>CAWUFW010004112.1:1200000-1624270 GCA_963921515.1 Calotriton arnoldi
TTCCGCCCGGTTAGCGCTCTAGGCTCCAGCAGCGCCTATTTAGGGGCGAGCTGGAGCGCACGCGCAGCGGACGCGCGCAGTGGGCGTGCCGCTGGCGCGCCGAAAGCGCGCCTAAGGCAAGCCCGTCTGCGCCCGTCCGCGCCGGGACCGGGCCTAGGGCTAGGAACCCTGGCCCAAAATATATTTTGAAGCCTAGATTAGTTTATTCAAGGGAGAGTCTTCTCTCGCTTGGTCAACCAAGGGGTAAGAACTGTCATCAATTTACGTGTGACGAGTTACTTAAAACAGATAACCCTTATTGCCTAGAGTGTTCTAAGAGAATTTATAAGTATGGCGTGGAGGAACGAAAATTCGCCAGAAGTCTAATTAAGGCAAAAAAACCTCAAACAGTACTTAATCTAGCGCTTATCAACGCCAGGTCATTAATTAAACATAAATACGAGATCTCGGATTTTATCATAGACAACAAGTTGGATATTCTGTATGTTACGGAAACTTGGGGTGAGGAAACATCCGACTCAGATTTTAATATTGCAGTGCCGGCTGGATACAAAGTCGTTAGGCATGATAGATCCATAAAAAAAGGTGGTGGACTTGCAATAATTCACAAAAGTGAATTTATAGCACATTGCTCAACACTTCCCTCTCCAGTCTGTGAGGCCCTTTTGTTTAAAATTAGTGTTTCTGAACAGGAAACCTTTAAAGGACTATTAATCTATCGCCCACCTGGCTCAAAAACCAATTTTTTAACAAACTTATCATCTTTGCTAGAACTGGGTATTCAATCCAGATGCTTTACCATGTTAGGTGTTCTGAACTTTCATTTGGAAAATCTAACCGATAAGGAAACACAGGAACTCTTAGATATTACATCGGATGTAGGTCTTCAACAATTAGTTGAAGGCCCTACACACCAAGTGGGTCATACCTTGGATGGGGTGTTTACAAATAATGCAGCCCTATCCATTACATCTATTCTCCCTCTCACCTGGTCCGATCACCACGCTATTTTATTTCATTGGGATCTGCCTGGTTCCATAATTAATAATATGACTAACATCAAACTCACTAGGAGAGCCTGGCACAACATTGACTCAGGTGTATTAGAAACCCAGCTTTTACAAAGCATTACGGTTTCAGAGTTGGATGCGGAGGGATTAGCTAGAAGTTATACTTTCTGGCTAGACTCTAATTTTGCCAAACTAGCCCCTGTTACGGAGGCAATTAGAAATAGAAAAACTCCATCTGCTCCTTGGTTCTCTGAAGCCCTAAGACTAGATAAACAAGCTTGTAGGAGGCAAGAGAGAACATGGCGGAAAAACTATAATGTAGCTGAAAAAGCACAATATAAGCTTATGCTAGCAAACTATAAGAAAAAAATAATTATTGAGAAGAGCCATTATTTTACGCTGAAAATAGAGATGGCGGGCAACTCAAGTAAAGAACTTTTTTCAGTTATAAATAATCTGACAACTGCGGAAAAGGAAGCTACGGTGAATTACACTCAAGATTTTTGCAACACATTGGCCCAGGCGTTTAAAGTAAAGGTCGATCAAATCTATGATCAATTTGCCTCATACATTCCTCATAATGCTGGCATTGATCAGGAAGTTAAGGCCATAATACCTTTTTAAATTTTACCTCTACCTCTCCAGAGCAGATTGCCACTCTTCTCATTAAGACTAAGTCTGGGTCTCCGGATGATCCTTGTCCTCCGAGGATTCTGCATAATATTAGTCATATTGTCAGTCCCCAGTTATCTTGCATCTTTAATCAAATGCTCTCACAAGGATCCTTCCCAACACTGTGGAAACAGGCCTGTATATTACCATTATTAAAAAAGCCTAATTTAGATGTAACGGACCTGGCCAATTATAGACCGATTGCTAGACTTCCGTTGCCTGCAAAAATAATTGAGAAAATTGTTAATACGGAACTTTCCACATTTATTTTAGATAATAATGTCTTGGACCACAGCCAGTTTGGCTTTCGATCGTGCCACAGCACCGAGACAGCTTTAATTAAGACTACGGAGGAAATTCGTACCGCACTGGATGGCGGCGGATCTGCGGCTCTGATCCTCCTTGACCTGTCCGCGGCATTTGATACCGTGGACCACAACCTACTGATAGAACGGCTGAAAACTATTGGTCTAGGAGGAAAAGCCCTGCTGTTTTTAACATCTTTTTAGCAGGTAGAGTGCAGACAGTGCAATTGGGCGATTTTAAATCTACGCCTTTTATTTTGCCTTGTGGGGTGCCACAGGGCTCTTCCTTGAGCCCCACTCTTTTAACATATATGTGTCCGAATTGGCCCCTTTGATTAGAAGCTTTGATCTAATTCCGACCTCATATGCTGATGACACCCAATTGGTTATTTCTACCATAGACAAGGATGTTGATTTTTCTAACAAACTACATGATTGCATGGTCTCCCTGAGCTTGTGGATGAGCAGGCACTGTCTGAAGCTCAATTCGAGCAAAACCGAGGTGGTGCTTTTTGGAAACCTTGCTCCCCTTTGGTCACCAATTTGGTGGCCAAGTACACTGGGCCCCCTTCCTACACCAGTAGCTAAAGCTAAAAATCTGGGGGTCATAATAGACGAGAAGTTGAATTTTAAATC
This sequence comes from Calotriton arnoldi, assembly GCA_963921515.1. Taxonomy (NCBI): domain Eukaryota; kingdom Metazoa; phylum Chordata; class Amphibia; order Caudata; family Salamandridae; genus Calotriton; species Calotriton arnoldi. The sequence continues at coordinate 1,202,624 of CAWUFW010004112.1, forward strand.
GCAGGTCTCTAAGGTGGTATCTTCTGCTTTCTTCACCATTAAAACCGTGCGCAAGATTCTTCCTTTCATTCCGATAAACACGAGGAAAATTGTTTTTACTTCCTTGGACTTATCCAAACTGGATTACTGTAATGCCCTATACATAAATTTACAGTCTAATCAACTTAGAAGATTACAAGCGGCACAGAATGCTGCTGCCAGACTGGTGCTAGATGTCCCTAAGCATCAGTCAATTAGGGCCGGGATACAGAAGCTGCATTGGCTACCAGTTGCCCAGCGCGTGAAATTTAAGACACTTTGTATAGTGCATAAGGCACTCTATAGAGTAGGTCCACGATTTTTATGGCATGCCTTTAGTTGGTACTCCCCAGCAGACAACTACGATCGGCTAATGCTTTCCTGATGCTCACCTCCAGAGTCAGGACGATGAACTGGGGAGGGAGGAGTTTCAGACATGGTGCTATTAGGCTATGGAACTCCCTCCCACTCGCTCTTAGGAAGATATCTTCTTTGATTGAGTTTAGGAAGAATCTTAAGACATGGCTTTTTAAAAACTAACTCTCCCTACAGTATGCGGTCCTTAAGCGCCTAGACACCTATGGGTATTAGCGCGCTATAAAAGTTGTTGTAACATAACATAACATAACATAACATGATACCGTGTCCACAGATGTGGTCTCTGCCATTGTGAAATCAAGACCCAGCAACATGTGTGTGACCTGGTGACCCACGGCACGGGGCTGCATGATGTGGAGGGTGCCATGGTCATGGGCCCCGGGCTTGGAGATCCCTCCGGAACGTGGTGGGCCCTCTTGGAGACACGCCGATGGCGGAAGGTGAGCAGTGAGGCCTGGTTGTGCAGGGGCGGGCATTCAGCGCTGGACGTCGGGAGGGGCTGGGGTGCAGCTGCCTGTGTGCGCAGGGGCGGGCATGCGATGGTGGCGTGTGCAACTGTATGGATTCTGACATCCATGTCTCTGGGAACTGTTTCAGATGAGGGACCTGGGGGACTGTTGTGAATCCCGGCACGTGGTTGGAGACACACCGGTGGCAGCAGGTGAGCAGTGGGGCATAGGCCCGCAGTGTTGGCACTCTCTCTCCCTCTCTCTCCCTCTCTCCCTCTCTCTCTCCCTCTCTCTCTCCCTCTCTCCCTCTCTCCCTCTCCCTCTCTCTCTCCCTCTCTCCCTCTCTCTTTCGCTCTCTCTCTATGATTTGATGGGCGCATGGCACTCCTTCTTATACAGATTTCTGTTTTGCAGGCTGTGACTTACTGGATGTCGTGGGACGACCCGCCATGCCTCTTCTGATTTTCAGTTTTTGTTATGTTCTGTAATAAATGTGTTATTTGGATATTATGATATGGATGTATGATTTCCCTATTTTCTGAACACACATGTATGTTGGGTGTTGTGCTTGTGCGACTTCAGGCGATTTGTTTGGTTCATGGTTTCGTGGAGTTGATATGCGATATCTTTGTCCTGGGGGGGTTGTGGGGGTGCCTGGGTAGGGCCCGGGGGAGGGGCTGGGTTGTGGTGGTGGGGTCCTGGGGGTGGTGGCGGTGGGTGTTGTTGGCCTATTGGGGCTCCGGGCTGCATGATGGGTTGCTCCAGGGCATCTGTTGTTCTTCATGTGTGGCTATGGGCTGTGCTCCCTTGTCTGGTGCAGGTTGTCGTCCGACTTTACACCAGGTCAGAGCAGGTGTTAATTTCCTGCTGCTAACGCGCCTTATCGCATGTTTTGTGGTCTTATCGCAGATCGGGCTGGTCGTTGAGAATGTTGTGGAGTGGTGTTGTTGCGGCTTTTTGCACGGAACGCCTACTCTGCATCTCATTAGCGTTAGTTGCCGGGGTCATCTGTGGCGATGTTTTCTGCGACTGCTTTCGCAGGTAAACTGGTGTTATGGGCTGTTAGCACCAGCTTGGGAATGGGGCGATAGTTTTATCGCGGATTTGGCTGCGGTAAAGTGCCGATAACTCGGCGATGTGTCCTTGAGAATATGCCCCTCAGTCTTTTAAAAGAGATTTAATTGGACTTGCATTTAGCGTACGCATGATTCAGGGTTATTGATGAACAGTCAGCCAAAAGCGCATTTGGTGAAAGAAAGTGATAATTATTATATGAACCCAATTTTGTTGTTTTTTAAAATATTTTATGTTAAGTAGTTGTTTAGGTTCTGATATTTTCCAAATTCCTGAATGCTTAAGAAAACAAGAACGGTTGCAGGAAGTAAACCGTGATTGATAAGTGATGACACAAGTGTTGCTCCAAGACAAAGAATTACGGTATGTTTAGCAGCAGCGGCTCCTCTGCAATGGGGGAGGAGCGTCGTCCCACTGGCTCAGCCAGCAGCCAAAAAATAAAATGATATTGTTTTATTTTTCGGCTGCTGGCTGAGCCAGTGTGTGTGGGGGTGGGTGGGGTGGGCCGGGCAATGGGAGATGGGTGAAGTGATGTGCACTACTAACTATGCATGTCTATTTGGCCGGCCATTTTAGGCTGGCCAAACAGCCATACCGAGTTAGGTTTCTCCAACCTGGCTATATTGTACAGTCACGTTGGAGAAACAGCACAGACTCCCTGACCTGAGCAGAGCGTCAAAGCAGCCCGCTCAGGCCAATCCCGCCCTGCTCTCATGCGAGGATTGGATGGGGAGTCTGCTGCTGTCCCAGTGTCTGCTGGGACCAAGAAGCAGAGAAACTTTGAGGCACAAGGCGGCAGAAGCAGCATGAGATAAGTTGTATTTTTAAAAAAAAATCTTCCCTCCTCCGCACCCCCTCCCCACGTCCCCCGCACTCTTCCCCCACGCGTGCTACCTCCACCTGCCCCACTTCTGTCAATTGATATCGGTCGCCACTGATGTTTAGTTGCCTAAATGTTTGACCAAAGATATTGCATGGGTGAAAGTTACCACCAGTTGATCTCTGACATTTGTTTTTTAAAAGGTATTCAATCAATCCCTACTCATGAACTGAACAAGTAGAAACATATGGGAACAAGTAGAAACATGTGGGAAAGAGGGAATACACAAGTATATCTATAACCATAGAGGCTGGTGGGCAGAAGGAAGGCTCCATTAAAAACAAGATGGTAACTGTGTCCATTTCCCTTAAGCAGAAACAACTGAGGGACAACACACTGTCATTCCCAGAACCCAGACAATATTCCATCCCAGAAGAGATTGGTGGAAGGTGCAGAAGCGACCAGAAGCAGAATCTCTCTCTTGTCCTTCCTATTCCCCTTCTGGGCTTGGACTTCCACCGGATAATATACACATATACGGGGGAAATTAAAGTGTAGAGGATGAGTTGGGATCTACCAGCTCGGACTATGGCACACTCCTGTGGGCAAAAATGACTACGGGCAGGAAATAAGTCATATTGCGAGTTTCTGGGACCTGTCCAGACACAGGGTTTACTCAGTGATAAGGAACCCACCTATTTTAGTGCTAAGACTCTCATTTCAGTATCAGGGACAATTGGTTCAATGTCTCCTTCCCTTTTCTTCTTTGGACCCACACAGTGGACCTGCTGTGAAAATAAATCGAATATTTCATTGCCCTACTAGGAGTCGGACAAGCCCCTCTCCATCTTACCAATGGGAAGAAAGGCTTCCTAAAGGCACAATTTCATCCCAGATACAGGGCTCAGAAATCCACATAACAGTTTGGGGCTGAGTTCTAAAACTGCATCAGATGGTGTGGGAAGATTGATAATTTCTCCCAGTAGTCTCCTCTGGGCATTATATATAAGGCGATAATCAACTGCACTCTGTTCTCTGGTTTGAAAGTCCAGTGAACAATGCACCAACCCTCAGCAAAACATCTCACACGAGGCCCCCAAATTGTTCATTGAAGGCCATGGAAGTAACTTCCATCACCCTCAATGTGTGAAAATTGTCCTGTCCCCAAGCTGTCACCTAGGTGCCACTCAGGAGGCCTCCAGCCTCTAGGTGCTCTCATGCTGGAGGATTACAGCATCATATTTTAGGCACCCATCTTGTACCTCACCTTTCATCATCTTAGAATCACACTCTTTGGCGGGCACTTCAATTCAAGGTATGTATCCTGAGACTGAACTCCCGCTTGGCAGTCAAAAACCTTCTGTGTTTGCACACAGCCCAGCTCAATTATGTCACACTCAGTCCATGCCATGCAGAGGTCTATCTGATCTAGGCCTGTTTCCTGTTGTGTTGATAGCACAAGTTGCACCACTATACCTGATAACACCTCTCTAGGGCAGGCCCCTCTTCTTTAAGAGCAGGTAACATTTGGTCCTCTGTTCTCACTACTGAAGGTGGCACCTGCACCAGTTCCTTACTATCCTCGTGGGCTCCTGAACCATAACATCAGTATGAGTACATTTATAGTATGTGTGAGCTGCATCCTTGCTGCTCACACTGACTCTTCCCAATTCTTGACTGTGGTGAATCCTTGCCCAGGATGCACATGATAGCCACACTTGGACAGACTATAGGCAACCACACCCAACTATTACAGGGTAACAAAAACATTGGACATTCATACACAGTACTGTATGAACTAATGTCCCTGCATGTCTGACACATTAGGCATTGCCCTGGGGGTACCAGTCTTTATAACACAATGGGTCAACTGTCACAGATGTCTCACCGAGCAGTTACAGGGACTCCATAGGCTGACACCTTCTGAACCTCTCAGAGTCCTTTTGCAGCATCAGTCAACCTTCAGGGTCACTTACCAGACAACAGAAACTAGGGAGACCATCACCCTGGCTCTCTCTGTTCTAGTGCCATCAATCTATCTATCAAACTATGCTCCTTTGGCAATTCTCTAGAGGTAGAAGTTACATCTCCCTGTTGTGGCCTGGCTGTTAACAGACAGAGCACATCGCACTGAGCAGGGAGGTTTCAAAGGCTCTTTCTCCCCATTATTTCCACAAAACGTCAAGACTGAATTAGCATTGAACTCTCCTCCTGTAGTCATACATTAGAGCCTTTTCGGGAACTCTTACATTTCCCTAATCTCACCACTTTCTTAATTCGTCATTGGCAAACCTAGTCCACACTTCCAGTGATCAGGGCATGGTATTTTCTGGACACTCTAGAGGTGCATCAAAGGTCAGCCTTTCACCCAAACCGCTTGATGTCGAACAACTTGGACTGCACTAGGCGCTTGATGCTACTTTGGAACACAGTTACTCAAGATGTGCTTCTTCATAATCACATTATACAAATTAAAAGTCATAAATGTATTGTTGCTTTGCACAAAGACCTCTGGTGCTTTTAAAGAGGCATCCACCCAATTCTTTGATGCCTCATTAGACTGTTTTGATCGGTCCCTACATTTTTCAAGCTCCTTCTTACAGATGAGTCCAACACTGGTGGGTCATGAACTTCTCCTAATTAGTATTAGTGACATCAGTGGTACTTAATGCATGACCTTTAGAACGATGAAAGGTTGAATCAGATAACTAACTTTTGGCATGTGTCTGACTTTACCTGAGACCTATTGACCTTATCGAGGCACCAAGCTTTCAAGAATCTTTCCCATTGAGTATTATCCACTTGAATTGTTCTCTTTTTATTGCTGTCAGTAGAATGAAATTAGTTTTCCTCATGTGACTTTCCCTGCACTGGCCCTACTGGACTAGCAGGGGTACTAACATCCGAAAATCTCCCCATTCAATATGAAGTTCACTACTATTCATACTCATCACTCTCAGAGGTTAGATTCAGCCACATCCAACATGTAACTGGCTTAACCCAGCCCTGTGAGTCTTTCAGAAGTACTGCCCATCTCTGTTGTCTCCTCTGTTTATTATCTTCTACTGCGAACATAATCATTCAGCTCCCTCTAAAGATTCAAGACTGTCAACCTGAGATATCAACACTTTTATAGCTGCACAGCCTTCAAGAAAAACGAACTACTGTCATTGAAGAAAGTGTTATCATGCACTGCATTTACCGTGATGCACTAGGGCGAACTAAGTGCTGGGATGAGAGGCAGTGTGCTCCTACCGTCTTTTTTATTTGAAAAGGCTTCCTTGAGCTAACGAGCTCCCAAGCTCTGGTTGATGCCCATGTGCTCAGTGAGTGCTACAAAGACCAGAGAAGAATTTGGGCAGCATTTCCACCACCCCAAAACAAAGTGTTACTCTCTACTGAAGAAGTACAACTATCCTGAAACACGTGTCTAGAGATACACAGCACTGGCTGCACCAAGAAGTGTGCAACACTAAAGACTGTCACTGAAGTAAGTGTTATCATGACTGCATTTACCATAATGCATTGGGGCCAGAGACATTGCAAGGAATAGGCAAAGTGTGCTCTGGCCCAGGGTCCTAGCCTTTCAAGGGCCCCCCTGATAGAGCCAGCTCTGTTCCACAGAGATTCTCACCCTGATGCCCTTGAAGAATCCTTAAACAGATTGTTTTAAATACAGTTTTGATTTAATGTATTTTAATATGGGCGATATGTGAGAGTCTATTATAGATATTTTGCAGAGAACGTTGTGTTTATGTTTCATGCAACATTCATAAAAAACTTTTATTTTAGATCAAAACAGGACCTCACATATGAGAAATGGGAGGGTGTCAGAGAGATTATTTGCAATAATATTAGTGAGCTTCGACTGTGTTACAATTTTGAAAACACAGGTCACTAGGCCAGATGTATGACCGTTTTCAACCCTTTTGCGACCGCAAAAAACGGTGGTGGCATGTACCAAAGCTATTTTGTGAGTCACAGACTCACAAAATAGCGCTGGCGACTCGCTATTTGGAAGGGGCGTGCCAAGGGCATCCCTTCCTAATAACGAGTCCATATGGTATGTACCATTGTTTTGCGACCGCATTTGCGGTCACAAAACACTCACAGTTTACCACCTACTTCAAGTAGGTGATAAACCATTCGCAAACGGGAAAGGGTCCCCAAGGGACCCCTTCCTCTTTGTGAATGGGTTAGAAAATATTTTTTAAGAGCAGGCAACGGTCCCACGGACCATTGCCTGCCATTAAAAAACAAAACTGAAAAGTTTCATTTGTCTTTTTTAAATGCATCCCGTTTTCCTTTAAGGAAAACGGGCTGCATTTAAAAAGAAAAATGCTTTATTGAAAAAGCAGTCACAGACATGGTGGTCTGCTGACCCCAGCAGGCCACCATCCCTGTGAGTGCTAGTCTTTCCCAATGGGGTCGCAAATTGCGCTTGCCTCATGAATAGTGATGAGGCATGTAATTTGCAACCCCATTGGGAATCGCAAACAGTGTTTGGGACACCGTTGTACATTGCATTTTGCGAGTCGCAAATTGCGAGTCGCAAAGCGACGCAATTTGTAAGTCGCAAAATGTAAGTGTCGTACATCTGGCCCACTATCCCTAAATATTAGATGTAAACACATTTAGAATTTGGACGACTGTGCCTGTACACTATCAGTGATCTGACCAAACGGGCATAAAAGAGGTGAATTTGGATCATAAATTCAATGCTGTTCCAAACAGTGGCCCCCAAACATTTGGCCCAGAGCTCCCAAAATGTCCCTGATTGGGGTGAACTGAGTGTTGGAGAGTGAGGCAGTGTGCCCCAACCCTCTTTTTGTTTGAAAAGGCTTCCTTGAGCTAATGAGCTCCCAAGCTCTGGTTGATGCACCTGTGCTCAGTGAGTGTCACAAAGACCGGAGAAGAATTTGGGCAGCATTTCCACCACCCCAAAACAAAGTGTTACTCTCTACTGAAGAAGGACAACAATCCTGAAACACGTGTCTAGAGATACTCAGCACTGGCTACACCAAGAAGTGTGCAACACTAAAGACTGTCACTGAAGTAAGTGTTATCATGACTGCATTTACCATAATGCATTGGGGCCAGAGACATTATGAGGAATAGGTAAAGTGTGCTCTGGCCCAGGGTCCTAGCCTTTCAAGGGGCCCCCTGATAGAGCCAGCTCTGTTCTGCAGAGATTCTCACCCTGATGCCCTTGAAGAATCCTTAAACAGATTGTTTTAAATACCGGTTTTATTTAATGTATTTTAATATGGGCGATATGTGAGAGTCTATTATAGATATTTTGCAGAGAACGTTGTGTTTATGTTTCATGCAACATTCATTAAAAACTTTTATTTTAGATCAAAACAGGACCTCACATATGAGAAATGGGAGGGTGTCAGAGAGATTATTTGCAATAATATTAGTGAGCTGCGACTGTGTTACAATTTTAAAAACACAGGTCACTAGGCCAGATGTATGACCATTTTTTGCGGTCGCAAAAGGGTATTCAACCCTTTTGCGACAGCAAAAATGGTAGTGGTATATTATCAACGCTTATTTTGCGAGTCACAGACTCGCAAAATAGCGTTCATGCACTCGCTATTAGGAAGGGGCATGCCAAGGGCGTCCCTTCCTAATAGCAAGTCCATATGGTATGTACCATTGTTTTGCGACCGCATTTGAGGTCGCAAAACACTCGCAGTTTACCACCTACTTCAAGTAGGTGGTAAACCATTCGCAAAAGGGAAGGGGTCCCTAGAGGACCCTTTCTCCTTTGTGAATGGGTGCGAAAATGTTTTTTAAGAGCAGGCAGTGGTCCGACGGACCACTGCCTGCCCTTAAAAAACGAAACTGAAAAGTTTCATTTTTCTTTTTAAATGCATCCTGTTTTCCTTTAAGGAAAACGGGCGGCATTTAAAAAAAAATAAACTGCTTTATTGAAAAAGCAGTCGCAGACATGGTGGTCTGCTGACCCCAGCAGGCCACCATCCCTGTGAGTGCTAGCCATTCACAATGTGGTCGCAAATTGAGCTTGCCTCATGAATATTGATGAGGCATGCAATTTTCGACCCCATTGGGAATCGCAAACAGTGTCTGAGACACTGTTGTACGTTGCATTTTGCGATTCGCAAATTGCGAGTCGCAAATCGACGCAATTTGCGAGTAGCAAAATGTAAGTGTCGTACATCTGGCCCACTATCCCTAAATATTAGATGTAAACACATTTATAATTTGTACGAGTGTGCCTGTGCACTGTCAGTGATCTGACCAAACAGGGCAAAAAAGAGCTGAATTTGGATCATAAATTCAAGGCTGTTCCAAACAGTGGCCCCCAAAAGTTTGGCCCAGAGCTCTCAAAATGCCCCTGATTGGGGCGACCTGAGTGCTGGAGAGTGAGGCAGTGTGCCCCAACCCTCTTTTTGTTTGAAAAGGCTTCCTTGAGTTAATGAGCTGACAAGCTCTGGTTGATGCTCTTGAGTGGTACAGAGACCTGAGAAAAATTAAGGTAGCATTTCCAGCACTCCCAAAATGATGTGTTGCTCTCTACTGAAGAGGCACAACTATTGTGAAACATGTCTAAAGATACACAGCACTGGCTGCACCAACAAGGGTAAAAAACTAAAGATTGTAATTGAAGTAAGTGTTATCATACACTCCATTTACCATAATGCATTGGGTCGAGCTGAGTACTGGGATGTGAGGCAGTGTGCTCCCACCTTCTTTTTGTTTGAAAAGGCTCCCTTGAGATAATGAACTCTGGTTGATGCACCTGAGCCCAGTGAGCAGTACAGAGACCTGAGAAGAATGAAGGTAGCATTTATAGCAACCCAAAATTATGTGTTTCTCTCTACTGAAGAAGGACAACTATCCAGAAGCACGTGTCTAGAGATGCACAGCACTGGCTGCACCAAGAAGGGTGAAAAACGAAAGACTGTCATTGAAGTAAGCGTTATCATGCACTGCATTTACCATGATGAATTGGGGTGAACTGATTGCTGGGATGTGAGGCAGTGTGCTCTCACACTCCTTTTATTTTTTTGTAAATAAGTCTAGATTTTCTATACCTAACTACACATATAAGTACCTGCGCAGTGGATATATTTCTTCAAGGTACCTAGATGTGGAGTTAGGAATAGTAAATATATACTTCCATTTTTGCACTTACCTTTCAATATTTTGTCCCTTGAAATTCTGTCATTGATATTCTTACAGTACGATATTCTGAGAGTAAACATTCAGTAATACAATTGTTCCATAGTACTTCCAAACTCTGGAAAGGTATTTACTTCAGCCTTCTGCAGGAGAAAATCCCTGTCCCATTCCTACGTGGCACGGGGTCAATGAGGAGTTCGGAATACTTATAAATTCTTACCTATGTATAGCATGCTAAACTTAAACGAGAAACACCAGCTTTGAACGTCTATTCCACACCCCTTAAGTGGGAGTTACTCATTTATAATACTACACCCTCATGAATTAATATTAGTCGTAACTAAAAGGATTTAAGATTTCATGGTCGTGGCACCAGAGTGGCTGTCTGCAAGGTGGCCGGACTCTAGTGAAACTCCTTGCGCTATGCCCACCTATTCTATGTAATCAGTCCACTATCATGGCCCTGTAATGCCATCCTGCCACACAAACGGACAGCTCAGGCATGAGGTGTCTTGTCGGCATCTTTAGAATCCTGCTGTGATGCTGGGTGGTACAGTGGTGTAATAAAAGCCCCCACAGCCCCTGCTCTTTAGGGGGCCCCCCTCAGCAAAAGTGGTAGGAAACCGGTGTGCAAAGATCAATGGGACCACTTGAAAATGCCCTGAACAGGTGGACTTACAGCTAGGTCGGTGGGTCTTCTTAGAGGGATGAGGTCGCAATAGCCTGGGGACCACAGGAGCAGAGTGGGTTAGTCGGTGCTGGGCCTGGTGGGGGCCGGGTGCAGAGCGAACAGGTCAGCCATGCATCGGGCGTCTTTAGGGTCCTTGCGGTCAGGGGCAGGCAACTTGGATAGGCGATCTTGGCACAGCTGGGCCACTCAGAAAGTGGGTCTCGGGTGTCTTGATGTCCCTCAACAGGTGCTTGCTTCTGGTGCTTTGGGAGTCCAGAGTGGACTCTTCTTCTTGGTTTTTACCATTTGGGGTCCGGTATCCCAGGTATTGGTGTGCCATGGCTCCAGTAGGCCTTGGTGCCTCCAAACTTGGTGGAGAGGCAGATCTGACCCTCCGGAGCAACCCTGGGTGGCTGTGGCTTCAAGCAGCAAGGTTTAAACAAAGGAACTAGCGTAATGCATTTAGAAGCACCAAACAATGAAATTAGAAAGTCACACAACACTAAAGAAATCTGATACCAATTTATAAAAATAGATAATATTTGTATGACTTTTTAGACATCAAGATGAGCAAAATCCGCTGGTGATATAGATTTTTTAGTAAAACGTAAATGTCAGCTTTTTAGTCCAAAGCGCAATACAAGCATTGGTAACCATAACGTTTAGAAACTTTTGAAAAGTTTGAAAGGGTTGTGTTTGGCTACTCCGGCCTGAGTGGGGTAAACAAATCCCAAAAGAGAGAAGGCCAGGGGTATTTTGACAGTTACCTGGCCACCAAAGTAGTCTCAAGTCCAGTTCCATAGTTTACATCAAGTCCGCCATAGACTTCAATGGAGTGGCCCTGATGCTGGTGGTGCAGGATGCTGAGGATGCTGAAAGATGCTCTGGATGCTGTGCGGTAGATGGAGGTGTCCTCGCGGTTATTCCTCGGTCCACAGGTATGGTGGGGTGACTTTGGCCACAGGGGTCGGTGTCCTTCGAAGTCCTCTTTGAGGCTGTAGAAAGCCAGCTATGGCTGGGCTACTTATCTCTGTACACAGCGGGTCCAGTGATATCCTTTGGTGAATGCTGGTGTCTTTCTTTGGTGACCAATCTGGACTAAGATGACACTCCCGGGTTGAGCAGACTTGGGTGCCACTTTGGTCATCGAGGATCGGTTTCTTGCAGTGCCCAACTGTAGTCAGGGGCGATTTGCAGAAAGTGGCCACTGACTTGCTGGTAGGGGCTTCTTCAGCTTTGATGGCCCTGGTGCTCATTCCAGAGGGTCAGCCAACTGACCCTTGGAGTCACTTCTTTGGTATGAGGCTCAGGAGGTACTTTTCCACAAGCCAGGAGCCACACAGGCACAGTCCTCTCTTTGCTAGTCCAAGGTGCGGCTGGTGGCAAGTCAGTGCAGCCTCTCCTGCCAGGTTGAGGGGTCAACAGGGCAGTCTTTCTTCAGTCCTTTTTCCCATTCCGTCATGATCTGAGGTCCAAAGTGCCAGGGGTACCATATTTATGCCCAGAAAGTGCCCTGGGGAAATGATGTGGTCACTAGCCAATGGCTATCAGGATCCCTTCCATCCTGTAACAATTTCTGGCTAAGTGTGGCATCTAAAAATCTCAGAGTGCACTATTCTGCACACTCCCAAGATTACCAAACTCTTCATTGGATGCTAGGAGCTTGGTTGCTCACCCTAGAGGTGTGGCTACCGGTGGGCTACACGCCCATGGGAAACGTTTGGGCACTGGTCTCCCCTCTATGTTTCCGGCACTAGATGGTCTTCCTGAACAAAGGGCTTCAGGAGTATGAACGCCATTTGCCCACCAAAGGCAGCTTCAGCTTTGAAGCTTGCTTTTTGGGCCATAGCCCTGAGTGGCTTCCTGCAAGGGGGAGTTAACACCTCTCCCTGTGGCAGCTTTCTATTGTTCCTGGGCCTGGGAGTTGTTCACACAACTCCCCATGTTGTTCACACAGCTCCCCAGGAGGGCAGAAGGCTGTCTGGTGGCCAGCAACTGTGCAAGGCCACTGGACAAACTGTACAAGAGAGTAGCAACTTTGTAAAAGTTGCCTTTCCTTAAAAGTGACATTAAATTCAGCTTGGGCATCAAGTCGGGTTTCATGCCACAATTAATGTGATATCTTGAGGTACCTATTTTAGTAGTCCCATTCAAAAGTTAGCCAGGCTGAGAGGACAGTCGAAACCCTGTGTAAGCCAAAAGGGCTACAAACCTTCCCACAGCAAAAACGGCAACTTTGAAGTTTTGCTGTTAGGACATATTAAAAATATATGCCCTACTTAATAATATTCAGCTCCCTGCCTTGGGGCTCAATAGGCCTTCCTTATAGGAGACTTAAATATATTGTTATGGGAAGTAGGGGCTTTGAGATTGGTTAAAATGGCAAAGTCAAAATAGCAGTTGAAAACTGCTCTTCCAGGCTGCAGTGGCAGACTGGGAGCCCTTTTGTACTTTGTCATACACAGGGTATCACAACCAGTGCTGCAGCCCTGGTGGGGGGGATACTCTGTCTTGCATTGCCTGGGTACCCCTGGTACCATTTACTAGGGACTTATAAGTAAATCAGCTGATGCCAATATGGGGAAGGCAATTCAACATACATTTTGTAAGGAGTTAGAACACTGGCCCTGAGGGCTAGTTAGCAGGCTTCAGTACACTCTCAGACTTGAAAAACCAGCAGCATCAGTCCAAAACTTTCAGGGTGATCATGCAAAAAAGAGGCATTTCCTTACAAATAGCATCTGCAACTGCATGATTTCAGAGAGTGATGAAAAAGGTAGTGGTTGGTTTGCCTAGAGTCCTGTAATTCCAGGATGATATATTGGTGTATGGAAAAGATCACAGAGAGCTAGATGAAACTTTGAAACTTGTGTTGGGTAGATAACAGGAAGCAGGACTCTCTCTTAAAAAAGAAAAGTGCAGATTCGGAATCACCTCGGTCACGTAACCTGATCATATTATTTCAGGTGTAGCGTTGAGTCCTAAGTTGGATTTAGATTAAAGCTTTGTGGAGGCACCTACTCCAGAGAACCATGACTAAATACGCTCATTTCTGGGTCTCGCTGAATTTTGCTTCAGATTTATTGCCAATTTTGACAGTTTGTCACAGCCTATGAGGTCCTTGCTTAAGAAAGGTGTGAAGTTAGAATGAACTGAAAAATGTTACTCAGCCTTTATTTCAATCAAAGGGATCACTGGCGGGTTTACAACGTTGGTTCATTTTGAGGTCAAAAGGAGAACTGTTCTGTCAACTGATGCAAGTCTTAACGGATTAGGTGCAGTGTTATCACAGTATATTCATGGAGAGGAAAAGATCATTGCATTTGCATCGCTTTCATTGAAGGGTGCCGAAGAACATTACTCTGACATTGATTGTGAGGCACTAGCTGTGTATTGGGCCATTCTCCCTTTTGAGTTCTTTTTATGTGGTATACCTTTTACACCAGTTATACCCGAAGTACAGCCTGGGGGCTGCATGCCGCCCTCCTGACCTTTACATGCGGTCCCCTGATAAACAGCAGCACTGGGCTGTTGTTTATATGACTCAGCATTATGATTAAAAAGCTATTAAATAAACAGGCAAGCCTTTATTTAAATGTTAATTGAAGTTAAAGAAAGGAAGTAACAAGGTTGTCCTGCACTGCTTGACTTTAGGAACACCTTCATTTTAAAAAACTTATTGCAGAAAAAGTGTAAACATATTATAAGGTCTCTTAAAAATCAAAAAGTGTATTTCATTAACATGCAGAACCGTTTCACTTTAGTACATCATATTACACCAGTGCATTGAGAACTATTTTCTTTTTAAGTGATAGTTTTCAAACATAAATTCAGAAACATCCATTCTTCCTCCCACCTTGAAAACAATGCCAATAGTGAACTAAGAAGCAAGTCAGTTGTTATGTGCACTCTTTGGGTGGCATGGGTGCCTATTATACATGAACAACATTAAAGTTTATTAAATCAAAGACAGGAGAAGGTTTTGCACAGCACAGATCCTGAAGTCATGCCTTTTAAGCTTCTCTTACATGCAATAATGAAGAAAAAGGAGTGAAAGTGAAATAAACAATTGCCTAAGATCATGCAATTTGGTAAAGTGGGGAAACCAGGACTAATCCCAGGTTTTCTTGTTTTCACATTGAGCAACTCAGCCACTAGATGTACATGCTTTGCTTCCCCTATGCCCACCATTCTGCCACAACCCCCATAACGCCACCTTCATGATTGCCACCGTGTTAGCATCAATGCGGCCCTTGGTCACATCACAAACCAAACTTTATGGCCCCTGGTAAAATGTTTGCATGTACCCATGGTTTCCACTAAGAACAGATCATCGTCCCTTATCACAAGTTATTTCCTGTGAGAGCGTAGAGAATGTGACTCCCAGGATAAGGAGATGGATTGAAGGGTTGACTGAATTCAATTTTGTTGTTGTATATATACATGGTTCTAAAAACAATGCTGCAGACTGCATGTCTCGTCCATCCATCAAGGAAGATGTTGACCATGTTGAAACTTCCTTGGTAGGCTGGGTGAAATGCCATCGAGAATAAGGGATGGTGCAGTGTGATGGGTTGTGATGAGGACATTGCTCTACTCAAGGAATTGGTGGTAACAGGATGGTAACAGGGTAAGCATCAATTCCCCCCCCCCGTCTTGGGTTGGGGTTCATTCTCTGGATGCCATGTAAAGTAAAAGTGCTGTCATTGAGGTGTGTTTCCTTCATTGCTGGAAAATGGGGCTTCTAGTGTCCCTATTCCGGATGGCTCTCTGATGTCCCTGTATCCTTAATTTGAGCATCCTAATAGTGGTGCCCACATAAATCAGTTGACAGTTGCACACTATCACATAAATCAAATATGTACTATTGCAATTAATTAATTCATTTATATAGTATATTCTTGCCGTGTTGTAACAGGTTTTCAATTTGTTCATTCCCATCTGGCACGCATTACATTCTGAGCAGATGTAGCTACCCTTAGGGTGTATGGGCAACCAACTCTTGGTATTATTGGAGAAAGGAGGTGTACACCTGCAAGTGGCCAAACTTCTAACCGTGGCCCCTCTTCTATAGATTACAAGTGTTTTTTTCTGTTAGTGTACCCGTCAGATCCGGTACTCCCAGAAGAAGTCCACAATGTTGGTGCAAAATCCTATATATCTCATTGTGTCCTACACTAGCAAGACACAAATGCTAATTTTGTTTCTTCAACCATATGGGTCATTTTCTATATAGGGACGAAATGCGTTGACTGCGTCTGTCCAAAAAAGATTTGAAATTGGCTGAAGAATAAAGAAAATTTGAAAAAATTCCAGCGCTTGGAGGACAAATTCTTACGACAAAGATGGACTTTGATTATGACCTCCTGATCATAAGTAATTACAGCTTAAATACAATGGACATTTGCATGAATTATGTGATAATATGTTGCCAACCCACAAAATAGTTTGGAATATGCCCTTTGCTTGTGAAGTAGTCTGGTTCTAAAAGGAAACCTGAGGGTGATGTCTCGTCAGTTTCGAATGGTGATTATATTCACCTAAGAAGATCCCCAAGAGTAAATAGATGGAAGCCGGACTGTCATAAAGAATTTGTGATGGATGAAAAATTTCTATTATTGTATCTTAGGATCTCTTGAAATGGTTATGTTCAAACCTACTAAATTCCATCAATTTATTTATTTTTCTTTTTGTCATGTAATGCTTCTTCAGAAGGAGAAGTGGTTTAGCCTATGGACCTAATCACGATGTCAGTCGGACGCACACCGTTGCGGGGAAGGAACCGCCTGACCATAGGTCAGCGGTTCCGACTCCCCAGTTACGATGTGACCGCACATAGTGCGGTCAGAAACTTCCATTTGTCAATGGGAGCTTGTGCGGTGGGCTGAAAAGGCCCGCAGCACAAGTTCCCATTGAAAAATGGAAGATTGTGAACATCCCTGCACCGTGTGGCACACGGTGCAGGGATGTTTAGGGAGCACCATTGGTGCCCGCCAGGCTCATATGCAGAGGCTGCAGCGGGATGGGGGCCCTGCTAGGGGCCCTCAATGTCGCTTTCCGACAGCTTTTTCATGTCAAAAAGGCCGATATGGAATGGCTGTCGGCAACCGACATCATAATCCCGACGGCGGTAACGCCATCCTTAAGGGATTATGGTTATTTTACGACTGACCGACAGGCACCTTGAGCCCGGAAGAAAGCGTTGGTCAGTCTCTCCGACTGCTGCCTCTGACCGCAAGCATCGTAATGCATCAGTCAAACCGTATCAGTAGATGGCGGTCGGACCGCAACCGATGAGCCGTCGGTTGCGGTCTGACCGTCATTATAATTAGGCCCTATGTCATGTCTAGTGGAGTCATGCTGTCACTTGCATCTGTAAACTTTAGACTTTTGTCATATGCTTCTAGTTTCTATGGGGGTGGCTGAGGAAGCAGATGATGCTGTGCTGCTGAGCGCTTGAGATGATGGTCTGGTACTCTGCTTCCTGATTTCAATAAAGACTTTGACCTTTTTCTTGGACTGGTTTTTAACTGAAGGTGAACATAACAAATTCTCCCTCTAAAAATGCCCTCGCTGAATACCCACTTTAAATTTTTAGGTGAATTCTTCTTGCCCATCGTGAAAATACACTGCTGTTTTTTTTGGTTTACATTTAAAATATGTTTTTTTCAGGATGGAAAACTATTTTAAATTTACCTTGGGGAAAATGCTATGACTTCAAAATCTGCATGTTATTTCCCAGTTTTAGGGCAAACCTTCTAATAGGTGTTATCTATCACATTCAATAAATTACATATCCCAGGGAATCAGATTTTACCTGTGCAATAAATATTGCAAACTGTGCTGCACTCGTAAAAAGAGAGCCTTAAAAGAAAATTCCTATTTTTAAAGCACAGGTACACTTTTTTTAAGTTCATACTGTCCACCTGTGGAACATGATTCATTGGGTCCACTGTAAAGTGCTGCGGTAAAGGGATTTAACTGCAAAACTTGTGGAATCTACCTCTTCTGATACCTAACTATGATGGTCACAATCGAGCATGCAGAATCCAGTGGGTTAGAGCTGGGTTAGCGGTTTAAAGCAGTTGTTATGTTGATTTAATGGGGATTCAGCATATTTTTGTTTAAAATACATTCTTACAGATGTACAAACAATTTAAACGGATTTTTTTGCTTACATCTCTAAAAACTTTTAAACTCCAGTCCAACACCTACCTGTAACATTATCGCCACATTTGGCTTTTAAGGGCCTGATTACAAGCACTCCTGTAATTCCCATGGGCCTGTAACAAGAGCTGCTGTCCTCATCGGAAAACCAGACCTTCGGGAACACCATGGATCTGGCGCATTTCACCCGGACATTTCCGCTTCTGAAGGCAGCTAAAATATCCAGTTGAAACTCCGGGGACAAATGAGGACTTACAGGAGGAATTGGATGTGGTATTCTAACACTCTGAACGCCACAGGTAATTCCTAATTTTTTACAGGTCTCTCAAGATTCATCTCGTAATACTCTCCATTGGTGTTACAGGTGCCTCTGATTCTGGTAACTGCAGGCGGGTGGAAAATGTGCCTATCCATATTGATACTGGGGGTCCTCTAGAGACGCCCCGTGGATTCGACCATATGCTAAATACATCCACTTTTTTTTTAACAGAGAGATGAAATTAAGCATCTGCAAATGAAGCATGAATGAACGATTCAGACAATTTAACAACCATTTATGGTGGGATCCTGGGTCATAGGCGATGAGATTCTTTCAAGATCAGACAGCTTGACATATGGGGACAAGGCCTTAAAGCCTGGTGGCCCACAGAATCCTAAAAGATGAATCATGCCTGCACGTGCAGGCCCCTGAAAGCTCTCAGTATTGCGAGAGGATCAACGCGGCAATTGCCACGGCGATGGAGCAGCCATTATCTGGAAGCTGTCAGGCTGAACAGACGGCAGAGGCGGGAGAGCGCGAGATCAAAGGCCTGGAGATTCTGATCTTCCTGCATATGTGTTCTGATGAACACCATTATGTTTGACAGCTCTGTGAGACCCGTCTCGCTTCACAAGCCCCTCTTGGGTTCTTTCTTTCACTCTAAGAATTGAAAAATTAAAAAAAAAAGAGAAAGCCGTTCTTCCGCCTTCGCCATTTTAATGCACCTTCACTTCTTTCATGTGATAATGAAACTCTGGAAGCTTGAAAGGGCCAGCCCGGGCACAAGTGGCTGCCTGAGAGCGAGCCATGCGGATGAGTTGCTGCAATTTTGAAAATAACTGTGATAGCTTTAAAGGAAGAAAGGAAACAAAAGATCCAAGAAGCACCGTAGCCAGGCCTGTTACCAGACAGACCAACTCTTAGGTTCTGTGTCCCAAAGGCCTCACTTTGAGCGCTGCAGTAACTTTGACTTTTTTATTGCAGTTGTATATGGCGCAAAGTTGGTCCAAGTGCATTACACGACGCCCAATTTACACTACACTTTTCTTTTAGGCAGGGAGATTAGGGGGATTTACTCAGAACCACAGGATGTTGAGCCGAGGCCAGGGCTTTAGGTGGGATGAAAAAAGAGAGGGGTGTCTTCAAAGGGGTGTGCTCTAAGTAGTTAAAGGCGTGGTTTTGAAACGTAAATTTAATTTCTGGGATTATCATAGTGTGGCACCCAAGCGGTATTTTGATTCCTCTGAGCTTTCTGTTATGGCATGCAGATGTAACACAACAACTCACTGGCATACCGCCGAAGACCAGCCTGGGCTGTTGGCTTTGTCAGTGCGCTCTGCAGAGAGGTCAAAGATTAGATGGCCATGTATTCTGAACACTTTTTTGACCCACTGACAGGCACTGCAAGAAACCTTCACTGCCTTGAGCCTGAACGCCAGCGCTTTCTAACATATAAACACCCAGAGGTGACTCAGCTGAAAGGATGCACTATAGAAGAGTAATATGATGAACAAAAAAAACTCAAAAACAAATCCTCCTGGGAATAACTAACACTCTAAAGGAGTGCAAGCAGGCTCGGATCCAGGTATTTTAATCTGGATTGACCAAGGGTACGTTTGGGTAGGCAATAAGCAACTGAATGGTGACCAGTCAACCTTTGCAGATGTGGGCGCCATTTTGCCAACTCTGGAGGTAGCCTACAAGCCCTAGATTTACATCACATCTTCTTCCAAACAGACATACAGTGCATGTAGAAAGTTATTTGAGAGTAAGAGTAGATGTCTATACTCATCAGCCTCAACCCTTATAATGTCCAGCAGGCCAGACTTCAACACAAGCACCAGGATTCCAAGCTGATTGTAATAGTAGTTCAAGTTTAAGAAGGTCCCTGTTACCACACCTAAGCCTTGACATTTCGCACAAGGAAAGCTGGCTACTTACTCCTTTCCATTTGCCCAACACCTATTTCTTTGCACACTGTGAACCTTGTAACTGTTTATTTTTATGTCATTCTTCTGCTGTGCACTTTCATTGATAAAAACATTTAAACAACAGCAACACATTTAGAAAAAAGAAAGCAGTATTGTTGACAACTGATAGCAGTTTTCATGTCAGACAAGTGTAAAACTGGTAATTGCAGTCAAACAGGTAACCTTCTGGGGCTTCAGAACACAGAGTCCCCGGTTATAAAAGGGGCCGCAGATGCTTGTGCAGCTCCTTCTGTAATACTGGTAGCGCTGGCATGCATGTACAGCCAGCGCTATATTCAGAGGCCGTTCCTTCATTTGCATGGGGCATAACCCCACCCAAATGAGGGAATCACTATGCCTCTGAATCTGTCCTCTATTTGGGATGCAGGCGCAGAGGCAAACAGGCACACAGCATGGGAAACAATACCAATCATCGAGACTAACAGAATACCCCAGCCATGGTTGGGTTTTGTACCAGTCTGAATTGAATGCTCAATGAAGTGCATTTGCTTCTCTTGGGTTAGGTCATGTCATGTTATTTTGATTTGTAAAGCGCACTCTCACGAAGGAGGTATCCTGGCGTTGAGCAGGTGTGAGATAAGCCAAACCCAGTGGCTAAGGTGACTACTCAGAAAGGCAGATCTTCAGCTTCTTTTGGAATTCAAGAAGTGAGGAGGAGGCACGGATGTGTAACAGCACCTCATTTCATGCTTTAGGAACGATGTAGGAGAATGCTCAACCACCAGATCTAGCTTTCCATATGTGTGGGATGTGTACAAATAGGAGTCCTGCCGAGCTGAGGTGTCTGGAAGGTTTGTGAAAGCATATGATATTGTTGAGGTATACTGGGCCAGAGCGCCTTTAAAGTTTGGGTGAGGAGTTTGAAATGTGCTCATTTTTGTATGGATAGCTAGTGTAGCTCCTTGAGGTCAGGTGAGATGAGATGTGTGAGTGTTGTGGGAGGTTGAGAGTGATTCTAGCTGCCAAGTTCTGGATGTTCTACAGCCTCCTGATGAGATGCTTGTTGATCCTGTCGTAGCGGGTATTCTTGTACTCTGTTTAGCTGGTGGAAAGAGTGTGGGGGATGATTTTCCAGGTGTTGACTGAGAACCATTTGAAAATCTTTCTCAGTATCTTCAGTATTTGGAAGAATAAGGCACTGATGGTGTTGACTTGGGCTGTGATGTTGAGTTTGCAGCACATGATGATCTGAAGGTTCTTGGTGTGGGTTATTTAGTTCTGAAGTAAGTCTGGATAATTAGCATTAATGCCAAAGTGTGTATATCATTCCAAATGGCATACCCCGTGCTAGCCTTTTATTGAAATGAATTATGATCAGTCCCAGTGCAAGTAGATGTGGTTAGACAAAAAGTATCACTATAACCGGGTCCACTGAGTTTATGCTGTAGGGGAGGACCGAATTATGCGGCATATTTGACTAAATTATGCAGCAAGAAAAGGTAAATTATGTTGTGTAATACATCAACATTTTGTGACAGTATTACTTCATCATTTTGTCATTTTATTTTACACTTGTGAACACTGTCTGGGCCTAGGTTGCACCTTATTAGTACAAGTTTCACATGCATGTACTGAAATAAGCAACTGATGGTGACCAGTCAACCTTTGCAAATGTGGGCCCAATTGTGTCAATTCTGAAGGTAGCCTACAAGCCCTAGATTTACATCACATCTTCTTCCAAACAGACATACAGTGCATGTAGAAAGTTATTTGAGAGTAAGAGTAGATGTCTATACTCATCAGCCTCAACCCTTATAATGTCCAGCAGGCCAGACTTCAACACAAGCACCAGGATTCCGAACAGATTGTAATAGTAATTCAAGTTTAAGAAGGTCCCTGTTACCACACCTAAGCTTTGACATTTCACACAAGGAAGACTGGCTACTTACTCATTGCAATTTGCCCAACACCTGTTTCTTTGCACACTGTGAACTTTGTTTATTTTCATGTCATTCTTTTGGGTTGCACTTTCATAGATAAAAATGTTTAAAAAACAGTAACACATTTGGAAAAAAGAACGCAGTATTGTTGACAACTAAGAGCAGTTCTTAGGAGATTTGTTTCTACAAAGGGTCTTCAACTGCACTGCAATATGTGTTGCAGCATTTTCTAGCACCTTTTGATCCCTTTGAGCTAGAATTTTTTTTTAAATCTGCAGATTATGCAGCAGATTATAGATTATGTGGCAAATATGGCAAATCTATAGCTTTGCGGAAAACGCCACAGCCATAAAATTGGATAATTCCAGTGGCCCTGACTATAACCTGGGAATGTGCAATGTACTGTAATAAGATATCAGAATAAGATATGCTCACATTTGTAACTCTGCCATACTGATGAGAATAAATTCAGCCCAACACAATATTTTACTTGTGATAACATGGTTAATTTAGTTTACCACAGTATCTGGCAGAAAACAGACAGACATGCTTATAGCCTGATTCACAAAGGTAAACTTAAACTTTTGTATAAGTTACTATTTTGTTTGTATTCATCAACTCCAAGTTTCACTTTACTAATAGTACCTGTACGACTGCTGTGACTGTTAGCAGAAATAAAATTGTAGCTAGTGAATACAAAAAAAATTGTGCACTTACACAAGAGTGTAAGTTTACCTTTGTAAATCAAGCACTTACTCTAGTAGGCATTGTAATTCCACATCGATTCATAGGTAATCGGGGGACCTTTATGATTCCCTCGCCCTCGTGGCTGCTCATCCGATAAGTCATGCACTGCCACTATCTGAATAGTATAATGCATGCCTCATCCTACAGTTTATTACTGTGCACACCTTACACAAACTAAAATACATGAACACTCTCAGAACCCCCACACAGGCCATAATTGAAGTACAGAAGGCCATTCACAGGTCTGGGCCCTGGTGTCACTCTACCTGCTCCATCAATGGCAGGTAAACCTCTATCCCCACTCTCCCAACTAGAGATGGGGACCCACTGAAAGCTGGAGCCGGGTTTGAGCCTGAAGCCTTGCTCTGGCTCAGCTCGGGGTCCTGTTGGAACTTTAAGGCCATACCAAGCCGAGCTTTCATGTACCTTCTTCCTGCCACCCGCAATCTACCCAGTATATGGTATAACTGCCAGAGCTTCCAACTTTGGAACTGAACCATACATATTCTGACCAAATCTCCGGCACCTAAAAGAAATGAATGTGACCTTGTGTAATGTAGAGGTTAAAACAAAGCATTAACATAAAAGGAGTGACAGATAGCTGTTTAGTGGCTGATTTGTACAAAGTGCAACCATAAAACCAGGATAAATTGCTGATTCCCCGCTTAAATTAAGTGGCCTGCGGCAAATATTTTATTTCACCAAAACTCATTCTTCCTATTTGCACATTAAAGCATGTTCAAATACGTGAATCCGAAAGCCAACTATACAAAAACCTATTTTGTTTGATTTAAAATAAACTAATATTGCAATATAATAATCTGGGCCACATACAGGGCTCATGTAAAAAATCTTGCCTCTTGGTTCACTAATGCCACTTTCACCAGAATCAGGACTGGACAGGAATGACTAAGTTCATGTTTAAAAACTATTACTTTTAATAAGTACTGATTAGTGCAGTCCTATGTTATGACATAATGTCAAAGCTTTCACGCTTTAAAGATATACACTTTTTTGAATTTTGAAGACACATTATATCTTTCGTGATTTTTGTTGTATGATTTACATAGCAAACATTTTCAGGGCTCAGCTCATGCACAGGCTCTAAGAGCCAAGCCAGACACTTGATCTAAGAACCAAGCCAGACCTTAAGCTCGGCAGTGGTTCGGCTCTCCCTGTTAATTTGTTGGCTTGCCCACCTCTACCCCCAACACACATCACAAAATTGCAGTTTGCCCAGCGAGACCAGCTAGGATTCCCACCTGAATTCATTTTTACCACCATGACCAGTATTTTAATGTTACAGCCATTACAAAAATGGGGAAAATAAACTAAAGCCAGTATTTTCTCACCTTATGAGTACATACTTAAAATACTAATTATACAAACAATGCACTTTAAAATGTGCTCTAAAGGTTCCTTAATGACCCCTGACTGATAATTAAAGTATAGACAGTGAAAAAACATCACAATGTTCTGACTTGACATGGAGGAAGCACTTAACAGGTGCCTTCTCCATGGCCTCTTCTGCCATGACTGGGTGGGCCAAAGGTCATATTTGGGTGAGCCTGGCCCACCCGGCCACGCTGCCACAACCGGGCCTGAGTGCAAGACTCAGTAAAACATGTGAAACATAAACAGGAACTAAATCACTGGCATGAATTACCTGAACATGTTAATTGTTCAGAAATCAGCAGTGTTTTTTCCAGTAAAGTTAAAGACATGCATACAGGGCCCCATATGGAACTATTTCAATGTCCGTACTAAAATACTACCAGGTTCAGGTTACAGGAACCAGGCCCACTTAGAGCCAGCCCTGCTGGCTTCCTAGTTCCAAGGCCATCAGCTCTAGCTGTTAGGCCAAATGTTCGTGCCCACTGTCTTTACTTGTGAATTTAGATCACAAGTTTCACCAAATTGTACTAGCCCCTTTGTTTAGATTCAGGCAATTACCTCCAGGTAATACCTGGAAGAATTTGCTCTTGCAAAGTAGTGCGCATTGGGGAATTCAGATAATTCATAACAGGAGCTAAGACCATTATGGCCTATTATTTACTACAGCAGGGGAAACTAACAATGTTACTCGGAAACAAATCCAATACCATCCACAAACAAGATTATTTTCGAACAGGTTTCATACCCTGTTTTTCAGCTGTCATCAGAACGAGCCTGGAAAGGTACCAAAGGAACATTGTTGGAAAACTTCTTTATGTCTTCAAGCAGCAGTATAGGCACACATGCTACAGTAGAATTTGAATTGTATGAACAACAACACTGGGATTTGTGTTTGGAAATGTGAAGGTCCAGGAATTTTTCTATGATCTGACAAGTGGACAAAGCATTCCCTTATAGGCAGTGGACTTCAGTTCATGCTGTAAGCAGTGCATCATGTTTTTGAATTTTTAGTGTGACCAGACCTTTTTACTGTGCCATGAGGGTGGATTGTAATGACCACTCTTTGTGTGTTGTATGAGTCGGAGTCCTGGGAATAGTGAGATCCATTTTGGATGCCTCTGGTTTAACATGGCACAAGATGAGACAAATGACAGCTTCCCTCATGCAATGGAAGTGAATTGAAGCATTTCTGTGGATGGGGGGTGGAGACCCAGACACTAGGAGGAGGTAATCCCATGAGGCCCACATTGGCAAAGGACTGTTCATTACTTCATTAGTTCTTCCTGAACACTTACATTTGGTAGTTGGCAGGAGTGAGGAGTGGGACTGCAGTTTCATTTGTTCAAGGTGAGCAGGTTCCCAAGCAGGAACTGCCCTATTGTCTTACTCTAATTACTGTTCAGAAGGCTGATGACAATGGGGTGAAAAGAACACATACTTCATGGTGCCCATATTCTTTGTACTCCTGCTTGGAGCCGGCCACATTGCTATGTGTTGTGTTAGCCATCACTTTTCACAAAGGTTATGTCTGGAGAGCAGCCTGGAAATTGCATTGAAAGAGAACACCCGAGTCTGAAGCTTTAGACAGTGGATCCTCATCCAGTGTCTGGAAAATGTCTATAAAGGTCGGATCCAAACTATCAATCTTTATTCCAGCCTCAAGTTCTTCTTCACAAAGAAATGTAGTGCCCCAGATAGTTTTCCAAGAGCTGATGTGCATGCCACGGCTGGGGTCTGCCTGAGAACAAGTCTCCCAATGTTGAGGGGACACTACATAAAGTCAACACTCTCAGCTGGGGGAGCTGACCATCTGCCTAAAGAGTCTAGAAGCATGTGTCCCAGCTGAGAAAGAGAATGAGTCTGCCAGGTCCTGCAGGAGGAGAGAGTGTCCTTGACGAGATGCCCGGTGTGTTCCTGGTGTGAGGACGACCCAGAGAAAGCTGATGACTCAAGAAAGTGAGCCTGTGGTCACCTATATTGTGAGTGGGTCCACCTCTGCCTTTCTGTACAGTTCATGAGCTATATTAAAATTGTCCCTGAGCATGCATTTCCATGTTGCCCAGCAGGCTGCCATGGGTTCCAGAGACTAGTGCTGCCACTGTCAATGTAGAGAGGAAAGTTCCATGGCCACTGAAGCGCAGAGCCCTGATCTGCAGGCTACTGGCAACTGCATGAAAGACACCACCACGAGGGATCCGGCCTGATATTTGGCCTGACAGCCAGTCTGCAGCCCAGGCTGCCATAGATCAGAACTTGCGCGCAGTTCAACTTCTCAGAGTCTATCCCGCAAACCTTGTCCTGAGTGAGGCTGCTGCTGTGATCACTATGAAAGAAAAGCAATTGCTATGAGGTCAGGAGTTCAACCCACATTTTCAGCACAGCTGGACTGTCATGAACAACCAGCATTTAAACTACAGGGCTTAGCTGCCTGGACTTGGAGACCAGAGACTGAGGTTAATGTATGAGTCTGATCTGTTCACTAGAGACTATTTGCTAAAAATATTTAAAAGAAAATTAAATCGAGTAGCTCTGAAACAGTGACAACATTTGATCTATCTGTACCTGAGCCTAATCCTTGCCTAAGCACATAGTGTATTTTGGATAGTAATTGCAGGGTCTTGACCATAACTGGAGGAACAATGGTTACGGGAGAGGAGGGAGTTGTAGCATCTGTCTTTTAGAATGCAATTCATGTCAACCCTGTACAACTTCCCCATTGGATTGTGTAGAACCTAGTTCTGCTGTGAGATTAAAGTACTTTCTTTTTCCATAAAAAATAAGTGCTGGGCTGGACATTGTTATTTTTGTCTGTTGGTTGGCTGTTTTGAGGTGCGTGCTCATGCCACCTAACCTACTGCTCTGAGAAGCATGTGACCACTCCCAATCATTACCCTGAGTATTAAGTGTGGGAATTATTTTACTTGGCCCAGTTTGCAGAGATGCAATAGGAGGAGTCCCAGAACACCAGTGGCAAATGACCTAAGTCATTACATTTTGGTCCCAGTACCCCTTGCCTGCACTGTGGTCCCCCAAACGGGGTTTGAGATAAGTCAACATGTTTTCCACCTGGAAAAGACTATGTGGATCTCTAACCTCTTCCACCAAACTTTCCTCAGGATATAGTGACTTTAGATGTCATTTAGAGTTTGGCGGGTGTGAATATCCTCCATAAATTTGAGATGTCACATCAGCCCTATGTAGAGTGTACACCCATTGTCACGTGGCCCATAGGGACATTGTCATCTTCACTAAGTTAGCATGAGCACATTGCAGTCTGCCTGCTGCTTTGCGAACGTTACTACCTGTGTTTATTTTTGCAATAATTTCTATGGCTGTTTTCACATGAGAACTCATCGCTGTGTTCACTCTCTGCATGTTCCTGGGATTTTGACTGACCATTATGTGCAAGGTCGAACAACAATGCCCCTTGTTATTTTGTTCTGGCCAGGCCTTAGCCCTTCGACAAAAAATACAGATGCAGCTGTTGTTTGGACAAATGTACTTTGGTTTTATTGGAATACACGAATAGGTAGCACACACTTGGAGAGGGACCTTTCCAGGGAGAAGAGCGAGACAGGATCTATAATGTAGATCTACCATCTATAGGCTAAGGTATGGAGTCTGCTGACATAGCCCAGAGATCTTCTAATATATATTAGAACATTGGAATGTTGGGAGCTCCATTGAAGACAATGGAGTGCTCCCTGCTTCTACGGGCCGGTAAAGGCCCGCAGAGCAACATTCCAATGTTTTACAAAGGCCCTTGGAGCTTCGAGAAGCCTTTGTTTTATTTGTTAGAACATTCTGCCCTCTAGTGGCAGAATGTTCTAATAGCCTTATAGCCCTTCGTAGCAGGGCTATACCGGCTATTAAAGTCCCGGTCCCTTGTTAAAGTCCCTCGCCTTCGGCTCGGGTCTTTAATGCGGGAGCGGGCCTTTAATAGCCGGTATAGCCCGCTACGGCGGGCTATAAGGCTATATTAGAACATTGGAATGTTGGGAGCTCCATTGAAAACAATGGAGTAGCTCCGGGCTTATAATGGCTGGTATAAGCCCGGAGCTCCAACATTCCAATGTTTCTTTGTTCACAGCTGTGGCTGTGAACAAAGGCTTCAGGGAGCCTGAGGGATTTCAATCTCCTCGCACTCCCTGAAGCCTTTGTTTTATTTGTTAGAACATTCTGCCCTCTAGTGGCAGAATGTTCTAATAGCCTTATAGCCCTTCGTAGCTGGGCTATACAGGCTATTAAAGTCCCGTTCCCTTGTTAAAGGCCCTCACCTTCGGCTCGGGCCTTTAACGCTGGAGCGGGCCTTTAATAGCCGGTATAGCCCGCTACGGCGGGCTATAAGGCTATAATAATACTGCTTCTTAGCAAGGGGAGGGAGGTTAGGCTCTATTGTCTTTCCATGATGACATCTCCCTTTATGAGTTATGGACTAGCTGCTATGCTGACTGTATTTTCACTATGCATTTTCCTGCTTCTTGTGGCACGTATACTGCATGTTAGGGCACGTTAGTTAAAATAAATATTTTAAACTGTTTCGTGTCTCTGTCAGATCTTATTGTGGACAAGTACAAGAGTGAGAGCGAAAGGATGTGTCTTGTTACCGCGATTCCTGAGAGATCTGGGAGTGTTGTGTTCTGGGGTGTCTAATCACTTGTTTCTCTGTGAGTGAGTAGGAGAGCGAGTGAGACACTATATCTAGTCGGTCCTGGGCTTATGGGTACTAAGGTGGTAGGTTGACTCAGTCCCTATACACCAAGGTCCTATAATCCTGCGCATAGATAGATCTGTTTTTGGGCAGAATCCCTGCAACACCATGTATACTTTCTAAATAGCATATACTACAGTAGTTTCCCCAGGGGGAAGTCATAAAAAGAAATGTGTTTGACTTTCCAGCAGCTACATCAAAGAAGCAGAAGGAATGATTTCAAGAAAGCATTCCTTATTTTATCACAATTACGTTTCACATAGGCTTCACTCATTTGCAAACTAACACAGCCTATTTAAGCCCCGATTATGAGATAGTTGGAACCCACAGCAGAATCGACCTAATATGAGTTTTTGTGCCTCGAATGGGAATAATATTAATACACAGCCCCGGAATTGTTGGGTTCAAATTTGCATGCAGAGTCCCCATTCAGGGTCAAATATGCTTGGATTTACCCCCTTGTCTGAGCAGATAGTACTTAGGAGCAGGGCGGGCCTTTGTGGGGTGGGGTGTTGGGGCGGGTAGTAGGGGAGGTTGTTAGAGAGTAGGAAAGACTTGGGCTGGCAGGTGAACGTTTGAAAGGTTTAATGCTTCCCCCATGCCTCAGGAAGGGGTCAGGCAGAGGACTGGGTGATTGTCCACACAGGGATATTGCTTCTTCCATCTGTAATTGTGGCATAAAATTAACTGCAGGGTGACCGTGGCCAAGATGGCGGCCAGGTAGGAGCGTTTCAGTGTAACTCCTCTGCCTGACACACTGCCTGATATCGGTACCACCACACCCAAAAGAGCTCTCTGGGTCCCTGAATATTCCCTTGAATGGGGGGACCATAAGGCGAGCTGAGAGACCTGAGAGAGGGAGGCAGAGTGGGAGCCATCGCAGCCTCTGGCTGGGGCGCAAGAAATCTGCCACTGGGCTTGGCGCCGGCCGTGGGCCAGATCACGAAATGGAGGAGGAGGCTCCTGAGGTGGACAGCTGTCCTGCAGGAGGCCAAAGAGTATGACAGAGGGAGCAGCATCATCAAATCATCACTCAAGGGCTCTCACCAAGTGTCGCTCCCAGGGGGGACTGGATACAGGGAGCGGGGCCCAACCTTACCGGTGGCCGTCATCTTCTGAACAGCGGCACACTCCATGCGTGAAACTGGGGCTGGCATATGAGATACCGGTGCGAAAAAGGAGCAGGCCAGGAAGGACACAGACTGGGCGCACTGGCCCAAGAGGTGGGCGGGGGGCGGGAAGAAGGCCTCATCAGTGCAAACTCAAAGGGGCCTCTAGAATTAAGTCTGCAGCTTGCTTGCCTGTCTTGCTCACCCGCATCAAAAGCAAGCATTGATCCTCTGCCGCCCTCCCTAAGCATCTACAGCAGGGCCCAACTCTCAAGGTCTAAGTGCTGCAAGAGGGTCCTGTGCTGACTAAAACCTGGATGGTGCAATCTAAGGAGAACCCAGAAGGGACCAGCACTAGACTGATATGGCCATACAGAGAGATCCCCATATGTCTTCAGAGACCCCCACATAAAGAGCCACATCGAAAAGCGGGGACACCCCCAGGTGCACCCCACAGGGAATTACTCTGTGAGAGCATCCCTTCTCAACCACACTGCATAATGCCTGACCTCTTCCCACGCATACCACAGCCTTGTGGCAAGGGAAACAATGGCAGTCCATAAAACCAAATGAGACACTACATTGAAAGACCTGCTGACTAAAGGGACCTCTAAAAAGCCTGACCTCCCTAAGAGATGGTTGACTCGGGGCCCTGAGCTGCTCGGCTAATATTCCCCAAGAGGATGAAGATGTAATGGCCCCATCACCCAAACAATCATGGCTACCCTTTTTGACAAACTCAGAGAGGACATATCGCCACTCCGGGAAGAGGTAGTCTTGTAAATTAAAGACGTCTAGAAAGAAAGACATAGTGTAACTCGGCCAATGGGTGGCCACACTAGAAACCAGCAGGGATGATGGAGAGGAAGAACTTAAGGCCCAAAGGTGGGAACTCCTGGAACTGCGGGAATGACATGAGGTATTGCAGATACGCCTTGAAGATCTAGAGAACAGATCTCGCCACTCAAACACATGGATTAAAGGGGTCCCCCTCCAGGCCACATCAGGGGATCTTGAGACCTATGTAATTCATCCCTTCCATAACATCCTCCCAGCCCTTGCCAACAAAGAGATAATTCTGGATTGCACCGACAAACTGGCCACCCATCCAATGCACTGGGATGACCCAAAGATATGCAGGTGTCCACAGCTGCCGCATGAAGGAGACCATAATGGAGGTAGTTAGAGATCATGGAGCAATCACCTTTGAAGTTCTTTAAATCTGGCTCTACCAAGATTTGTCCCCAACCACACTTCAGCAGTACTGTGCCCTCAAAAATGCAACTGCCTTTCTACACAAATGAGGAATCAAGTATAAATGGGGACACCCCTTTCACCTTTCAATCTTTGTCTGGGACAGAGAAACATGAGCCATCCGCATCATGGAGGAGGCCAATGTGATCCTGGGCCTCACAGGGGGATTCTGGCCATGACACCCTTACACAGGACCACTCCACATACAAACTGCCATGCAGAAAAATCTGACACCACACATGGAGATGCACTACCAAGCCAACCCAAGATGAGAGCCGGCGAGAACTCAAAGCGCTCATTCAGCACCTCCAAAGATCCGATTCCACCAAACACCAGAACACAGAATAACCCCAACCTGCAACCCACGACAGATTGTCCTCAGCGGGAGTCCATAGGATGATAAGCTCAGGCCTCCGGACCCACTTGCTGAACAGCCCAGCAGGCAAGACCGACAACACGAACATTATCCTTTAACGTCGGGCAGATGGAGCACCTACACATCTCATTGTTTACCCTCACTGTCTTGCCACTGACGCCACGTCCCATCATATTAACTTACTCAGTGAAACCATGGAGGATGTAATTACCCATCATATTGAATTTTTCCAATTTGTACACCCATTGCCCCCAGGGTCCAATCCCTAGCAAGCCATCACATATTCATGCAGAAGCACCTCATTGCCTCACATGATGCTCTGAGGCCCCCACAACCACCCTACATACAGAACACCCCACCATTTGCAAATGATAAAAGTCCTGAGCCTTAGTGCTAGAGGACTCAATGCACCTGAGAAATGCCTGGCCCTTCTCTCTTTCTTATGAGACTGTAACTGTGATATCGCCCTCATCCAAGGGACACATTTCCTTAAGAAAGACTGAAAGAGATTGCGGTCTCACTGGTTTGACAGGCAGTACTTCTCAGGGCCCAGCAAAAAGTCAAGTGTAGCAATTGTACTGGCCAATGCCTTCCAGGGCCATGTCACGCACAACCAAGCAGAACTCCCTGGTAGGCTTCTTTCTCTACAACTCTCAATGGACTCATACACCTTTACCCTAGCTACGCTGTATGTGCCCAACGATCATCAGGAGGCCTTCCTACTTAAAGTCTCAGGCCTAGAGCCTAGAGCCCTGGACCAGGATATGGTGATAGGGGGCGACTTTACCGTAGTCTACAACAACGTCCATGTTAGGTCAGCAAACAAACAAGATCAATCAGGGGGTGCTCTCAGAAGTGGGGCAGCAGTGGTTAAGGGACGTAGGCCTTACAGACACTTGGCGCTATGCACATCCCTCAACAAAGGGTTACACTTTTCTCTCAGCCTCCCACCAGAGCTACAGTGGGATTGACTATTTTCTGTGCCCCCTGCATCCTTGTGGCTGCAGGTCAGACAGAAATAGAGGCAGCAGCACTGTGCAACCACACTCCCATCATGATCACATTCCGTGCCCCAACACACATCAACCTTGCCTGACAGTGGTGCCTTAAGAACAAACTACTTATATATGAATCAATCACAATGAAATTAGGGATGCCATCCAACAATTCCTCAAGTCCAACGACACATCAACCACTCGCATTGCACTACTTTGGGAAACATTGAAGGCACAATAAGGGGGACTTTAATAGCCATCTCTGCAGGACTTAATAAGGAGAGATGTGATAAGAGGGCGGCCCTGGAGACCAGTATTAGGACACTGGAGAAGGCTCACCAACAGACAGGAACACACACATGGTGCGTAGGCAGCAGACCACAGCTAGAAAGCAGCTTAAAGACCTAGATTGGGACACAGAAGAATACGCCCTACTCCGCACTAAACAAAAATTCTACATAGCTAGTAACAAAGCTTGCTGTCTGCTTGCCCATAAACTACGAACTCAAACCCAAAGGAACAGGGGGCATATGTACAAAGAAGTGGCGGAGTGAGGCATTAGCCGTCATGGCTTAACGCCTCAATCCACCTCTTCAGAAACGCAAGGCTGCACCATATTTACAAGAATATGGTGCAGCCTTGCGTTTCCCCCTGCGCTGGCGCTACACTTAGCTGCCTACGTCAATGCAGGCACCCTTGCACCATAGTGCAAGGGTGTCTGCGTGCAGGGGAAGATTGTTTACGTGTAGGAAGGTGTCCCTTCCTGCACATAAACAATTTGTAAATGCCGTTTGTCACTTCTATGTGTGCTGCTTAATGCAGCACACATGGAAGTTACAAAATGTCATTTTTAAAAAAAGATTGTTTATGTAGAGGAAAGGACACCTTCCTACACATAAACAATCCAAGGCGTTTTGCTTTTTCCATGTGTGCTGCACAAGGTAGCACACATGGAAAAAGCAAAAACGGCGAGAAATAAAGCATTCTCCTCGTTTCGCCAAGTTAAGACCAGGTTTACCTGGTCTTAATTTTGGCGCTGCCTCCTATTTGCGTCACCCTTGTAAATAGGGGGCAGCGTCAAAATCAATGGGTGTTGCAATGGAATGCCCACCGCAACACCCACTGCCCACCCCTTTCACGCTAAGCATAGCGTGATAGGGGGCTTTATTTACAAGGCAGCGTTAAGGCACGTTAAGTGGCTTAACGTTGTTATGTGAATAAGGCGAAGCCCCTATCGCCACAGGAACGTCGGAAAAAGTGACGTTCCCATGGCGATAGGGGCTTGTACATATGCCCCAGGGGCTCAGAGATCCTTTCCATGGAAGGACATAGAGTACAGGGGGACCAAGATATTACCCAAGCGTTTCAACGCTTCTACGCAACGCTCTATGCAGAGGACACAGTAGATCAAAAGGAGATCTGCAACATTCTTTCCTCGACAACCTATACTAGAATACGAAAGAGAGATACACTCTCCCTGGAGATGGACATCCACACAGAGGAGGTGCTGGCTGCCATCTCCAGGCTACAGCTAGACAATGCCCCAGGGACCGACAGTTACAATACCGACTATTATAAAACATTTCAGCCCTCAACCTGCACCCATACTTTTATATAACTCCTATAGCGAGAGAGGCACACTCCTGAGCAGGATGAGGGAGGCCGTGATCACAGTTATACCCAAGCCAAGAAAAGGACCCCACTTTTGTTAATCTTACAGGCTTTTATATCATTACTAAATGTACATGCCAAGCTCTTTACTGGCATGTTAGCAGCCTGCCTCAACCCTCTCATGCAGGGAATGATCAATCCCAAACAGGCCGGGATCATCCCGAGAGACTTTGCAGTGACAATACCAAACTCCTCCTGGAGACCTCTCATGGGTGAGCAGAATAGCAACAGGAAAATGACGTTGCTCCACAAGATTCTTTTTGTCATGCAGACACTTCAGCTGCAGCCCTCCACTGGTGCTTGGTAGACTCCAATGACTGATAGAATCCTACATTTGAGATGGGAAACAATCTCGCATGGCCAGGAAACAAGCATACCTTCCCATAGCCAGCGGCAGCCTTGGTATCCCTCACCTCACTCACTACTATTTGGCAGCCCAACTTAGGTATTTTCTTGAATGGAACAGGCCACTCAGAGAAAAACATTGGTGCTTCATTGACCAATCCATAGCAGGGACTCACATCTGGAAGATTCCATGGTTCCCTAAAAAGCACCGCCCATTAGGGGTTTATATATCTCCCTTCCAGTGGCGGCTCGCCGAGGGAGTGGTGCGGGCGGTGGGGAGGGGGAGGGGCAGGGTGGGGGGGTAGTGGACTCGGACTTACGACGGACAGAACTCCCTCTGAGTTCTGTCCGTCGTATGTCCAAGTTCACTACCCCCACCACCCTGCCCCTCCCCCGCCCCACTGCCTTGCACCACTCCCTCGGCGAGCCGCCACTGCTCCCTTCACATGGGCAACTGTAGCGGCCAGGGACAGGGTTATGATGATAAAATGCTTATCTGCTCCTATCTCTTCTCTCAGGCCCATCATAGGCCACTCAGCGTTTCCCCCCACGCGAGCAGACTTGAAATTCCTTGCCTGGCAAATAGCTAATTGTAAACGAGTTGGTGACCTACTCGACCACGTGGAGCTTCGAGACTTCTCAAGAAGACTCCAAAGCGAATATGACCTACTAACACCGAATACTGACACTACACTGCAGTCAAACATTGGGTCACTCAGCACTCTATTCACCTACATGCCTCCAGGGTACTGATGAAATTTGAAAAATGGCTGATCACTAAAGATGAAGATAAAGGCATGCCCTCGGACATCTATTACTTTTTCAATACCAGGGCTGAACCTACCAAATCACCAGCTCAACTTTATTTGGAAATAGAGCTAGAACACACCTTTATACCCAAGGAATGGGCTGATGTCCTTTATAGATCTCACACATTCTTCCTCCATGCTGCAGGGAAAGAATCTCTATTGAAAATTACTCACTACTGGTACCATACCCAAGCTAGACTTGCTAAGTGGATTTTGGGCACAAAAGACACCTTACAGCAGAACTGTGGCCAAACAGGCACACTCACCCACCTCTATTGGAGATGCTCTAAACTCGAGCGATATTGGGAGGAGGTGCTCAAAGACCTTGATGACATCGTTGACACAGACATTCCTTGTTTCTCAAGCTACACTCTCCTGGGTCTCCCCAACCAGCTAACATACACACTCTGATTGGATAGGGGGAAAACTATAACAATGGCCCTATGTGCTGCAAGGCAAGTCATCACATCTAAATGGGGCACGGGCACCACACCAGCCCACTCAGACTGGACACACACACTATATGGGACATTGTCGCTATGGCAAGCTTACGGCCTCCCTCGAGCGACAGCTACCACGCTTTGATAAAATGTGGAGCTCATGCATTTATTTCCTTGCCAGGAATACCGAGAACTTACCTGTCCCCATTATCTTAAGGTGCTTCGATTGACAGCTGGTGAGATTCAACACACCAGCTGATTAGACTTGGCTCACATCCAATGAAAGGACTGCCCCGCTTGCTGGCGAGTTATACTTTACTATGCGGCCCCTACTAGGACTACCAGGACCCTGCTTCCCTTTCCCCTTTCTTCCTCTCCCAGGTGGGCAAGTCCATGCACACCCCACACTTCCTTCCGCGACCTGAACCCCTCCGCCTCCCCTGAGTGAACCCCTCCCTTATATTTTGCCTCACTGACCTCCGGATGTAGGTTAGTGTATTTGTTCTATAACATTCCAATTAAAGAGATTTGTATCATAAAAATAATTGTGAAACACTATCTTTTAAAATTGTTTCATGAAGAGCAACCTATCAAGTATAGAACTTTGGTGTAACATTTCGCAATATTATTTTAGAGGTAGAGAGACTGAGATTGGGGAGATTTCAAAATACCATGACTGTTAGAAATACTTAGGGGGATATTCTCAAGAACGTGCGATAAACATCGCCAAAATAGGCTAACGCAATTTTTCATATCGCTGTCTATCACGGGAAAATAACTCTGTGTCAACGTCGTATTCCCAACACGGCGGTAACATGCGATAGTTTCCCGATAACGCCTCAAATGTCCGCGATACAACTACCGCGGCGGCGATAAAAAAGGAAACCCGAACGTGAAAAAAGTTGCGATGGGCCCAACCGCAATAGAAAAATCGGCGACAAGCAGCGCCAGACTTGCAATTCCCACGTCAGGCGGGAAAAATCACCATAAAAGCTGCAAATAAAATAAATAAATAAACATAACAACTCCGAAGCACAATGGAGGTAGCCGGAGCAAGGACAGAGGACAACCCGAATCCCACAAGCCCCACGGAGGACCAGCCTGGGACCTCGGGGTCAGGGAAGGGCAAGGAGAAGAAGAAGAGGAAGACGCGGTTCAGTCTGCAGGAAAACAGGATCCTGATAACGGAGGTGGTCGAACACCATCAACAACTGTTCATCACCTCCACTGTGTCATTGGCAAATAAAAATACAATATGGCAGTCCATCCTGGAGAAGGTGAATGCAGTCGGAGTGCTGAGGAGGACAATGAAAGAGCTCAAGAGGCGCTGGAATGATGTGAAGCGCAAAACCAAGCTGAAACTCGCAAACAACCGCAAAGCAGCAATGCAGACTGGGGGTGGGAGTCCTGCGCCACAGGAGGAGCTAGATGAGATGGAGGAAATGGTGTCCACAGTCATCAGTGTGGAGACGGTGGCAGGAGTCGGGGGACCGGACGCTGCTCAACATGACCTGACACAACAGCAACAGGGTGAGTAACGACCAGGGACTGGGGGACGGGGGAGATGGGCACAATGGCACACATGCACAATGAAGCATAGCACACTGCACAACCACAATGACTCTGGATCATGTCCCTGATCTCCTTGCCATACTGCAGCACACATAGAAACAGCAAGTAGTCCCCCGTCCACAATGTGCCCAGAGGGGTCCTCCCCACACATCACCAATCTCACAACAAACCCATGCACATGTGCTGAACCCAGCAAAGCAGCGGATCCGTGAGCCCCACTGACAATGCAAGTGACTCTGCATGACGATGAGCATGTCTGCAGGCCACTCATCATGACATGTTGCACCCCACGACACTGAGGTGGCTGAGTGTGGTCCACATCCGGAAAGGAGCAGGTCACACACTGACACATCCACGTGCACAAACAACCCCTGACGGCAAGAAGACATCTGCGGACAAACCATGCCCAAGAGTCCCAACTCCCACCAAGAGCCCAATTTACCCAAGTATGCAACATCTCAGCACTGCATAAGCACAGAAGTCAAAGGCACACCGCCTGAAAGGGAGAAGGCCAAGCAAAGTCTGAGCTGCAGGGGCGACTCTCCCACAATGCAGCACACACACAAGAATCAGAGCACATCAACAGTGACAACAATGTGGTACAAACTGCAACACATTCACAACAGAACAGAGGACACAACTGCTGCCGCTTGTGTGTAGAAACTGGCCAATCACATTTGGCATAGCAGGAAACTGTGACATGATAATGGACAAGTGCAATCCCACCTCCCTGATGGTGCACAAATGTCCACTGTCCCGCTTCAAATAGGCAGCTCCTCCTAAACAGTCACAATGTACATTGTCATGCAGTCTGTTTTGAAACTTGGCCAATGCGTGAACATACATGGAACACACTGTTAAACTGCATCTCCCCTTTACATTGCAGAGGGATAATCCTCACCTCCTGCAGAGCAGACCGAACACCTCCTCACTGATGACGAGGAGGACCTCCCCACCTTCGACACCGACGCCCTCCAAGTGCTCATTGACAGCTTCCGCACCCCACCCCCAG
Organism: Calotriton arnoldi; assembly: GCA_963921515.1. Taxonomy (NCBI): domain Eukaryota; kingdom Metazoa; phylum Chordata; class Amphibia; order Caudata; family Salamandridae; genus Calotriton; species Calotriton arnoldi. The sequence goes on from CAWUFW010004112.1 coordinate 1,240,918, forward strand.
GAGCAGGGCAGCCCAGCTGCATTGAGGGGACCCCACCCCCTGCACAGACCACACAGCAGGAAGCACCCACCACCCCGGCTGTCTCCCAGGATCCCCACGACCAACACATGGCATTTCATCGCCGTGTGTTGGAGGGCCAGAAGGAGATGGCTGAGCAGGTGCGGGTGGGGTTCGACCTCATGGCAGCCAAACTAGATGCCATCCATGGGTGTCTACGTCCCATCAGGGACCACATACAGTCCCTAACGGACACCCACAGTCCGCTCCATGGTCTCCAACGAGCCATGGCTGACATCGCTGGAGTCATGACTCGGAGACAAGAACACCTGTCTAGTCAGAGTGGCTCCAGCGATCTCAGCCGGGAGTTGGGACACATGCGGAGGCTCATGGAGGACATGGTGCGGATGGAGGCGGAAAGGATGGCTGCCACGGCTGCACATCAGCGACATGTAGCTGGGATCTTCCATGCCCTGCAGATCCTCATCATGGCATTGCTGCCACAAGGCCTGGCGCAGATGAATGCTGCTGCTCCTACACCATCCACATCTCCGCCCCCTGATGTGTCAGTGCCCCACAGTGCGGCAAACATTCCACCTCCGGCACCTGATGTGTCACTGCCACACAGTGCGGCTGACAATCCACCTCCGGCCCCTGATGTGTCAGTGCCACACAGTGCTGCAGCCGAAACACCACCACCCACAGGTGAGGCACTTCACACATCAGAGGACGATGATGTGGATGAGACTGCCGTTGTGGTAATGAGGAAGCAGTAGCATTCATCTCCGCCATATGGCCTGTTTCAGCTTGGTTCGGCCCTTTGCATCATCACCTTCCACTGTCCCCCGATACACTCTGCAGCACTCACCTTGGACCTCGACATGGACTGCCATATTCTGTTTGATTACCAATGACACAGCAATCAGACTGTGGACTGAACTCTTCCTCTTCCGATGAATTTGTCCTTCCCTAATGGACTCTGGCTGGCCCTCCACGGGGCAACAATGTCAAGTGGGGTATGCATGGCCCTGTACTGCTCCAGCTGCAACACTCCACTGAATGTGAATAAAACATTCTAATTCACACAGATGTGTCATGTCTATGATCCTTCAAGTATGACAGTATGGATGAATGTAGGGTCACTGATTCCCCCTCATGTCCATTTTGCACATGTTGTGGGGCTTGGGTCACAGGGTGCAACATTTCCGATTGCGGTCCGGGTGGCGCAGACACTACAACGGAGACACACGCATTGGTTACTTCCTTGTCCTTGCCAGAACTGAACCACGCCCAGAGCCCTGGGCTCATTGTTCACACCCCTACGCTGGACTGGCATGCGCCAGCCCAGCCCACTCCGCTTACGCTCACAGGGGGTGACGACACAGCTACATGTCCCAGGTCTTCCCTGTAGTGATCTGCTGGTCACTGGTCTAGTTGTCAGCATGCCACAGCCACTCCCTGAGGGCTGGTTTCCACCTACACCATACCCATCCAGCACAGGCGTCACGGGACATGTGACCCTGCCAATAAAAGGGGCCCACCACAGCACATCCCCCACTGCCGGAGGTGACATGATGGCGTCCGCATCCACGGAACTCAATCATAAAAGGTCCATGACTTGCGTTGCACTGAGTTAGTGGCACCCGATGGCATGCGTCTGGCACGGGCCTTCCGCCACATGGTGAGGACTTGCGGTGCACAGAGTTAGGCCCACCTGAAGAGCTGAGCGGGTGTGCAGCCTGCGATGATGCGTTGGCCTCGATATGGCGTCCAGCAAATCAAGACTCAATTTGAATTGTGAGCCCTGCTGGACCGCAGTGTACACGCAGGCAGCAGTCAGCACACACATGACTCCGCAGTGCCGCAGGGTGCGCTGGGGGCCAGTGGCGCGGAATCCAGCGATGGGCTGAGGAGGTTGCACCAGCACGTAGAGGGCCCTCTTGGAGACACACCGGTGGTGGCAGGTGAGCATTGAGGCCTGGGTGCGCAGGGGCGGGCAGTCATCGCTGGGCGGCGGACCGGTCTGGGGACCAGGGCTGGGGTGCAGCAGGCGCACATGATCGCGCAGGCACCACCGGTCATGGCGGCGGCCTCGTGGCTGGGTGGGGGCGCCGCCCTGGCAGACACGACCCTGCATGCGCTGACGAGATGTGCGCAGGTTGGCTTGGGACGTAGTCACCTCGTCTCCAGTGTGAATACGGCTGTTGAATGTGGTCGGGCACGTGTGTGTAGGCCTATGGTCACGATATGGCGGACACAGAGACACACGCAGTAGTTACTGTGGTGGCCATCCCGGAACTGGACCACGCCCAGGGCCCCGGGCTATTCATTCGAGACATACGCCGGCCAAGGCGGGGGGGACCACATGGCTACATGTCCAAGGTCTTCCACACTGCCTGGGGTAACCTGTTTGCATCCACTGTCCACTACACTGCAAACACCAGCAGTAGGTGTCCACATGGACATGTCTGTGCTCTGCATACTGCAGTCTGTCCAGCACATCTCTGCCACACTTGGCATTGTGTCCTTTCTTATTGCTGGGTCACTTGCCTCCTTCGCACATTCTTGGTACCCACCTCTCCCCACATTCTGCAATTGTGTGGCAGAGGGGCTCTGCTTTGTGGATGGTTTGTCTACATGTCTGGCCCCTGTTACCATGGTTACTTGTGTTGTCGTGTCCGGTAGTTGGGCATGTTGGTTGGCATGTTGTATGTGATTATGTTCCGTGTGCTCTCCCACAGTTGTGAGTTGTGTGATTGTGGAGTTGAGGTGTGTGGTGTGTTCAGTTAGTACTTACTGATGAGCAGTGCATTGCCATAGGTGCCATCCTGGAAGCACTGGTTGATGATGGACTTTCGGAAGATGTATGTATCATGCACACTGCCTGTGAAGTTGGCGACGGCATTGGTGAACTGTCCCCGGTGCTCCACTATTTCCTGCACATTGATGGAATGTTTGTGCTTTCTGTAGTGGTAATTGTGTGCAGGGTCGGCAGGGGGCACAAGTGGTATATGTGTACAGTCAATTGCCCCCGACACGTGAGGTAAGGCAGCTATGGCGTAATTCCCTTGCATGGTCTCCAGCTGTTCATGCACAGCGTGGGGGAAGTGAAGGTGCAGGGGTATCAAGATGATACAAACCGTGATGTTTACAGGTATGATGAATCCTGCATAATGAGACCGTAACAGATGTTTGTGTGGTCGTAACCTTCCTTTTCTTTCCTGCGGAGGTTACGAGCACACGGACTTCTGTTACAGTATATTTGCACTGGATTCATCATACCTGTATGCATACCGGTTTGTCCAAGTGCAATACACTGTACCAGATTACGTTTGTGACTATGAGGACGCTTGAGCATTGTTACCATTTCTCCAACAGGTTTCTGACTACTGATTTCGGGATATGGAATGGTAGTGGGGAGTTCCTGCAGCATTTGCAGTTTATTGGATCCACACGTTGCCCTGGTGAAGTTCCCCGTTGGGATTGGAACGCGTTGGCTGAGCTTTTCGTCTTGTTGTTTATGTATTTGTAATAAAGTTCTGTTTTTCCACTACCGTTGACTACTGGACTTCATGACCTGGGGGGGAGGGTCAGGGGGGTGGTTGAGGTGGATGTTGTGGCCCTCTTGGGTCTCCAGGCTGCATGATCATTGTCTCCATGGCATCTGTTGGTCTTCAGATGTGGCTCTAGGCTGGGCTCCCTTTCATACTGCAGGTTGTCGTCCTGCTTAACACCAGTAAAAGGCAGGTGTTGCATACCTGCTGCTAACGCGCCTTATCGCCTGTTTTCGGATCGCATTGCAGATCTGGCTGGTCGTTGAGAATATCGCAAAGTGGTGTTTTCGTGTGTTTTTGCACGGGAACGCCTACTCTGCATATCATTAGCGTTAGTTGTCGCTCTCATCCGTGGCGATGTTTTTTGCGGCAGCTATCGCTGGAAAACTGGCGATATCGGCAGTTTGCACCAGCTTGAGAATAGGGCGATAAATCTATCGCCACTTTTGCGGCGCTAAAGTGCCGATAAATAGGTGATAAGTCCTTGAGAATATGCCCCTTAAAGTGATATTATGGATCCCTGTAGAGTGACAATTCTGTTTCAGCACAGAGAACATTTTCAAAGTCTTTAGTTTACCAAAGTTAATGTCGGAAAAATAGATGCTCAAATTACTGGAATTCAGATGAAAGAATGTAGAATTTTACAGATAGGACGCTTTAATAAAATTCTTATGCATCTGTGTCTAGTGATTGAAAAAAGGAGAACTCTATTGTCATTAGATGGACAAAATCCTGCGATGTTTGTATATTTTTTCACGTTTTTTTTCATTGTTCTGTCATTCAATTCTGAGGAATATCCATCTCTGACACTGGATCGAGTGGAAAATGTCTTAAAAGAACATTCCAGAGAGACTTTCTCTGCTTGAACCTGATCTTACTATACGAGGTACGTCTTCACGTTAAAATTTCAGCTAACTACCTGGAAAGTCTATTTTGCATAACATACATAATTTTATGTATTTTTTTTAAATTGTTTCCATATTTTGTGATGCTTTTTCGAAATTTCTACCATCCCTTATCATTACAGTGTTCCTTAAAGAAAATGAAGACCCTAAAAATATACTTCATATTGGAACATATCATTAATTATCATTATTTTAAAATGTTTCCAGCATTTTGGATGTCCCCGTGTGCAAAGCTCTGTTCATTAACAGGATTTTTTTACTGCGAGGAGGACTTTCTTCTTGCAAAAAACATCATTTTCAGACTAGACCAGAGCTTACATAGGTAGAAGGAATCCTCCACTCTGTGAAAAGATATGCAGCTGAACTACAAATTGATGGACTTTGTTGGCTATCTTTGATCAGTACTAAAGTGTATAAGGTGAAACTGGTAGTTCCTGGAGATGATGTAGGCCTATTACTTGCTAATGTTAATACATGAAAGGATCTAGCTGGTAAAAATATTCACATGAAAAGAAGGAATATTCCAAAAAAACATAAAACCTTAAAAATGAGAAAAATAATTAAAACCTTGGAATAGATTGTTTATTTAAAAGCAACAGAAGATGCGAAGGAGCTTAAAGCACTACCTTTTTTACGTTAAAGGTCATGGAGGAGTAGAAATGTTTTTTGCGGCACCCCTCCTCCGCTGCTACTTAGAGCTTCTTGCCTTCACTTGAGTCCTAGTAGGCAGCAGAGGGTTTGCCCAGGTTGTGACAGCTGATTTGCTATTATATGTCCAGTCCTAGAATATTGTTGTGAAGAGTACAATCCCCAAAGTGTACATTGCCTGTTTGCTAGGACCTGCACCCAACCTCGTACACACCTTGCCCCCACTGCCTCTAGGTGTAGGTATCCCTTCAACCGACCGGTTGCACATGAGCCAGCGGCCTATGAGCAAAGCGCACCAACCGCCATGTCCATAGCGCTTACCGTACATGTCCTCTGTAGTGCATAGTTGCACTGTGAGTATTTTTTGTTTCAGAATTGAAAAAGAAAATAATTCATCCAAAAAATGTTAGATTTGCTTGTGAGTTTGTGGTACACAGATCTGAATTTCGATCCGCAAATATATAGAGAAAAAACTGAACATTCATTTTGTTGGAAGAGCAAGACCTTCCCATCAGCGAACCCCCACATCCTCTATGTAGTCAGGAAAGCCCCTCCTTTACATCACTGTCACTTCTTTCAAGACAAAGCCTTTGGTGCAGTAATTACTCTGTAAAGACCTCCATAAGAACCATTTTCAGGTTCTACCAGCAAATTAGAACATCTAATTTTGAGGGCATCATTGATCATTGTTTAATTATGGCCAAGAAGCATTTCAATCTAAGCCAGTGTAAGAAAGTGCTCGTTTATTTTATGCTAATGTTAAACTTTTTTTAATTGAAACCATGATTTCTATAATACTGGAGTTTTCAGATTTAGTAATGTGCTACTTGGTGTATGAAAACAAGTTAAACCCTATTAAGAGTGTATTGTGGGAGATATCAGATGCTCTGGTATTGCCCTTAGACTCAGAGGTGGGCCAGCCAGTTCATGCTCAAGCCAGGCTCATGCCATGTGTTTGGTACTGAATCAGCCTGTGGTCCTTTCACACTATCTGGCCAACAACTGTCCGAGCCTTCCTGTAGTAGCTCACTGCCCCACCTCTCTCTCACATAACGCTATAACATCATTCTTCAAGCCTTCTTGATGCCCCAGACTAGGAGAAGGACAGCACCAACAGGATTTTTCCAATTCGATTACCTCCTGTTGTGGGAGGGAGAGGACTTTGGCACCTCTGTCCACTCATACCATTTGAAGGTAGTGCCTTAGCAATGCAGCAGCGCTACCATGCATTTTGCCTGTGCTGTACAGCATTAGCCATTAAGGATAGAAAGAATGGAAAGGAAGGCGCAATGATGTGAATATGTGCTGCTGGTGGGCACGTTATTTCATATGCTCGCTCATGCGTACAAAATGGCATGGACACCATATGTTCATTCTGTTATTTAACGTTCCAAGATGGAGAGTTGCACTTGGGGGCAGTAAATAACATGAATTTTTACTCACACAAAATCAAATTTTCAAGTCGAGCATCAGTGTGCATGCACTGTCTGCAAGACCTTTTGTAAACACTCGTACTAAGTGTAATCCCACCTGCTGCTTGCCATTGGTTCACTTGTGCGTTGATTTTATTTCCTGGCTCCTTATTGGTTGGTGCTCCTGATACATAACTTCAGTTTTTAGGCCAGGAGCACCGGCCAACTACAGTTTCCTTACACTGTAGATCTTTAAGTAGTTTTTGGGGGACTACTTATTTATTAACATAGTGCCCGCTTCACTCGCAGTCAAGCACATACGTTTTATGCTTATGTTCCTGTCGCTGGACCCCTCCACTACCTGGTGAGTTTGGGCCACCCATTCACACAACCGTGGTCCCCTCCCTGTCAAAGCCGCCGGCAATCCATGAGCAGTGCTTAACCAGGTAACTCCATCTCTGCCATGCTTTTTTTCGGCTCGGTCGGCCTTCGATCCAGCAGCCCAGGCACCTCAACAACAAAATTTTACAGGGCTCATCAACAGCCACCAAAACCTAGCGGACTGTCACCACCTGCATGTCCGTTCGCCTTCAGCCAGACCACCGAGGTGGACTGACACACCACTGCCTACAGGGCCGGACTGGGAACTGAAACCGGCCCTGGCAAACTGCTCGGCCGGCCCCCCTGGGGGGGCTGAGGGGGTGCGGCCGAGCTGTTTGCAAGGGCCAGTGTTATGTTGTGGGCTCTAGGCCCACATGATGATGAATGAATGACACCAACACCGTGGCTATCGTTATTCAACTGGCCACGAGCACGTGCACTCGGGCCCCTTTTATTAGCAGGCTCACATCACTCGTGACGCCTGTGAGGGATGCGTGTGGGGGTGCAAGTGTGCCCACTCCCATAGGGGAGTGGCTATCAACTCTGTGCCTGGCGAGACACTAGAACGTGTCTCGCAGGACACAACATTCCTCCCAAATTTTAATAAAAACAAAAGCTCTCTAATTCAACCTGTAGGGATAAACAGTAACGAAATATGCACCACAGGGTCCATCAGTTTCTCGGGTCCGGCATCAGGAAGACGGCAGACAAGGACTGGTGAATTCGACTGTGGCAGGACACTCTCAGCAGGTATTCATCATTTAACCTGATCAGTTCAGGACACGAACTCTTGCTTGAAGATGTCATCTGCGTACTAGGAACGTGCCGGTGTAAGCATGTCCTTTAGTCCCACGTAACTTCTGTCCGCTGACCCGGATGATGGTATGTGGTGTGTAACAATAGTTCATTAACTGGGTGCGTCAAGATCATGGTGGGAGTCCATGGTGAAAGTTCACTGGATTGTTTCTGGATCGCCTGAAGTCTCTCTTAGGCTGTCTTTCTGTGTCCGGTGACCTGTCGGTGGGGCAATGTCTCTTCCAGCTCTCCCGCCTGGGGAGGCCCTTCGTCGGGCTTGCCACAGGACTGCTGGTAGGCTGCGATGGGGCTGCGTGTGTGCCAGCTGGGGGCAGCTGCAAACCACCGAGGAGCCAGTAGCCAGTCTCTCGCACAAACCTCAAGGGTGTATGGGTCTTGGTCAGGACATGCTCTCGCTGCCACAGTTCAGGTGCAGACCAGGTTAGCAGGTAGTCTCTGAGTCTTCTTGTTGGCTAGTTTGGCAATAGCGTAGGACTCCAATCCATGTGTATTCGAAATGGTGTCGGTAGACGCACTTGATGAGGACTGGCATGGTATTATTGCCAGCCGTGTGGTGAATCGGGACAATGGCGGGTGATGACTTGCCTTGATGGTTGCAGGCGTTTGTTCTGGAGTCGATTGCCTGAGGCAGGGAGTAGCCAGGTACCTCCATGTTCTCTGGGAAGCACTTGCATTCATGTACTTTGGGCTTCTTGGGCTGTTGGGACTTTGATGACGGAGGAGTGATGAACACGCTGAGAAACGTGAGGCATGAGACTCGGTTCGCGCAGGCTGTGCGGCTTACCCTCGGACTCCCGCTGTGCGGTTGCCAGTTCCTTTTCAGGTTATCCCCCTCTTCCCTTGCTGTCGCTGTGTCAGGACTCACTCCTGTTGTAGCTTGGGTTTTCTTCATCGTCCGGCCCTGCCACTCACAACTTCTCCTTCTGACCTCAGTTGGTTGTCCGATTCTTGGTGTGGACCCTCCGGTCCCACTTCCACGTTTCTTGCTGAGTGCGGTGTCACGCACATGGCACTGATGATGTAGCTGCCATTGGGCCTGGACGACAGGTGGCGATGATCAGTTAGGAGAGGAGGTTTCTGGAGGGACGTCGTAGCTACGTGACTCTGCCTCTTCTGAATCTTCTCTTGCACCTCCGGCATTTGCGGTCGGGGGCAGTGATTCCGTTCGACTCCAACTGCCGACACTCGGGGCTGGACGGTCTCACTGTGAAGCGATGGGAGCAACGCGGTTTACGCTTGCTGCGGCTTACGTGTGGTTCTCCCTTGGTGCTGTCGCCAGGGCCGTCGGTCCGCCTTGGTGGCTGTCTGGTGTCTTTGGAGGTGTTCTTGGCTTGTGGTGCTACGAGTCCTCGTGCTTCTCCTCTCGTTTGTCCAGCTCTTCTGGGTGACACGATTTCCACTCTTCTTCTGCTTCTTCCCCGGGTGCAGTGACATGCACCATGTTCACGAAGGCCAACTGGGCCTCTCAACTTTAATGGTCTCCGGACGATGCGGGCGAAACTTCTGTCGCTCTTCTTGGCTGGTTGGCGAGTAGCCACTCACTTCGGGTGCTCCTTCTTCAGGCAGCTTCTTGAAGCTCCTACTCCGTGTGTTCCCTCTTCTGGGAATGTCTTCCACGGGCAGTGGTGAGCTGTGGTGGTGGCTGGCCACTCGTAGTGTGCGACTCTCCTCTGGCCTGTCTTGGGTCACCGACGACTCCGTCTTGAGGCAGTGTGAGGCAGGACATTGTGTTGCGTTTGGCCCCTTCCGGGCTCCGTTGCTGTTGCTTCTGTGGAGATGTATGGGATCTCCCTGCTGATTCCAGCAGTGCCTCTTTCCTTTGGAGAGGTCTCTTTTCCTCCTGGGCGTCCACCTGTGCTGACGCACCTCTGGGTGCATGTGGCGCGTACCTCGGACTGCGCGCGCTTCGCCTTTTTCTTGGGCACCCTCTTCTGGCATCCGGCGTGCCTGCCCTTCCTCCTTGCGGTGGTGCTCGTTCACCGCCAGGGGCGTGTGGTGCTCTCTTCTCACTTGCAGTGGCGTTGGGCAGCCGCTGGTGGCGCGCGCTCTGCACCAGTCTTCCTTGTGTTTTTTTTTGGCGGGGAAAACTACCTTGAGCCGTTGCTCGATCGTTTATCCTTGCTGATGATGGCTCATGTTGACGTTGCTGCTTGTGTTTAGCTCCAAGTTTCTAGCGCCTCCCTGCGGGGTTTGTCAGTCTCTTCTAGTGTTTTGCCGAGAGGTGGCAGTCAGTATCGCCTTGTGCCTGTGTGCCCTTGTCAACTTGACGCTTGTCTTGGCAGATGTAGCTTCGGGCTCTATTGGTGCTCTTGCATTGTCTCTGCACCTTGTCTTTGTAAGGGTGCACCTTGGTAGGCTGGTGCCTTTCACGAGTGCCTCGCATGCCTGTACCTTTGCTTGCGGTAGTGGGTGTTCGCCACCAGGGGCATGCAGCTGTGTCTTCTTGTGCCTTTAGTGGGCTTGCTGGCAGACTAGCAGAGCTTGGCTGCTTGTGGTGTCACTCCCTTTGTTGTCACCTCACTCTCGGCAGCTTTCCTGGTGGGGTGTTTTTGAGTGTGCCCACTGTTAATGTTCGTTTGCTGTAGGCTTGTCCGTGATAATGCCGTTGTGCAAAAACGCAGTAACGCTCATGGCCACTAGGTGGTGCTGCAGGGCTTGTTATCACGGTCCGGCTGTGTCTTTTCCCTTCCTGGAACTTCGACTCGTTCCGTGGTGCTGCACAGCTTGTCCTGCCATCGAGGGCGTCGTTGGGGGCAGATAAATGGAGGGCGACTCGTGGCGGATGCTGCTTTCTTTGCAACCCGATGTCCTCGAGCTGCAGAAACTTCCGTCTTTACAGTGAATGCTGCCTGAGATGCATTCACGATTGCAGAGCAAAGATCGGCCTCAGCAGCTTTGCATGCGCTGCGGGCCTCGCTTTACCCCAGTCATGGGCGGGGCATCTTGTCCGATGACCGCCGTCCGGATCTGCTTTGCGGGACGCTTGGAGGCAGCAGGACTCTACAGAGGGATGTCCTCCCCCTCCCAGTGAGTTGTTTTTTCCTTCTTTTATTCAATGCGAGTGGCGGGGGGGTGAAGCCCCCGGGCATCCTCAGTCTCTAGGAGCGTGATACGAACCCTCGTGTCTCGTGCTTTGTCCGCGGCGGCCAGCCGCTCACTGTTCTGTGCATTTACTCCTTTCTCTATCCCTCCGCCGCAGCCTCTCTCGCTTCACCCACTGCGCGGGGTGGGGTTGGAGCTGCTACCTGGGGACTGCGTAGCTTAGCTACGGGACAGGGTTCACTTTCTCCTCGGGGTTGAGAGGAAGCGGGTCGCTGCTACGCTCTCTGTCCTCCCCTCGCCAGGCTCACCAAGTTCCGGCTGATCAGTATGCCGGCACTTCAGATGTGGGGTGGGCTCCCGCTGACCGCATGTCGTTTGGGACACTCTTCTCGTCTCAGCCCCTCGACACCTCACATTCCGCGGGCTCACCTTCTGCCCGGCGGGTCGTAGCGACCGATGCGGGTGGGCTCCGCTCGGCACTTTCATCTGTTGGGGCTCAGCGCGGCGATGGCCTAGGCATGCTACCAACTCCTTTGGGCACCACGCGGTCTCCGCACTCGTGTGCCAGCACGTCAGGTGCGGGGTGGGCTCCCGATCACCTCTTCACCTCGTCCAGGCCCGGGACTCTTCAGATGCCCCCGCAGGCCATCAGGCACGTCGCGCGCCTGCTCACCGGGGGTGCCCTTGACACGGCAGCACTCTCCCCCTTTTTGCCAATCTTTCGGGCTGCTGCACGCACGGGCACAGCCCCCTCATCGCCAAATGTTATGTTGTGGGCTCTAGGCCCACATGATGATGAATGAATGACACCAACACCGTGGCTATCGTTATTCAACTGGCCACGAGCACGTGCACTCGTGGCCCTTTTATTAGCAGGCTCACGTCACTCGTGACGCCTGTGAGGGATGCGTGTGGGGGTGCAAGTGTGCCCACTCCCATAGGGGAGTGGCTATCAACTCTGTGCCTGGCAAGACACTAGAACGTGTCTCGCAGGACACAACAGGCCGGTTTCTGCCGATTTTGTTACGGGGGCCGATATTACCGGCCCCCGGTAACAAAAACGCCCTCCCAGGGGCCCAAAACTGGCCCCACCCTGGTGGCCCACCGGGGCAATATGCCCGGTGCCCGCTACGGCCAGCCCGGCCCTGGCTGCCTAGCCGGTGCGTCCGCCCGTTCACCTCTAAGGCTCTGATAGAGCGAAATGTTCTTGTGAATTGTAGGGGTGCATCATAATCACTGATAGGCCGCACCCACATGTATTTAGACATATATTCGTATATATTCAGTTGTATACTCATGCATGTTTAGTAAAGGATGAATAGTTCGCTGAGACAAAGTGAATCAGCAGTATAATTGTGTTATGATAATCATGTAATGTAATGCTTATTGAATTGTGTGAACCTAATGCATAGAGGAATTAGTTTGTGTGTAATGTAATTGCAGTAGTTTAAACGTGCACCATATTAAAGTTGCACATGTAATTCATTGTTTGCATATGAATCGTAATGAAAATGCTTATAGGGAAAAGTAAGATGTGTGTTTAAAAGTCATATGTAAAGGCCTGACTACATATATGCTTAGGGAAGGCCTGGTTTATTCTTATGTTAGCTTATTTTGTAGGCCGAGAAAAGTTTCTCTTGGTAAGGCTCTCTGGGCACAAACGGTAGATTTAATTTGCACAGTAGAAGGTTTCTGTTGAACGTATCTTTTGTTGCAGGTGCAAGGACACATGTCTCGTTAGTAAAGACTAACTCTTTGTTTTCAAAAGTTAGAGAGATGGGAGGCATGGTACGGGAGTGAAATGGAATTTAGGGATGATACTTTCAGCGGAGAAGGTGCCTGGGACTCAAGGTCATAGCAACCGTCCAGGATGAAGTAACCGTTTCGATGGAAAAGTACAAGAAAGAAGACCTGGCCAAGGAGGCGTGACAAAGGCGTGTACAATTGTATTGGGGTTTTGTATTAGGGATAGTGCCCTGAGGGAGGAGGCCAGAGAAGAGGTAGGGGAGACCAGAGAGAAGGACAGAGCTGAGCTTAGGTATTATGTGATTCCACTTCTTAGGAAGTCTTCAAAGCTGACACCTTTTATTCACTCTTGACTGGGAAAATCGTTATGCAGGGACGTCACTTAGCGTTAGTGTAGGGACAGCAATTGATTTTAAGCTTGTTGAGTCCAATGAAGAGCAACTTAGAAATTGGAGCAATCATAGTCTGGTTGATCCTTCTAGAACTTTCTATTCTCCTTATCTTGAGTCGGATGAGACTCCTGCGTAGGTTATTATTTGTATTAGTGCCCATCTATTTCTTTAACCTCGTGTTGAGGTGCTTGCATGTCCAGTTATTTTTGGCGATAATAAATTCTTAAACTTGAATTCGGAGTCAGTGGTCCTTTCAGACAAAATGAATGCTGTTATGTAACCAGATGAGATTCTCTCCTTTACACTATTCAACAGGTAAAAAGATCTTGGCGACCAGAAGGTTCTTATAGATAATTAGATAAGAATCGGCGTTATCAGTTGGTAGCAGAGTAGGATGGTTACCTTTGATGGTAAGGGGAGATCTAGAGCAAGATAGGAGATTAAGTTGCCCCATAGAGCTCGAGTGACGCAGATCCAGAGGACCGCGGGAGAAGGATGTCGGAGGTCGTGGAAAACTGACGGAGAGTGACGGTGCGGCGGAAGTAGCAGTTCGTGGTAGAGTGAGTATGAAAAGAGTGATGTTTGGTAGATTGCGGTGTTTTATTGTTGTGTGATGTCTTGCGGAGTTGGAAAGAGAGTTGTGTGATTGAGAACCGGACCTTGAGCGCGCGCGGGACCGGGAGATTTATTGTGGTGTAGAATACACCCAGAGTTGAGAACGTTGACCAGAGGTTGTGGGGGTGTCACGAGACGTCATTGACAGACCCACTGAAGATAGGGAACACATGAGTGAGTGTGTGAATAACCAACGCAGGTCGTAGGTTATTGTGTGCAGAACATCGAGTGATTGAATCCTATCGAGTGTGTTAGAGGCGATTGTCCGGTCGTTCCGCGGACAGACGATTGCCAGATTGAGGTCAACAAGCTCAAGAGGCTGATCGGTCATTGGTAAGACTGACGGTCAGAGAGGTAATTGTTCGGTAGGACGGACATTATTTCAGAGTATGATTGGGACAGGTGCGAGTGAGAACGAGTGAATTAGAAAGGAGGGGAACTGCTGCGAGCGGAGGAAAAGTGACGTCAGACAAGTGCCGCGCTGCGATAGGCCGGTTGGTGTGAGCCGCGCTGGTATTGGTGGAGTGAAATCAAGAAGCAAGAGCTGACATTTTGAGTGCAAATACAAAGTTGATTCATCATGAAATGTTTTAAAGTTTTACGGGAACTTTGTAGAGGTGATAGACATGTGGTTGTTCGGGAAGGAGAGGAAGCTCCTCCCGAGGATACACCAGCACATTATATGGCAAAGAATGTAGGATTGCATACTATAATTTGGCTTGAGAATTGGCATAAAATGACAGAAGCAGAAGGAGAATTGTCGTTCCCACGCTATGGTACTTTCAGGTTAGAGGTGCTGTACCAGCTAAAAAGTATAATGGCTTCTTTACGACCACTACCTAGACCAACACAGTTTGAGGCACTACATGCGTGGATAAGAGCAGCGTATGATAGGAAGAAAGACAGAAGCCAAGAAAGGGTGAAGAAATCGGTCAGGGCATTTCAAGATGCAAGGTGGGATGCATTGGAGAAAAGGTGGATAGTGGAAACGATCGAAGGAGATAAGTTGTACCCATTGTTAGTACAAAATGGGAAAATAATAAGAATCGATGAGGACGACAGTGATCTAGATGACAGCTTGTTGGATAGGATGTTGGCAGAGAGGCCACCACCATTTAATCCAGACTCAGAAGAGGGAAAGCCGACCCCAGCAGTAACAACTGATGGGAGCCAGAATCAGACTAGCATGAGAGTAGTGGGAAGGATTTCAACAGGAACAGAGGGGGCAACGGCGTCTATGATAACACAGCCTCCTGTTGGGAACACAAGATTACCGGACTCCTTGACAGTACCGGTTACCATTGGCCCTATAGTACCGGTATATGACCCAGACCGAGTGAGAGAAGGGGGCTCCGTACAGATGGGAAGGGAAGAAGTAACCAGCGAGAGTGGGAATGGGTTTGGAGTACGAGTGGTTCATTTCCCAAGACCAGTGGAGACAAGTACGCCATTACCGGCTACTGCAGACTCTTCCTTTAGACAAGAAGAGGAGAGACCAGAAAGACCAAAGTCTTTGCGTGAATCCAAGTCAGCTTTGAGGATGTGGACACCAACAGTAACAAACCAAGAGGATAGGATGCAAGGAGATAGGGCACAGAACGTCTCGGAAGACAGACCAAGTTCCAGGAATATTATGGAAGGGAATAGGTCACAAGGACAGAATAGTGACTGTGATGAGCGGGATGGCTCGGGTTGTCGAGATGTACTGAGGAGTGCGGTACAGGCAAGGTTACTAGACGTAGTGAGATTGAAAGCAGAGGTAGACGAGATGATTAATGGAGGTCTGCCCTTGGAAAGGATAGAAATTTATGGATCAGATGAGCTGCTGTTTGTAGCAAAAGATGTGACTCGAAAAGCTAGGATGGCACATGATAGATTGAAGGAATTGGCCAAAAGATATGAGGTAGACCTGAACAAAACTAAAGCGTTGCAGGGACCACATAGATTACATTACAGTGACCAGGAGCTGGAGGAGAAAAGAATTACAGGATTAAGGACACACACAAGAGATCTGATTGTAGGAATGAGAATATGGATTTTGTTGGACAAATGGGAAGAAAGGTGGTCCAAGAAGAAACCAGCAAAGAAAGCTGAAGGGGAAACGCCGCCTCCAGGAGGGGGGGCGACGGGTGTTGGAAATTTTCCTTTACGGGAAGTACAGAATGGAGGGTACGTGCATGTGCCGTGGAATAGAGGTGATTTGGCTGCATTTACAAATGATTTTCCTCGGCTGAGGGAAAAACCAGTAGAGTGGTACAAACAGGTTGAGCGGTTTGTGAAAATTTCAAAAGTATTGTGGATTGATTTGAACACTTTGTTTGACATAGTGGTACCGGGAGATTTGTGGACGGCTTGTAAAGTCGCTATCGAGTGGCCGACTTCGGAACCGGATAGAGAGGCGGTTACAAATGGTCCATCACCCCTAGTCATGAAAAAGTATGAGCAGGTGATTACATGGTTGAAACTGAAGATTTCACCTCAGGATATAGATTGGGTTAAGATAGATCGGACTGTACAGGAACCCAAAGAAACGGTGCATGAATATTATGAAAGACTTCTGCAAGCTTTTAAACAGTATAGTGGGTTAGATATCTTGGACCCCAAGGATATGGGACAGTTTGTCTCAAAGTTTGTACTGGGTCTGAGAATGGAAATCAGCCTCATGATACAGCACCATTTGATCTGCTGGCAGAACAAGCCACTAGATGAAATATTGAGGTATGCGAGATACTGTAGTGATGAGGTGGAATCGAAACATCGAAAGCTAAAAGACAAATTGATGCTTGTCCAGATGCAGACAGCACAGAGTCAGCCTAGTGGAGGGACCTTAGGAAGAAAGCAGGGAAATTTCCAGGGGAACCAGAATGGGCAAGCCATGGGAAAGGGAAAACCAGTAGACCCCAAGACAGGAGTGGACGTGGCCACATTGAAGAAGACCACTGCGTGTCATCTTTGTCGCCAGGTCGGACATTGGAAACGCGAGTGTCCTTTGAACCCAGCTAATCAGTTGCAGGAAGAGGAAGAGAGGGCTCAGGCACCCGCGCAAGAGGTAGTTAACACAGTGACGAGGCCTAGGACGATGAAAGGGGGGGTTTACAGCTCTCACGCCCAGGTTCCCCAAGCTCCAAGGATTTCACAAGGAACACGAACGTACCAACAGATGCCCCTGTTCGAAGACTATGACGAGAGTAGCTCAGACCCTTTATCCTGACGGTGCCTGAGGGGGAGGAAGACTGCACACTTGGAGCGGTCTTGGAGGTAGACCAGAGAGGACCTTTGTGGAGGCAGATATTGAGGGTCATCCTGCCACACTTTTGGTTGATACTGGTGCTACCCGGTCTACTGTAAGATCAGCAGTGGTCCCTAACCTACCCCTCTCGGGACAATCAATCCAGGTTGTTGGAGTAGCGAACAAGAGAATAAGCAGCCCATTGACAGAACCGATCCTAGTAAAGATAGGTTCCTTCCAAACTAGACATCAGTTTGTAGTGTGTGATACGAGTCCAGTTTGCCTTTTGGGAAGAGATCTGTTGTGCAAGTTGAACTGCACGATTTATTGTACTCCACGGGGAGTGGAGGTCCAGACGAGAGATGACGATGCTGACTTTAAAATTACAAATCAGCATCTGTGTATAGATCTGTACCTAATGGTGACTGTGGAAGAACTTCCACCTGATCTGAGAGACGCAGTGTCGTCTGTGGTGTGGGATTTCGCAGGCGACGAAATAGGTCTAATCAGAGGGGTTGAACCAGTGCGGATTGAGGTGAAACAGAATGTTGATTTCCCCAGGACACCTCAATACAACCTGTCGCCAGAAACGATTGCAGGGATAAGACCTGTGATCGAGACTTTCATTGAGAAAGGCATTTTGAAAGAGTTCAGAGGTAGCCCCTGTAATTCACCCATAATGGGACTACAGAAACCGAGCGGGAAATACAGGATCGTGCAAGACCTGCGAAAGGTCAACACGATAGTTGTCCCTTGTTGTCCAGTGGTACCGAATCCTTCAGTAATACTGTTCCAGATCCCATGTGAAGCTGAGTGGTTTACGGTTATCGATTTATGTCAAGCCTTCTTTTCGATACCGCTCCACGAGGAAAGCCAATTTATTTTTGCGTTCAGGCTGGAAAATCGCGTGTTAACATGGTGTCGTATCCCTCAAGGGTATACGGAAAGTCCATCGATCTTTAACCAGATCCTGAAGAAGAACCTTGAGAGTCTTGTGTTGCCGCAGAACTCAGTTCTCGTGCAATACATAGATGACTTGCTCATTGCCTCAGAAACAGAAGATGCTTGCAGAATTGACACTGTAGCTCTGTTGAACCACTTAGCAGAGAATGGACATAAGGTGTCCCCGAACAAGCTGCAGTACTGTTTGAATGAGGTACAGTACTTGGGACACAGATTGGAAAAAGGCAAGAGGAAGGTGTCACCAGATCGAATTGAAGCAATAATGAGCATGGCAGTACCCACCACACAGAGAGAAGTTAGGATGTTCCTGGGAATGGTTGGCTACTGTCGACAGTGGATTCCTAGTTTCTCCTTGAGAGCAAAGCCTTTGCAGAGGCTTACGCACAAGGACGTGAGTGATCCGGTACCATGGGACGAGGAGTGCTTGATGTCATTCCTGAAACTGAGAGAGGAATTGTGCAGTGAACCGGCACTGGGAATGCCTGACTACAACAAGGCCTTTTCATTGTTTTGTTACGAGAGGGAAGGATGTGCATTAGCAGTGTTAGCTCAGAATCATGGAGGTGTCCGTAGACCAGTGGCATATTTTTCAGCTACTTTAGATCCAGTAGCTTCTGCGTTGCCCGGATGTCTAAGATCCGTTGCTGCAACAGGTGTCAGCATTGAAAGATGTGAGAGCATTGTAATGGGACATCCATTGACTGTACATGTGCCACATTCGGTTGAGTTATTGATGACCAGGACCAAGACACAGCACCTAACGAACAATAGGTTAACGAGGTACGAGCAAGTCATACTTGCCGCAGAGAATGTGACTCTGAAAAGGTGCTCTGTCTTGAACCCTGCGACATTGATGCCTACACCGAACACGGATGATGAAGATTGTGCGGACCATGATTGTCTCGATGTGACCGAGCTTTGCACCAAACCGAGACCTGACATTGTCGATGAACCATTGGCTGACCCAGATGAAATTTTCTTTGTCGATGGTTCATGCTTAAGAGACAGTATGGGGCAATTGAGAGCAGCGTTTGCTGTATGTACCATTTCAGGAGTGGTCGAGGCTGCTTGCCTAGAAGGAGTACGCTCCGCGCAGGTAGCTGAGATCATTGCCTTGACCCGTGCCTGTTTGGCCGCTGATCGAATTCGAATCACGATTTACACAGACAGCCAATATGGGTTTGGCATGGTGCACGACTTCAGGCAGTTATGGTCTCAGAGGGGATTTTTGACATCATCTGGCTCACCCATTCGGAATGGAGAATATGTAAGACAACTGTTAGATGCATTACAGCACCCGAAAGAAATTGCTGTGGTAAAGTGTTCAGCCCATGGGAAAGGGGAGGACTTTGTGTCATTGGGTAACAATTACGCGGACGAAGTCGCCCGTTTCTGTGCAGAACAAGGATGCATATTCACAGATAGATACGCAGGGGAGAGCCAAGAAGGAACCGAGCTCAGCATAATGTTGGCCATGGCAGACACTTAGGAAGAGCTTAAGCGATTGCAGGATGAAGTTTCAGACCAGGAGAGAGAGGGATGGATCAAAGCTGGTTGTGAGAAAGGAGATGTGGATGTGTGGGTATCCAACGATGGGAGAGCCGTGTTGCCTGAAGAATTGTTGAGTCCGATGGCAAGACTGATACATGGACAGGCACACCTTGGTAGAGACGCAATGATGAGGGTGTTTAGACAGACGTGGTATAACCCACGGTTCCGAGCAATGGCTGAAACAGTGTGTCAAAGGTGTGTTACGTGTCAGCAGATGAACGCTGGAAAGAAAACTGTAGTTACATTGAGTCACATTGGGAGGTCAGGTGGTCCTTTCAACAGAATACAGCTCGACTTTGTGGAAATGCCTAAGTGTAATGGGTTGAGGTACATTTTAGTGCTGGTATGTGTATTCTCACGGTGGGTGGAGGCTTACCCCACACGCAGGTGTGACACTCTCACAGTGGCTAAATTACTGTTGAGGGAGCTCATCCCTAGATTCGGGATCCCGACCTCTTTGGAATCAGATAGAGGAGGGCACTTCCACAGTGAAATCATGAAGTTACTTTGTGCTGCATTGAACATTGACCAGAGACTCCACTGTAGTTACAGACCAGAGGCTTCTGGGATGGTGGAACAAGTTAATGGAACTTTGAAGGCCCGGATGGCAAAAATGTGTTCTTCGACATCCCTGAAATGGCCCGACGCTTTGCCGCTCGTGCTGATGAGCATGCGAAGTGTCCCAGACAGAAAGACCGGGTTGTCCCCCCATGAGATATTAATGGGGAGGGCAATGAGATTGCCAGCAGTACCAGCTACAGCCTTGATAAGCATCACTGATGATTTGATTCTCGATTATTGTAAAGGACTCTCTGATGTGGTCCGTTCTGTATCCCAGCAGGTGCAAGCAGCAGTGGTCCCAGCCTCGAGTGATCTGTGCCACGACTTGTGTCCCGGTGACTGGGTGCTCGTCCGGAAGCACGTGAGGAAGAGTTGCTTGGATGCCCGCTGGCGTGGCCCGTATCAGGTGATACTTATCACGAACACAGCAGTGAAGTGTGGAGGATTGCCGAACTGGGTGCATGTTTCCCATACCCGCAGAGTTCCAGCACCCTTCGAAGAAACAGCTCCTCTCGTAAATGAAAATCCAGCTGATGTGGCAGGGCCACATGGGAGGACAAGTCAAGCTGTAAGGGTCGCTGACACAGCTGGTGGTGCACTAGAGCAAGCTGAAGGGGGTTTCCACAGTTCGAACCCTGACTCAGACACCGAAGACATAAACGGTGCAGTGGGCGGAGAAGAGTCAGATTCAGCAGAAAGAGGAAGTAGTGCACTGGGTATAGAAGGGGAAGGCAGACGAACGAACAGAAGTGCAGAAAGTTGGCCTGAAAGACAGAGGCGACTGAACCTGAGGTTAGCACCTGAAAGAGACCTTGCTCCAGTGTCTGAAGTATCTGAAACGGAGGCAAGTGACGAAGACCAAGCACAAGACAGTCGGCGAAGGTCAAAGAGAACAAGAGAGCCTTGTCGCAGATACTCTACCCCTGAGTGGACTTACACTGTGTTTGATGCAGGGGGTGGTGAGCACGGGAAGGCTGAGGTCAGTGCAGGTGGTCCGTCGGAGCCCGAATGTGGTGGTGAAGGTGGTGCTGCAGTTGCCAGGGCTTGAAATAGAAGGAACACTGACCCTCACGGTTCCGAATCCCCCGCTTCTGAGTGAAGTCCGAAACTTGGTTCTGCATCGACTCGAATTCCCGCCTTTTGGAGTTGAGCCGTTTTCACATGAAGTGTTGATTTTGCGTCTTGAACTTTTGTATCACGTTCTGGTATTGCTCAATGAGGATCTTATTGTGGATCAACTATAAACTGTAAATAAAAGTCTAAAAGAAGAAGATAACCTAGGTCCGAGTGGAAGAAGAATAAACTTAGGGACTTTCCACAGAAGAGGAACGAAAACTAGGGAAGTCTTTTTCTGGACTGTGTAAATAAGATTGTGATCGGAAAGGGAAAATCCGGAGATTTCATGGTTGCTCGAGCTGGTTAAGCAAGTCACAATTAAAGGACAGAGACTTTTTCAGGGTTCTTTGCGATAACCAAGACTTTTGAGAACTTTCGAAACCATGGAGCCGGGAGATCCCAATCGTAGATCTAAATGGATTGTAGGCATCCTTATAAGTAGTGTAATAGTTTCTATAATCATAGTAGTTATAGTCTCATACACTGGTTCGCACGAGCTAGAAGTAGAGGGGGTGACAGGGACACCGACACCTATTACACCTAGCCAGAAGGGGGTAGACAGGGCAGCTGACAGAGCTTTGCTATTAGAAGAAAGTCGTAGATTACATGTAGATTTATCTAAAGGTGATTTTAAGTTGAATGCATATGCTAAGTTGTTGTATGAGTATGTTGATGTGATGGATGCGAAAGATTGTTATGTGTGTATGCAGTTGCCTACTTCAGTGGACGAGGGTATTAGGTATCACCATCTTCCACTGACTTATGGTATTTCATGTAGTCTTTTGCTTAGTTTATTTTATGAGAGAGATCAGTTTGAGTATTTCTTTTCCAATTTCGACGCAGTGCTTCCTGAAGTCCCAGCTTACAAGCATTTGAATAAATATGACTATTATAAGACGGAAGATAGACTCAGGAAGTACTTCATACCGAGTTTGGAATTGGATACAGCATTTGCACACAGACACAATCTGACTTGTTTGATGTCGGATGTAGAGAGAAAGTTTGTAGATCAGGTTGAGGATAGGTATAGAAAGCTGACTCACTCCCGAGACTTGGGGCATCACAGGACAGATTGGACAGAGGAAGAACAGTTGCATAAGACCAGGGGAAGCTATGGTCCTATAGCATTAGATAAGGAGCAGAGGGGTAAGTTGTGTATAAGGCGTTATCAGACTTACTACGAGAAGGTAGCAGTGGGACAAAGTACCTGTGATCACGTTTTCACCATGGCAGATGTGGCAAAAGATTTTCTCCAAGGTCCTGTACAAGTGATACCAACGGTGTATTACGTATGTGGGAAGAATGCTTATGTGAGGTTGCCTGCAAATTGGTATGGAACATGTTATTTGGCAATAATATTTCCAAAGATGTACCATACAGAAGATTTAGATCTTCTAGAAGGTGGAGAGCATTCACGAGCGAGAAGGGCTGCAAGTGCAGGAATTGTCGTGGGAGATATCTTTGGAGCTATGATACCTAGTCTGGGAGTAGTCTTGAATGATGTGAAGATCCGGAGGTTAGCGTCGGTGGTGGATGAATTTTCAATGAATACAGCAAAGTCGTTGGTGTTGGTGGAAGGAGAGATGTTGTCGATAAGGGGAATGGTTTTGCAGAATCGCCTTGCTTTGGATGTCCTATTGGCAAAAGAGGGCGGAGTCTGTAAAATGTTGAAGGTTCAAGAGTGCTGCACTTATATACCAGACCGTAGCAAGGATCTGGAGAAATATATAAGTAACATCACTACAATCCACACAAAAATAGCGGATTTGACCGAAGAAGGGGCCTGGGAAAAGGTCGGCAAGGGTTTTGGGCAAGTGGGAGGTTGGTTTGCGAATCTAGGAAGGGGATTCCTTGGGTACTTTCTGAGACCCCTCCTTATTTTGGTGGTTTGTGTGGTTGGTTTGTGGATTTTGATCAAGGCCTACAAGTGGTATCGGGCAGGCCAAGTCAAGAGAGTTTTGAGGGAAAATGAGATGAGATTGGCAAGACTGCAGGACAGTCAGTATCAAAGGCTCAAGAGCATGGAGAAACTAAGATCAGGGAAGATGGCAACAAGTTCTGTTTAGGTCGGTTCTTTCTCCAAGGGAGTAGAATGAGATGTGATGACAGGAGTCATCAAAGGGGGGAACTGATAGAGCGAAATGTTCTTGTGAATTGTAGGGGTGCATCATAATCACTGATAGGCCGCACCCACATGTATTTAGACATATATTCGTATATATTCAGTTGTATACTCATGCATGTTTAGTAAAGGATGAATAGTTCGCTGAGACAAAGTGAATCAGCAGTATAATTGTGTTATGATAATCATGTAATGTAATGCTTATTGAATTGTGTGAACCTAATGCATAGAGGAATTAGTTTGTGTGTAATGTAATTGCAGTAGTTTAAACGTGCACCATATTAAAGTTGCACATGTAATTCATTGTTTGCATATGAATCGTAATGAAAATGCTTATAGGGAAAAGTAAGATGTGTGTTTAAAAGTCATATGTAAAGGCCTGACTACATATATGCTTAGGGAAGGCCTGGTTTATTCTTATGTTAGCTTATTTTGTAGGCCGAGAAAAGTTTCTCTTGGTAAGGCTCTCTGGGCACAAACGGTAGATTTAATTTGCACAGTAGAAGGTTTCTGTTGAACGTATCTTTTGTTGCAGGTGCAAGGACACATGTCTCGTTAGTAAAGACTAACTCTTTGTTTTCAAAAGTTAGAGAGATGGGAGGCATGGTACGGGAGTGAAATGGAATTTAGGGATGATACTTTCAGCGGAGAAGGTGCCTGGGACTCAAGGTCATAGCAACCGTCCAGGATGAAGTAACCGTTTCGATGGAAAAGTACAAGAAAGAAGACCTGGCCAAGGAGGCGTGACAAAGGCGTGTACAATTGTATTGGGGTTTTGTATTAAGGATAGTGCCCTGAGGGAGGAGGCCAGAGAAGAGGTAGGGGAGACCAGAGAGAAGGACAGAGCTGAGCTTAGGTATTATGTGATTGCACTTCTTAGGAAGTCTTCACAGCTGACACCTTTTATTCACTCTTGCCTGGGAAAATCGTTATGCAGGGACGTCACTTAGCGTTAGTGTAGGGACAGCAATTGATTTTAAGCTTGTTGAGTCCAATGAAGAGCAACTTAGAAATTGGAGCAATCATAGTCTGGTTGATCCTTCTAGAACTTTCTATTCTCCTTATCTTGAGTTGGATGAGACTCCTGCGTAGGTTATTATTTGTATTAGTGCCCATCTATTTCTTTAACCTCGTGTTGAGGTGCTTGCATGTCCAGTTATTTTTGGCGATAATAAATTCTTAAACTTGAATTCGGAGTCAGTGGTCCTTTCAGACAAAATGAATGCTGTTATGTAACCAGATGAGATTCTCTCCTTTACACTATTCAACAGGTAAAAAGATCTTGGCGACCAGAAGGTTCTTATAGATAATTAGATAAGAATCGGCGTTATCAGCTCCGATCGCCAAATGCGCTCCTCTGCATGCCCCGACCACCAAAACAGCTTAGGCACCCCTCAACCCTCAACGTTTCAACCAGGAATCCGTGTGCACACCTTCTCCCGCTGTCTTCAGCCCACATGTGTCCCCAGATTGTTCGCTCCTGCTCTGCCCCAACTCAAACTGTGCCTCTGTCTGCCTATCAAAAAGGCCACTGCCCCCGGCCACCCACTCGTCCCCAGACATTAAATAACTTGCAGCTCTTGTGCTAAAGTCACCCTCCCACCATGCACCCATCCTAAACCCCTTCCTCCCTTTCGTTTTCCCGAGCAGCCCATGAACGGATGGAAAGTGCGTACTGTTGATTACTCAGACGTGTAGAACAAGCGCTTTCACTTTAAATTTAAAGAGCCTCAGATCCCGAGTCTCACTCCCTGGGCCCCTCCCCCAGCCCTCACAACATCCACACACCGCCTTAGACAAGGTACATTTCACTTACTTTCAGCCCAGCCCATGTTTTAGGAATAAATGCTTTTGTTCAATTTGAACTCGGACTCCATGTGCACACTTTTTTTTATTATTTCGGCTCAGATCCAGGGTTGCCAGATTGGGCTAGTTCTCTCTCTATTTTGCCCATTTGTTCAAGGAAAAAACAAGTTCATCAAGTAAACAAAATTAGACTAGAGTCCGCTTTACAGTGTTATTTGCAGTGTTTAGAAACAGCGGAAGTTTAGTAGGAAGCACTACATAAACACATTATTGTTATATATGAAGAGGTTCATCAAAACAAGTACAGAAACATGGCCTGTTTCTTAAAATTTGAAGTGCCAATGCAGTTGCCTTCTTGTTAGATTGTTCACTACACGGTAGACGGGCACTAATGTTCTGGCAGCTGGTGCACGAATGTTTGTGTACAGTCATTGGTGCACTTCACCCTAACCTTATAGCTTCCAGACGCTGCTTCTCTGCCCCATCGCCAAGAACACCCCATTAATCTCCTAGCAACATGTGCAGTTCCTGTTCCCATCCAAGAATGACACATCTCGGGCAGGATGTGGCTGTTTTTGGTGAAAACAGTGTGGTACTTAACCACATGTATAACAACTGACCTCTTCATTTCTGTACCCACCCCCCCCCCAACCCCAGGAAAAAAAAATATGTTATTTCCTTGACTCTTAGGTGCCACCTGTAGAAACGCACTGACAGCCGGCCAGCAGAGAGTCTTAACCTGCTCCCAGTAGATTCTAAGACAAAAGGGGCAGCCATGTTTATCAACACTACCATCCTGTTGTTATCATGTGAAAAACTTAGGGCTGCCTCATATTGAATGACTGATCTCCCTAAAATAAAAGTACAATTTTGTGGTATGCAGTGGTTGCTGCACGGCCGCAGTTTGCATCTCTAAGGCCCTCATTACAAGTTAGCTATTGCCAGCATTTTTATCAACACTAAGGGGCAGATTTACAAGCCCCATGCGTCATTTTTGCGACGCCGTTGCGTCACTTTTTGTGACGCAGCGGCGGCGTAAAAATGCGGCCCGTTTACAACGTGACGCATCTTGGGAGATGCGTCACGTTGTAAAGCCCTGCTTCACATTATACCTGCATCAGGTATAATGTATGCAGGGTGGGCGTTCCCATGCAAAAAAGCCTCGTAGAAGTGACGCACTTCTAGGATGCCACTGCGTCAAAACCTTACGCCTGCTTGGAGCAGGCATAAGGAGTGGTGCAGCACAATGAGGATAGGCCTCCCCATGCATTGCTAGAGTTGCGTTGTGTTTGTGACACGACTCCAGCAATGCGTCCCTTTTGGGTCAACAGATGCGTCAGAATTTCTGACGCCTCTGTCAATCCTTGCGCCATGGTGCGCCATATTGTAAATACGGCGCATCCGTGGTGGCGCAAGGGTTTTTCAGGGTGGCGCAAGGAAAGTGACACATCTCTACAGATGCGTCACTTTTTTGTAAATCTTCCCCTAAGAGTCATGCACAGATTTCTCACTGACCTGCTTTTTCTCCGCACAAATATCAACAGTTAATATCCCATGAAATGTGTTCCGGAAATCAGGCAGTTTTCATGCATTACCATCCACTCTGATTTGCCGATCTCCTACTAAGGATGTAATACCACTCCAGTTAAAAAATACACTAAGCAATACTGGTATCCCCCTAATGGCATTACCACACCACTCACATGCTTAATAATTCTGAATCAGGGCCTTACAATCATTCATTTCGGCGTCTGTGTAAAACATATTCAACTATGCACCACCACAATTAATTGCATCTCTTTCCTCAATGTTTTGCCCAGTAAAAGTGTTTTCCCTAGAGCGGCACTTTTGGGCTACTTTTTATTTGGCTTTGGGCTAGACCATGGCTCTAAAATCTGGCAACTGCCCAAATCGTGTTTTTGGAATGTTCGCTTTTGTTCTGTTTTAACAAAAACTCTTTGCGCATGTCTCATAAGCTGCTGCCCATAGGCAACCCATTCCTCTTCAGACATTAAATCACTTGCAACTCTTGTGCTAAACTGTGGGTGAAGACAGTGAGGAGTCAAGTGAATCAGGGAATGTGTGGATAAAAACAATTGAGCGTGGATAAAAAATGTTAGCGTCACTGCGCCTGCACAGAAGCAGCTTCTGCTTGAAAACAGAAAGTGGACCAGATTTATGTTTTTCAATGTTCAGCTCAGTGTTTGTTCTTGCCTTCTCAACAATGTGATTGAGCATCATGTTGTTTCACTTGAAAAAACAGAGATGATATATTTAAGTGACATTTTATGTTCAGATTTCTTCATCTGTTGCATGGATTTTAGGAGGCCTAAACAAAATATCATGTTGCCATTCAGTTGCTCTACAACCCCATTATTTTCCACTGTTTAGTGTCATCTGGTATAAGTTCTAAATTCTCTATGGCATCAATGTGCACTGGTTTTTTCTCTTACCACAAACTTCAGTTGTTGCTTATGGTGTGCGCACTTCTCAAAGTCTGCTGTCCCCAGGCCACCTACCCCTCCCCAGACACCAAACCACCCGCAACTCCAATGCCAAAGCCACCCTGCCACCATGCATCCACCCCCAACTCCTTCCTCCCTTTTGTTCTCTTGAGCACCCCCGTGAGCTCACGGGCAGTGCGCTCCCTTCATTACACAAAACTGCAGAACAAGCGCTTTCACACCAAACCCACAGAGCCTCAGATCTTGTGACTCTCCTCCGGGTCCCCTTCCTTCCAGCCCTCACAAGATCCACACACCGCCAGAACAGGCAAATTCCAGTTACTTTCAACCCAGCCTGTGTTCCGAGAATGATTGCTTTTGTTCTGTTTTAACTGGGACTCAATTTGCACACCTTTTCCTTGCACATAAAAGGTCCAGGGGGTGGGTGAGAGCTCTTTACTAAAAACAATATCTGTGACAATATCTACTAGCTGTGGAAAATATTAACCTCATTAGTACCAGTTTAGTACTTCAATTCAATAATCAGCAAATGTACAGTAAGAGACTACACTTTGGAGAGAAAATACCAGTGCCCAGCACCATGTGTCATGCTTTTTTTCCCTTTAGTTTGAGCTTCAATATGTTTGTTGTTGTAATCTGAGATTATCCAGTAGGTTGTGGATTATATGTCTTGTTTGTGAAATACATAGTCCATTTTAAAATCGTGTGGCTTCAGGAGCATACAATTCCATTGTTGTTACTTTTTTTTCCCAAACAGCATATTACTCTTGTCTCCCCTCCCTCATAACCATTTTCCCATTTTCTGGTTCTCCAGCACCATGAGGTCATACGAATGGCAACTACATACAAAAAACAAAAGTAAAAAACATTGCCATTTTTAACACCAACAGCTCTTGCTTTCACAAATGTGAGACCTAGGTCGAGCGTAGACCGCCTAGCGACCTGTTGATATGCTTCGTGGAGTTCCAACTCCCCTCATTGCTTGCCTTTGCTTTTTATTTGTCTCTGCCAGTGTCCTTTAAAAATCCTTGCTTGCTAGTGGTCAGTCATGACTCTTTGTCCCTCCTTTTTCTACTCCATTCCTCCCACACAGCAGGGACTAAGTACAGTATTATTACACTATGGTTGTTGATCTGCTCTTTGGGGCACTTGTTTTTCTTGGTTTCGTGCTCTGTTACTGTGTGCCTGTGCTTGCATGTTAATGCAGCATTTGTCCCTCCCATTTGCATGTTTGGCAACTACATGTTTTTTTTTACTTGTGTCCTGCACTCCGAAGGTATTGGAGCACAAAACGCCTTCCCGAGCTTCAAAGTCGGCCACTTTAGCCATTATTAATGTTTTTTTGCAATTTTTGATGCTGATTGCCAGTTGGGCTTTTTTTGGTAGGATACTGGTTTGGTTTTGGGCTTCTTTTAAAGGGGGATTTGGCTTGTATTTTGAAGTATGCTTTTTAGGTCTCACCTAGTGACGCAGCGAAGCTGCTCGCTAGTGAGATCTATTGTCGTCGACTTGAGTTTGGAAGGGGGACAGGAGATGTGCACTTTCCCAGACAGCCGATGTGCATGCTCACGGCGTGTCTATCAGCTTGGTCCCGGACAGCACATGGGCACGCGCACGGCGTGTCTTTCAGCTTGCGCCCGGACAGCCGATGTGCACGCTCGCATGCTCACGGCGTCTGCAATTACAGGCAGTTTGCTCTTTTTTCTCCCAGACAACATTTCTCACACAGTGGTAAAAAAAGCATTAAGTTTAATGTGCAGCTGGCTATCTCTCGGAAGGCGGCGGAAACAGCCTTAATGGCGGGTCTACTCACCCCGCGGACACTTCCAGAGGGCCCCGGACGCCCCCTTCACAGCTGCGGACCTGCACTCCCAGGTGTCCCATGCCGTCCTCCCTGCGACGGTGGCAGAGCCGGAGATGGTGGCACAGGAGCCTCCCAGACAAAGGGCCGGACTTGGGGGTCCTCCTCCACGGCTTTATTGGCCATCATCAGGCGCTCTGTCTAGACAGGGCCTGGCACTGTGTTTGTCTGTAAACAGGGGGCGCTGAGCCTGCTGTGTGCCAGACAGCGTCGCCACCCCCCCCCCCAGTGTCACCCACGTGGTGTCAAGGTCAGCGCGGCCAGAAGCACACAGTCAATGTCAAGGGTAGCCCCGAGTGACGTCACTGCTCCCCGAGCTGGTCCTTGGGAAGGCGAGGAGAGTGGGGAACCAGCGGGGATGGGGTGGGGGCTCGGAATTAACACCAGAATAAGATGGCAAGATTCCGGAGTGCTGTTGGATAGCAGAGGAGGCTGTGTGTATGTGGGGGCAGCCCTTGAACCCAGGCTCAAGAGCGCTTTTTTCACTAAAAATGAAATTGCACTGATAACGCGACAGCACGAGTAGCGGGTGAAGCAGTACGAAAGGAAAAAAATTAAGAGTACAGGACGAATGTCACGCAGCAGTTACCCGAGAAAAGGACAGAGAGATTTCGACACGTCAATATGATGGTTGTGTGAACCGAGGCGGCGTGAGCTCCGATGTCTAACGTCCCAAGAGGTGAACGCTGGGTTACGGCCAAGAACATACGGCGAGGGTTCTAGGGACTAAATCTACGGAAATTAAGAAAAATATATCTACACGAACGTATGGTGAAACCCTTCAAAAAGAGCAACTTAACGAGAACAATCTAAACTACTACGTAAGGCCGAAAACACCGGTATCCGGCCAAGAAACGGCCAATATGTTCCAGGGTGATCTATGTCTGTGTAAATAAATAAATATATATATATAAATATATATATATATGTTCCTATTTTTTAATACACTTAAGACACCTGTCAGGGATTGGTCAGAATATCTGCATTCGTTTCTTTCCTACACGCACGTGGTTGTTTATATTATGATGTTTTGCCATTGTAAGGTCCTTTTTTGATGTAATCATTTTTGGGTGATGTGGTTTTTGTGAAATATTAATATAGAATTCTATTTTTCCGCATTTACTGTGCAAGGCCTTTGTTTTTGGACAGCTGTACATTCTTGTTTACCGTGCACTTTTTATTCCCACTATTCAATTGACGACAAAGAGATCTCTGCGGCCCGGCCCGAGAGTTGAACAAGGATGCCAATAAAGAAGGAGTTTACATGGAATTCACCCAGGGCAATTTAAATTTTACTTATATATTTCTTAACTTTAGCATCTAGGGCCGGTCCTCTCCACTTCTTTGGGAGTGTCACCGAGAGACAGCGACAGGAGCGGAGAAGCCCGAGCGAGGGCCAATGCGCACCGCCTAAGCGCCAACAAACTCTCTAGCGCCAACCAGCACAGGCGCCAAGAGGCAGTCCCAGGTGCTAGCAGCAGAGAGGAGCTGCACCAGGCAGCTGCGAGGATGTCCCACCGGGCTGGGGAGCTCACTCAGACCCCCCTGCAGAAGATCTGGATTCCGCACACCAGCAACCGGCTGACCCAGCGCTGAAAGTGTAAGTGGGGGCTTCTGGGTCGTGGCAAGGGCGGGATGGCCCCAGGCGCTGTCCACTGCGCCTGCATCTGGTGGCAGGGATAGACTGACTGCAAGCATAGTGTGTGCAGCTGTGTACGAGGACAGTGTGCTCCCGTTGGTGTGTGCGACTGTGCAGTGAGGACACTGTGCTCCCGTTAGTGTGTGCATGAGGGCAGTCAGTGGGCGCGCACGCTCGTGAGCTCAAGCTAGGGTCACACACGCGGGTCTGTGAGTCTGTCCATCCATGGAGCAGTGCACTCAGAAGAGGTGTGTGTGTTTCTGTCATTGTTGGTGCGGGTTTGTGAACTATGCGAGTGGATTCGGATACGGCGTGCCTGGGTGACTTTCTGCATGTAGTGATTGTAGGGGTGACGTCTGTATGGGTCTGTGTGTCTGGGTGAGTCTGTGGTAGGTCGGTGAGTCTGTGGCACGGCAGTGTGTGTATATGGGTCTGTGGTGTGTCTGGAGGGGTCTGTGGTAGGTCGGTGTGTTTCGGTGAGTTTGTGGCACGGCAGTGTGTCTAGATGGGTCTGTGGTAGGTCGGTGTGTCTAAAGGGGTCTGTCTGTGATAGGTGGGTGAGTCTGTGGCATGCCGGTGCAAGTCTCTGGTAGGTCGGTGTGTCTGGATGTGGCTTGCTGTGCCCGGTTGTGAGTGAGTGCCCTCCGGGGCGTCTGTGTGTTTGAATGTGTCAGTTTGTGAGACCAGTTGTTGGGATGCGTTTGCCGGTGTGAGTGTCGTGTGTGCAATGCCTGGCTGTGCGTGTGAGTGTGCGGAGCAGCGTGTGAGAGCCCTGGCTGTGCCAAGCTGTAGGTGTGTCTGTGTGTGTGTGTGTATATGTGTGTGTACAACCATGAGTCCGTGTGTGTGCAAAATGTAGGTGTGTCAGCGTATGTGCGAGCATAAGTCAGCTTGTGTGCAAGTATGGGTGTATGCATAAGTGTGTCAGCGTGTGATTAAGTGGTGGGTGTGAGTATCGCCTGTGTGCAAGTTGTGTGTGTGTGGAAGTATGAGTGTGTGCATGAGTGTCAGCGTGTGTGCAAGTTGTGTGTGAGTGTCAGTGTGTGTGTAAGCACGAGTCAGCATGTGTGCAAGGTGTGGTGTGTGTGTGCCAGCCTGCTGCGTTGTGTGTCTCTGGGCCTCGGCAGGCCCCGGCTGTTCCCCAGTCCAGGCGAGGAATGCGCTCTCCTCCCACATCTTCAGCCAGCCTCCTCCGTCACTCCCTCCCACTCCCTCCTCCTGCAGCCTCTCCCTCCCCAGGGACAGCGGCCCTCCCCTGGCCCATCCCCAGCCCGCCCCACAACCTCACCCAGCCTCCCCCGTCATTGCTCCCCACCCCAGCCTCTCCCTCCCCAGGGACAGCGGCCCTCCCCTGGCCCATCCCCAGCCCACCCCACATCCTCACCTAGCCTCCCCATCTTCTATCATGTTCTTCCCTTGTCATCTTCTTTACTAAGATGTCAGCTTAAAAGTAAATGCTGCCGCCATTTATTTATAATTTATTTTAATAAATAACTCAAGGACGAATCTCTATAAAACAGCCTCTGTGGATGCTAATCCAAAGGGCGTCCTTTTTACTGGTAACAACTGAATAGTGTAACAGAAGCAGTAAACTTCCTGCTCTGGATGCAGGTACGTTTGAAGGTATACCATTGATAAATCAATTGTGATAAAAATCTTTAAGTCCAATATTTAAATTATCCTTGGTGAATGGAATTTGACTGTTATGCTCTTGTTATCGTCTCTAAGGTTGAAGCGTAAACAGATTTTGCCATTGAATCATCTCACAACCGCAAGAGGAGGTAACAATTCAGAGGAATCTATTGGTGCTTTTGGCTTTCTCTAGTATTTCCTGTCCACTAGTAATGCCATTTTTGATGCTTCTATAAATATTCCTTGCTGTGAGTGTTTTGTTTTGCATCCTTCCTCATTCTAATACAATGTACGTATCTCTTCTGTTTGCCAATTCTATCACTGAAAGTTTTGGTTAACTCATTTATTATTCTTTCCTAATTCCTTTACCGGATATACAGTTAGCATCTAAAACGATAAGGAACACTCTCTGTCCCATGAATCACAAAACTGGAGTTGTCATATTATTTACATACATGCTTCCTATTGCTTAAAGATTCTTAAACCTGAATACTAGTGTGCTATAATCTCACATCTCAATTGTTTCTCCACTATATTCTTCTGGGTGTTTGCTGAACTTGTTGTTCCATACTTTTTCTTCCATTGTTGAAAAAAGAAAACTGAACCTGTCACTATGTCTAGTCCCACTCCTCTTGTTATTCTGCACATGGGTTTGTTACATTTCTCTTTGACTTTCACACTGAGTCTGATCCTTAACATAAAGAAGCATTTGCAATGCAATAGTTCTCGCATTTGCAAGAGTTTGAGCTATTGGCATTGTAAATGACTATGCCTTTTATTTATGTGTTTTGCAAACCTGCAAGCGGTGCGTAAACACGCACTTTGTACATACAGATAGTCCTTGCTTACGAGAAGCAAGGTTGGCAGTAAAAGAGGCGCAGTTATTGCCAGCCTTGCTTCTCGTAAGCAAAGGCTATAAGTAGCGAGTGCATGTTTACGCACCTCTTGCAAGTTTTCAAAACACATAAATAAAAGGCATTGTCATTTACAATGCGAATAGCTCAAACTCTCGCAAAAGCGAGACCTATTGCATTGCAAATGCTTGTTGAAGGTTAGTTGGCAGATGCTTTAAATTTGTCAAATCAGATTTAATTGCTGGTGTGTCATATACGTAATTCTATAGGGGACTAAACAGTCTCCATTTTAAAGCATATTATTGCTGTTTCCCTTACTGCAGAGGGGCGATGGGGATAATTATTCTGACTTTAAATGCACTATAATAATATGGGTGCCTCACCCTTCTGCCCCTTCTCATAGTGGTAACCAGACCCTCGATGCCCTTAACTGGTGGGTGCGGGGGAGGCAATAAACACCAGGCAGGTGCAAGGCTGTTCAGCCTCCTTCAGACGCCTGTGCCCTGAGCGCCTCCCGTGCAGCGCTCATCCCCGTAAATGCATACACATCCGCAGCTGCAACTGCAATATTTGTTTCAGCCCTCTTGAAGAATTTGTCTTAAAATATTGAATCAGAGACAGTTGTACACATTCATTTTCAGAGGCATCCCACCAGCGCGTAATTATGCGCTGCCCGTCCACACTCCATGGTGCCGGTCACTGCTCTTAAAACATTGCGGGGCATATTTACAAGCCCCTTGCGCCACTTTTGCGCCGCCGTTGCGTCACTTATGTGATGCAGCGGTGACGCAAAACATGCGCCACGTTGCGCAATATTTACAACGTGACGCATCTAGGGAGATGCGTCACGTTGTAAATCCCTGCGCCACATGAAACCTGCGTCAGGTTTCATGTGGGCGTTCCGGCGCAGGGTGGGCGTTCCCTCGCAGGTACGCTCGTAGGAGTGACGCAGTGAAATCTACAAGATTTCACTGAGTCACTTTGACGCCCATGCTGCGTCAAACCCTGCGCCTGCTTGAAGCAGGCGTAAGGATTGACGCAGCATGTTAGGCATAGGGCACCCCCGAGCCTTGCTGGAGCCGCGTTGCGCTTGCGACGCGACTCCAGCAATGCGCCGCCTTTCCGTCGGGGGATGCGACACGCATCTGCCCATCCGTGGCGCAAGGGCAAACTTGCGTGACGCATCTTCCCTGGCGCATCCCTGCTGATTTGCAGGGATGCGCCAGGGAACGTAAATATGCCCCTGCTTTTGTAAACCTCTTTCTCCTGTCAGGGGCGCAAGGACGGGGCTGTGTCTCTGCTTACGTATCACCACCCACTCGCCTCTCACTTCATCTTCAGAGCTCTGTTAGCAGTCTAGTGTTTTATAAAGGTACAAATACATAATTAAAGGCTTTTTCACAGAATGTTTCCCATATTTGTTACGACCCTCAGAGCTAGCATTTGGCTCTACATCCCAGTTCCTAAACTACGTTTGTCTACGTCATCTGCATAACTTTAGCCCTCAGCTTTCTATCAGATTAGTCCTACCACTGCCAGCTCATCTCATCAAACACAACAGCCATCCTGGAATGGAATTTATTCTGTTTTAAACCAGCACCACGAGTTAGTCTGTAGTCAGATTGCAAATGAACGTTTTTTTCAGATACACCGTTTACTATGCTGCATTTTTATTAGAAATTTCACAACACCAATAGCTCTAACTCTTGTTTTGTAAGTGCGATTACCGCTTTTTAGACTCTATTGAAAGTGTGTAGAGTGACCTGATCTTTTTCATTCTGTGAAGTTCTCAATTGGTGTTGCAGGACACAGAGTTCTGCTTTCATTCTCTTGATCTTGTCATTACACAGGCACTTGTCACAACATTACGTCTGATCCTTTTCCTGAGTTTGGACTTGTATATTACGTGTCCATCTCAGTGTCACCGCCGGTGATTTACCCAGGTACAGTTGAAGAGGTGCTTGTGTACTTCATTGCCTGTACACATACCTGACGTCTGTTCAGGAGGGTTGGTGAAGTAGGTGCAGTGGCAAAGGGGCACACAGGTGTGACGAGCCCGTGGTACCCCATTTTGGCTGTCTTTTGCTCTCTCACAGGCTAGTAGAGGTGTACGTTTTCATTACGTCTTTACTTGTCACTATCAGTCAGAAATAGGTAGTATTCTCAAACTCCAGCAAAAGGTGGATTTGCCAATGGCATATTGATATCTCCTTGGGATCAGCTCACTGTCCTTCGATGGTGTGGAGTTGCATAGATACTGGGCTTATGGATTTCCTTGAACAGCCACAACCTATGTGCCCTGGGTGTTCCACTCTCCAGGTATGGTGCCAACGTCCCTGGCTCTTGGCTTTGGAAGAATGCTTTTACTTGGTTGGCAGAAGAGATGAGCATTAATGGCATCCTTCATCTATCAAAAAGCTACTGGTTTCCGATGGCAGCATCTCTCGACAGAAAAAGCTGTTTCCAGAGTCAGCACTGCTGGGTACAGATCAACCACTCATGACACCACACCGTCTGGTTGACAGAGTCAAACTTTTAGAGGAGCAGCCCTTGGGAGCACATATTATTGACAGAGACAATCTCTAGGTGGCACAAGCTACCCATGTTTGGCAAGCTTTGTTGTAATAACATGCTCAAAGGACAGAAACTCAACACAGGAGTGAGATATCCATGTTAACCCTACATCACACATGGGAATCAATTAGGGCTTACCAGGGACAGGAAGCTCCCCCTGGCTGGCTCGCCATCGGTACCCGTGTTTACCAACGTCTTGTGGAGGACCCACTCTTTACAGAAGGCTCTTTCCTCATTTCCACAAACTTGTTCCCTCCCTGCCCCTCTTTTCAATGCCCTCTGCATAAGGTCTCTGAAGTGGCACCAAGAGATACACAAATAAGCAGCATGCGAATTTCACTCCATTTCAACTACAATTGAAAGCTTAAAACACTTTCTTTAAGCAGTATGTGGTTTCTCTCGCTCTCTCTTTCTCTCTTTGTCTGCCCCATGTTGGCACAGCGGTAGGATGGAATATGAATGAGTCTTTAGTAGTAGAAGTTGAGCAGGAGTAGAGTCTCTTTTGTGCATCTCCACAGCCTCCTCCACAAAGCATCCATCCTCTCCCTTTGTCCTCTGTCACACAACAATGGTTTCGTGGATAAAAGGCTGTGCTTTGTGCTGTGTTTTCAAGCACTATTAGGACGTACACTTTCCATAGAACTCTAAAAGCATTGGTTTTTCAAGATTAACCAATCGTTACAAGAACATATGATCTACTTGGCTCATATTTACATAAAAGGATTCATTTGAGAAAAAAACACTTAAAATGTATCCTGTTGTTTGGATGTGCACTGAAAGACATTGTATCTGAAAAAAAGCATCTAAACAAGCATTTGCAATGCAATAGGTCTCACATTACTGAAAGTTTGAGCTATTGGTGTTGCAAATAGTAATGCAATGCCAATAGCTCAAACTTTCAGAAATGCGAGACCTATTGCACTGCAAATGCTTGTTTGATAGGGATCAGCCAGCCAGCAAATAGTAGCCACCAGGCTTCTGAAACAATTCACAAAAAGCAAACAAATCTGCAGTGTGGTGGAAAAGGGAAGGAAGTTCCTGAAGAGTAGTGGGGGGGAGCAACAATAGGGAGAATTCAACTTAGCGAAAGAAAGTGTGCCGGGAAGCAATGGAAGAGCTTGAAGTGGGGGATGGGAAAAGAAACAAAAAAGCCTGTAATAAAAGGATGGAAGAGCTGGGATTTTGCGAGGAGGGAGCAACATGATGCATGTAGGAGGGGGCTTTGGGGTGGGTTTTTTTTAGGAAAGGAAGCAGCACACAGGGCTGAGAGCAATAAATCACATGTACTCTAGGAAAGTGTGTTGCGATGTACCAGACATAGCCGAGGAGTATCTTTGTAGTTTCTTTATTAGATCTTAGTTACTGGTTAGCATGCATGTAAAGCAGCCCCACCAGGAGCAGCCTGCCTGCTGCTCAGACCATCTTCAACTGTCACACCTCACCACACAGGCACCCGAACATTCCACTGATCTCCATCACACCAACATTCCACTCAGAACATTCACACTGGCTGAGCAGCTGGGAACCAGGTAACATAGGAGAAACATTAATACATAGGCAGGATATAACAAAGTGCTTAAAAAAAGAAAAAACTAGTTCCGTGAATATGATAAGCGGAAGGATGCAAGTCATCTAGTCAGAGGATAGCAAAGAAGCTATCCTGCAGGGGATAAACAACCCCGAGATGAGTTAGAGAAGCCATCAAATGAGAAGCAAGCAAATGAGAGTGACAAGAAAGCCACCAATGGTAAGCAATGGGCTGGCTCTAAGACCCCTGTACGGTTTTGGTATAGTTCACAAGAGGTCTTTTGACAACAATCTGTTAAAAGTAGTCTGTTCCGAGACCTAAAAAGTAATACTGTGATGCATCTCAGCAGCTACACTGCACTGAGTTACATCAGTGATATTTCCACAGTATCAGGAAAACCAGCACAGCAGACTGTAAAAGAGTCTCACAAACTACCAAAACCACCCCACTCAGTGACCCATCATACCAATTCTTCTGGTGCTGCCAGATTGCCCTATACACCAGTCCAAACGTGTCTGTAGTATATTACCAAGTTGTTTACAATTTGCATTTAAAGTAAACTACAGTCATTGTCAATGAAACTCAAACACAATGTTCAAATTAAGATGTAATTTTTCATGTTTAAGACATTTTGGCATTTCTGCATTTTCATTTAGCACAACCTTTGTAATTACTTTCATTTACCTCGTTTTTTTCAGGATTCACCCTGTGATATTTTTGCTGGTTCAGCTCTGGCATTTAAGTTTCAGCCCTCAATGCAACTAAATAAGGCGGCCGTACGAGCCATATCGAGAGGTGGGGTTTGGTGGACCATTGGACAAATGTACCATCTCCAGCACTCTGTGTTTGACCTCGTAGTCACAGGTTAAAACACCCCCAGATCCACACAGCCATTCCCCCTTTTGCGGTACCACTGAGCTTGAAAGCAGTAATAATCTGTTGTTTAGCACCATGTGTAGTCAGGGCCAGACTAGGAACCAAAAGCAGCACAGGTAGAATGATCAAACCAGCTCTGCTCCCTTCCTCATCTCTATACTGCTCTCTCTCATCACTCTGTTTCCTCTCTCTCTGTCTCTCCTGAAGCCCCCATGGGGCGGCTTTAAATTATGGGCCTCATTTACAATAATTTGGTGAAGGACAGCTCCACAAATATTCTTGCTGCACTGCCCTACGCCAAATCGAAAGGGCACGAATGCACCGTATTTAGGAGATGCGGTGCTTTCCTGTCTTTTTAGCCAGCGCCTTGCACAATATGGTGCCTAGCGACAATGAAGGCACCCTTGCACCAAGGGGGTCTTGTTGTTGGCAAGATTGTTTTTGTGCAGGACGGGACACCTTCCTGCACAAAAACAATCCATGGGGGTGTTCTCTTCTCTATGTGTGCTTCAGAATGCAGCACACATGGAAAGAGGAAAATATTTGCAGAAATAAACATATTTATCCTCGTTACGACTGCCCTGCAGAGTCATACAGTTTTGATGCATTCCCAGGTTTACAGAGCCTTGTACATCACGGAATGCATCAAAACCCATGTGAGAAGTTGGCCTGGTATATGCTGTCCACTAATTATAGTGGGCACCTTGCACCAGTCCAAACACCCCCTTATTGGAGATAGGTTAAAGGCAACTTTTTTGAAAGCTATCCTAGTGGTAGCTATGGAGAGCAGCCTTCAGACTAAGTCTTGAAGGAATGTAAAGCAGCTTGTTTTACCAGTCTATAATCTCTTGAGTGACCAAATGAAAGAGGACCACACCAGGTATATATTTAAAATATATGTATTTAGTCTTAAACACACCCCCCTAGTCTCTTTATGAGGCTAGAGTTCGAAGTACATAAGTTACAAGTCGAATATCAACAGTAATAGCACAAATACACGTTTGAGCCCTAGGGGCGTACCAAACCATATACCAATAAAGTGGTATAAGAACCACGACTGAGCTAGACACAAGGCCTAGAGCCTGTAGAAGTGCTTGGCCCTCAAGGAACCACCCAAGGTAGTGACACAGGGGACCCACGGGGGACGCGTGCAGTGTGAGAACACAGCCGCTAGCCGCCGTTGACTTCTATGGGGAATGTCGCGGTTGGAGTTTTAAAGAAAAAGGACACTTAGAGGAGGACTTGGAGCAAACCCCTTAAGAACTAGGCTGTTCTAGAGTCAATACCCACGGGAGCACCGGAGTACTCGAGTTACCTCACCCAGGGAAGCCGGGTGCATGGGTGTCTTTCGGGGTCGGGTTTCGTCGTCGTTTTTGATGGCGATCTGCTGCAAAGTGCTGCTGGCGACCAAGTCGAAAGTGTTCTGGTGGATCCAAGGGTAGATCGAAGATTTGAAGAACCTGAAAGCAGAGGGGACAGAGTCTGGGTCACTAGCCAGTGACCAGGAAGGCGATGAGCAGATGCCCACCGATGTCGGGTGCTTCAGGTAGGTTGACGGTTGTCTTGACTCTTCAGCCACGAGGTCCAGGAGGCGTCGACGACAACCAGGAGCTGTATTCGAGCTGTCTCACAACGTTTGTCAATTGCTGCGGTGTCGGTGACCGGATTGGACCCAACAAGCCTTGGCAACGGCAAGTCACGTGGAAACAAAGAAAGGATGTTGATGCAAACCAGCAGGGTCTGGGGGACTCACCCAGTGAGGGTAAGTCAGGGCACCTCTGGAGCAACCAGGAAAGGCCAAGCAGAAGAAGAGTTGCCTTCGGGAGGGCCCACTAGCCAACGGACTAGCGACTGCAAAGGAGCCTTAAGTGGACGCACTTGGAGCTGGCTTACAGGACACTCGTAGAGTGGAGGCCAGTGATCTTCGGTGCAGTTGGTGCTGGAGGCGGGGGCTACTTGGAGCCCAAAGCACAACTTCGTGGAAGACCAGGAAGAGGATGCACTTGCAAAAGTTCTCGGTGTCCAGGGGTCACGGTTCCAAGTTACCCACAACAGCTACAGGCCTCAGCTTCGCTGGAGACTCAGGGAAGCCTCGGGGAAGTCTGGAAATCTACCTCTGGTGATGCAAAGACTTCAGTGTCTGGCAGGAGCTTCAGAAATGCAGACCGGACAATTGCTTCTTAGGTGCCTGCCAAGCAGGGGAGTCACTCCTTGACCCCAAGGGAGATTCTTCAGTCCTCTAATCTTAAAGTAGAGCGTCGAAGGTCCAGGATTCGGCTTCAGAGTTTCGTCCAGGGTAATCTAAAGTCCTAAGGACTGGGGTCCCATACTTATACCAAGTTAGGGGTTGGACATACTCTGGGGCCCACCTATGGGAGGGTCAGGGAAGAGGGGTGGTTACACCCATTCCCTTTGTCCAGTTTTGCGCCAGAGCAGGGGCAGGTAGCCCCTGCAACCGGTTTGAACTGGCATATGCACAGGGACACCAAATGTGCCCCCAGTGCAGGACTTCAAAGCACCAGAGAGTGCTCCCGCTCAGCCCCAATACACACTATCCTGTCTGGGGAGGTGGTTACACCTCCCTTCGACAGGAAACCTATTGTCCAGGCCTCCCCTGCCGGAGTTTCAGTCAGCAGCAGGAGGCCAGTCCCGTGTCTGTGGCAGCGGCATCCATTTTGTGATGCCAGGGCTCTGAAAAAGAAGTTACCGGGCAGTCCGGTGTGTACATGTCTCTCCCTCTAGAAGGGTGGAATGCTACCCCCGCCACCAGGATTGGCGGGGGGTAGTATTCCAAGATGTTTGACACCAAACACGAAATGTTTTGGTGCAGCCAGTCCAAAGTTAGCATTGTACCGCGGGGGTATAATGCACTTAAGAGTATATGGTCAGGCTGTACCACAAACAGCATCAGAGGAGGGACTCCGAACGCTGCAGAGGGGCTCTGCTCATGCAGGGGCACCCTCTCACATAAAAACCAAGCACTCTGCCTTCAGGATTGTAAAGGCCTGCCATAGGAGTGACTTATAGGTTTATATGTGTGTGCATTGGTAGTGATATAGGTAGCCTATATCACAGTAAGGGGTGCATGCACCACCTTACCCAGGCTGCAGTAGCAGACCTGTGGTGTCATTTTGGCTGGCCTTCCAGGCGTGGCATAATACATGCTTCAGCCCCTGGCAGGCCCCTGGGGTACCTATGCCCTGGGTACATAGTATACCATATACTAGGGACTTATAAGGGCACTC
Organism: Calotriton arnoldi; assembly: GCA_963921515.1. Taxonomy (NCBI): domain Eukaryota; kingdom Metazoa; phylum Chordata; class Amphibia; order Caudata; family Salamandridae; genus Calotriton; species Calotriton arnoldi. Next base: position 1,282,448 of record CAWUFW010004112.1, read on the forward strand.
CAGATTCCAATCAAAGATGTACTTAAGGTACATGGAAACCATTTTAGAGAGGAAGCAGCTAGGCTGGGGTTCTGATTAGCAGGGCCCCAGCCAGACTAAGGTCGAAAAACAGTGAAGCATCAGCAAAAAGTGGGGGTACCCATGTGAAGCAGATCCTACTCTCCTACAACCCATGGGTGTTGCATGGGAACACCCACCGCAACCCCCTATTGAACACCTCCTTGACGCAGTTTAAGGCAACGCAGTGACTTGCACTGCGTTGCCTTACACCATATCTGCAGGGCCATTAAAAGCCATGCAAAGTGGCTTAGAGGGGCCTCGTAGGTATGGGCTGCACTCTGCACCGCCGGAGCATCATAAAAAGTGATGCATCGGCAGCGCAAGGGACTTGTAAATAAGCCCCTACCTTCGGAAGCTGGGGAAAGTGACAGAGGCGATAGCAGCCACCCATTTCCCTAAAAATTGGTCTCCGAAGGCTCAATCCATTTTCAATCAATAAATCAGGATTTATAAAGCGCGGCTAATCAACTGATAGGGTATCCAGGCGCTTGCAAGGTCCCAGAGGCTTATTCGAACAGCCCAATCTTGAGAGCCATTCGAAATTCCGGAAGAGAGGTGATAGTACAGAGTTGCATGGGGAGGCAGTTCCTGGTCTTTGATGCGATGTGGGAGAAGGAGCGTCCTCTGCTTCTGCTTCGGTAGATGCAGGGAGTATGAGCAAGTGAGAGTAGTCTTCTCAATGGTTGGTGGAAAATCAGGCGCGGGTTAATGTAGGCTGGTCCTTGGTTCTGTAGAGCCTTGTGTGTGTGGGTCAGAAGCTTGAATTGGCATCTTCTCTGTATGGGGAGCCAGTGGAGTAACCTGAGGTGGGGTGTGATGTGGGTTCGTCGGGAGAAGTCGAGGATTAGCTACTCAATCAGGAGAATAACCCAGGCAGTGCATAATTTAAAAACAAATTGCAGGGATCCAAAGTTTTCCTTAGAAATCCACAATGGTGCTGCCAAATTATAATGCTGCCACATACCAAGTCTTCAATCCACCTTATGTCTCTTCATTCCATGACCCTACATTTTTTTGTCCTTTATCTCAGTCTTTCACGTTCTTTTCATCCCTGCTTCCTGCTTTTGTCACTGCTTTCTAACTTTCTCTTCTTCCTTCTTTCTCAATTATCTACCTTTTCTTTCTTGCTCTGGGTCAAAGTATGATGATGAAAAATAAGTCTCAAACCCCCAATATGACCGTAAGTACACACCAACTGCTACAATCTGCACAATTTAAGGACTTCCATATGTTATGGAAGTAAATGCCACACTGATAACCCCTTCAGTTCTAGGGAAGTAGGACAAACCTCTGCCAAACCAACCAGAAAGTATCACTTTAAAAAATATATCATAGAAATATTGGTGATCACATGTAAATACGTGCATTGGGTTGTAATGGTATAAATGTCCGCAAAATACTATGCCACGATAAAATAATTCACATTAATGTGTCAGGATCATTGTGTCGTATCCTAGAATGCCAAGTCAGAATAACTTTAATCCCAGAATAATCTCCTGGCATGTATATGCTGTTAACATTTTGTGTCAAGATTCTCTGGGGCATATTCTCAAGAACGTGTGATAACCATCGTAAATTTAGCTTAACGCAACTTTGCATATCGCAGTCCATCGCGAGAAAATAACACCGTCTTAACGTCCAATTCCAAACCCGGCGGCACCATGCGATGGCAGCATGATAATGCGCCAAATGACGCGTAAAAACCAACGCAACAAACAAAAAATGCGAAACACGAACGCCCAAAAAGTTGCGATGCCACAAAGCACGATACCAAAATCAGCAAAAACCAGCGACAGGCCTGCAATACCCACGAGTCATACGTGAAAATGAACTATAAAAGCAAAAAAAAAAAATACCCCAAAACCAATCCAAACTGCGTAGCACCATGGATGCACCCGGACCGAGCGCAGAGGACAAGCCGAACTCCACAAGCCCCACGGAGGACCAGCATGGAACCCCGTGTTCGGGGGAGGGCAAGTAGAAGAGGAAGAGGAAGATGTGGTTCAGTTCGCAGGAAGACCGGATCACCATCACGGAGGTGATAGAACACTACCAACAACTGTTCGTCACCTCCACTGCGTCATTGACAACACAAACGGAAATATGGCAGTCCAACGTCACCAAAGTGAATGCAGTCGGAGTGTCGAGGAGGTCAATGGAGGAGGTCAAGAGGCGCTGGCATGAAGTGCACAGCCAAACCAAACAGAAACTCGCTGCCAACATGAAGGCAGCAAAGGCGACTGGAGGTGGGAGTCCTGCGCCACAGGAGGAGCTGGATGAGCTGGAGGAAATGGTGGCCACAGTCATCAGTGTGGAGACGGTGCAAGAAGTTGGGGGTCTGGACACAGCCCGATATGACCTGACCCAACAGCAACAGGGTGAGTAACGACCAGGGACTGGGGGGACGGGGGCAGATGGGCACAATGGCACACATGCACAATCATGTGCAGCACACTGCACACCCACAATGAGTGTGGAACATGTCCCTGATACCCTTGGCACACTGCAGCACACATAGAAACACCAAGTAGAACCCGTCCACAATGTGCACAAATGGGCCCCCCTCCATATCACCAATGCCACAACCTACCCATGCACATGTGCTGAATCCAGAAAAGCAGCGGCTCTGTGAGCCACACTGACAATGCAAGTGACACTGCATGACAGATAGCATGGCTGAAGTCACAATACAGGACATGGTGCACGAGACGACACTGAGGTGGCTGAGTGTGGACCACATCCGTAAAGGAGCAGGTCACACTCTGACACATCCACCTGCACCTACGACCCATGACGTCAAAAACACATCTGCAGACAAACAATGCACAAGAGTACCAAATATCTCCAGTAGCACAAATGACCCAAGTCGCAAACATCCCAGCACCCGAAAAGCACACAAGTCAAATGCACACCGACTCAAAGGGATAAGGGTCCGCCAATGCAGAGCTGCAGGGGCGAATCGCCAACAATGCAGCACACACACATAGCAATCACAGTACATCAACATTGACGACAATGTGGGACAGAGTGCAACCCCTACACCACAGGACAGAGGACACAACTGGTGCCGCTCGTGCGTAGAAACTGGCCAATCACATCCGGCAATGCATGACACTGTGAGATGATAATGTACGAGTACAACCACTCATCCGTCATGTAGTCGAAATGTCCACTGACTCCCATCAAATAGCCAGCTTCACCAAAACAGTCACAATGTACATCGTCATGCAGTCTGAATGTAAACATCTACAATACGTCAACATACATGGAACACACTGTTAACCTGCATCTCCCCTTTACATTGCAGAGGGACAATCAACAACTCCTGCAGAGCAGACCACACATCTCTTCAGTGATGATGAAGAGGACACCCTGCCCATTTGCCCAGACACACTCCAACTGCTCGTGGACAGCCTCCGCACCCCACCTCCAGGAGGAGGGCAGCCCAGCTGCATCGCAGTGAGCCCACACCCTGCACAGACCACACAGCAGGAAGCACACACCACCACGGCTGCCTCCCAGGACCCCCACGACCAACACATGGATTTCAAATGCTGTGTGTTAGGGTGCCAGGAGAAGATGGCAGATCAGCTGCGGCTGGGTTTCGAGCTCATGGCAGCCTAACTCGATGCCATACGTGGGTGCCTGAGTCCCATCAGGGAGCACCTACAGTCCATAACGGATACCCACTGTCCGCACCATGCTCACCAACAATCCTTGGCTGACATCGCTGGGTCCATTACTCGGATACAAGAACTGTCTAGGCAGACAGGCTCCAGCGATGACAGCACAGAGTTGGCACAGATGCGGAGGACAATGGAGACCATGGAGCCGATGCAGGCTGGAAGTATGGCTGCCACTGCTGAACACCAGCGAGATGTAGCTGCGATCTTCCATGCCTTGCAGATCCTCATCTTGCCATTGCTGCCACTGAGCCTGTTCCAGATGACTGCTGCAGGAACATCGACACACACATCTCCGCCCCCTGACGTTTCAGTGGCACACAGTGATGCAGCCCTATCACCTTCGCACCCTGATGTGTCAGTGGCACACAGTGACGCAGCCATAACACCACCACACACACCTGACACACCGGACACAGAAGACGTCTCAGAGGTGTAAGATGTGGAGGGTAATGACTGTGTGAGGAAGAAGGCAGTAGCATCCATCACCTCCATATGGCCTGTCCCTGCCTGGCTCTGCCCTATGCATCATGCCCTGGGACAACACCTTCCACTGACCCCCGGAACACTCTGCGACATTCACCTGGACCCCGACATGGACTGCCATATCTCCACTGCTTGATAATTACACAGCAATCCTGCTGCGGACTGCACTCCCCCTCTTCCAAATCACTTTTCAATCCCCAAAGGACTCTGGTTGGCCCACCACTGGGCTTCCATGTTATGTGGGCTTGGATGGCCATGTAGAGCTCCCTCTCCGTCATTCACCAGAATGTGAATAAAACATTCGAAATCATACAGATGTGTCATGACTATGTTCACTCACGTATGGAAGTATGGCTGGATGTAGGGACAATGATTGCACAAGAAGGTACACCCTGGCAAATGACATCAATGCGCATGTTTATCCCCGAGATACATGGCCAATTGGATGACTGTGAAGGTGAGTACTAGCTGTGTCCCCATTGCACATTAACAACAATCTCACAACCCCCAACATAGGCACAAGTCCATGTATTGAATAGGGCTGTGTGTAGGAATGACCAAATCGGTAGCAGGCCAGAAGTGGTGTCCTACATCACATGTGACAACAGAACTTCACGTCGCATACCTACTCACACATATCTGTGTGGACACATTCTGTTATGATTTATAACATTGCTCAACATGGTCAGAGGTTGGACACCATACTCACATTGCTGAAGACACGTAAGTGCACAGGTCGGCCAGCAACTATCCGAAAACAATGTCAAGCTCACAGAGGTGGAGCTGTCGAAAGGGACCCACCCCCATTGTACATGCGTCAGTCAGTTCCTCCCTGTGTAGGGATGATGCTCATTGTGGCACACGAGTGGTCAATCTAATCAACACTCATCACAGTTAGACACCAGTGGTGTTGCGTAGACTTTATTGGCATGTGCGTGTCAGTACGGACAAGGCAACGGCCACAACAGGCAGGCACATGCTTAAGACACTTACACGCAGCATGGGAACATGTCGAGGTGCAGGAAATTGGGAGGCAAAAATGAACACCAATCATCACGGATGGCAAAGGTCTCAGCACACCTTGCCTTGCTGGACGAGTCATGTGTTGTTTGGTGTCTGCCCATTGCCCCGTGTGAGGGGGCACGACTCACAGCCCATGGGGTCTGCATAGTGCTCTGCCACCCCACTGCGCCGACTGTCTGCTCTGCTGACAGTGATCAGGTGAAAGGGTCCGACAAGTTCACATGTTGTGCTACATTGCCATGTGTGTACTCTCCCCCAGCAGTGTGTCCAAATTGGTAACGTTGCCAAACGACGCTGTGCTGCTCCGACCATGGAACTGCATCACCTTGCACAGGTGTGTGTACACACGCGTAGTTCCACGCACATGCATTCAGAGTCCAGACGAAGGCAGACATGTCCTCTGTTGTGGTGGGATATGTGAGCATTCCCCACAATGCAACAAGGTGTTGGGACCTGTGCTGTGGGTGACAATCCGATGTGACTGCAGGAACGAAGTTACTCGTCCATGAATGCCAGCGCAGCTTCATGTGCAATGTGTTCCAATAGTACGTCGTTGTCGGGTTCAAGGAACACCAGGGTGAGCCAATCCATTAACTGGTCCGGGCAGATGTGCTCAGTCCACGCCGTTTCCCCAATCCGCAACACAGCCCAATACGGGAGCGCCTCGATGTGGTCACTGCACACGAGGAGTTGTGCAATCTCCCATGCGCAACTGCCAGCACATACGCCAAGGATCAGTGCATCCCATGCACGGCTATCCAGGTGACACTCCTGTTCGTGGGCCAACAGGGGGCGCACTATCAGGTCATAATCCAATTCAGCTACCGTTGCGTTGGATAGGCAGACCTCCATGGGCCACTCGAATGTGCATGATCGACAGTGGAACCAGGGCTGGACGCAGGTGACGTAGGCAAGACGGAAACTGATTCGCAACACTGCCATTGGCAGGGATCCCAACAGATGCAGCATTCGTGCACGGTACAGTTCCACGTGACAGGAGTTGTGCATGTGCCCGGGAATGCCTGCCATTGCGTTTGTTGGTCTCGTGGCACCGGCACTCCTCAGACCAGCGGAAGTTCGGTGGACGATATGCCACAGCTCTGGGCAATGAGTCGTATGTGTGTGCAACGTTTGGATGTATGGGTAGTTTTTAACCAATGGGTCAAGGGCATCCCTTGCTGGTGTAGGTCGTGCAGTGACAAGTGTGTGTGGGCACATTGGTGTTTCATTAGTGCAGTTCGTGGTGTGGGAGTCGTCGGAGGCTGGTATGGTATCTCACGTAGGGTGTGCCTGCCGCATTCAGGACCAAGGTTGGGGGTTTGGTTGGCCTTCGGCCTTGTGTGTTGAGACAAAGGAGCTTTCATTCATGATTTTAGTCTGACTACTGCTTGCATGTCTTAATTGTGATGTGGACTTCGCGCTGACTTTGATGCCATGCCTGTGATTTGGGGTGCACAGATTTCGAGACACGCGCAGCTGTTGGCATGTTTGCATGAGCCAAGGGCCCGATTGACCTTGCGCTCCTTGTTCAGTCTCTCTCTTTCTCTCTCTTTCTTTCTCTCTCTTTCTTTCTCTCTCTCTCTCTTTCTCTCCCTCCCTGTCCTTTGATGAGTGCCTGACACACCTTCTTAGCTTGGATATTGTCTTGCAGGCTGTGAGTCACAGATTGTCCAGGGATGCCCCGCCATGACTCTTCAAAATAGTTGTTTGGTGACAAATTAGAATGTGACATCTTGTTTGGTCTTTCAATGGTGTATGTATGAATCAGGATTTCAGTGCTCACATGTATGTTGATCGTTGCAATTGTGCGACATCAGGCGGGTGATTTTGTTCATGTTTTCGTGCAGTTGATGTGCTGTGTCTTGGTCTGGGGGAGGTGGGGGGAGCCCGGGGTGGGGCCCGGGGGGGGGGGGGCTGTGGTCCTGGGGGTGGTGGCGGTGGGTGTTGTGGCCCTCTTGGGTGTCCGGCACGCATGTTCAGTGGCTCCATGGCATCTGTTGTTCTTCAGGTGTGGCTCTGGGCTGGGCTCTCTTTTGTGGTGCAGGCTGTCGTCCGACTTTGCACCAGGTCGGAGCAGGTGTTAGTTTCCTGCTGCTAACGCGCCTTATCGCATGCTTTGTGATCTTATCGCGGATCTGGCTGGTCGTTGAGAATGTTGCGTTGTGGTGTTGTTGCGGCTTTTTGCACGGGAACGCCTACTCTGCATCTCATTAGCGATAGTTGCCGGGGTCATCTGTGGCGATGTTTTTTGCGGCTGCTATCGTGGGTAAACTGGTGTTATGGGCTGTTAACACCAGCTTGTGAATGGGGCGATGAATTTATCGCAACTTTGGCTGTGATAAAGTGCCGTTAACTCGGCGATAGCTCCTTGAGAATATGCCCCTCTTTGTTTATCTATGTGGCATTGTGGTAGAAGAAGGTGGATGTTTTCCGTTTACTCAGCTCTGCGATGACATCTTGTTAACCAGGATGAACTATGGATGTACCAGAAATGTGCACTACTGTTCTGCAATTAGTTGTGATGCCTTGTAACCCAGTAACCCAGCACCCACCCGATTTACCTTTACCAGAGGTACCAGTATGTCAGAGAAATCGGAAATTCTGGGTCCAATTTTGCTGGTAATTATTCATGTATCCCCCTGAATTAAAGAAAAAGACTAACGGTGTGGCTTTCCATGTGAAAAACAATAGGTGTGCTGAGCTACTGCAGACCTGTTAATAAGGGCTTCAGTTTGTGCAGAAGGACTAATTGAGGCCAGGCAGTTTTTGCCCTGTTCACTGTGTGAGCCATGAAGCTGGGGCTTGGTCACAATGTAGAATTCCGGGACTTGGTGCTGTTGATGAGTTGCAGAGTGAAGGCATCATGATAATCTTGCTCTGACGGCATTGTAACTGCAATCTATAGTCAACAGTGATGAGCACACATTCGAATTTGATGGGCTTTCGTTTGAAGCAAGATTTTACTATATCCAACCTTGGATCGTAGCAAAACAGCACTTGTAGAGATGAGACTTTCAAATACAGTTGGTGGAATCACACAGTAGTAATTATTCACATTGTTGCAAACCAGCAGGACTTCCAGTGGACCAAAGTACATGGAGAAGATCACTGATGAGAGAATGCATATGTGGGGAATGTCGTGGGTGATGGAATGGCCTTAGATCTAGAAAACCCCACCTGGCCCATTCAGGCAGTTCACCAGATATCATGCAAACAATTGCAGGACTTTGCTTTTGAACCCCATTTGTGAAGTTAGGGTATCAAGTACGGTTCTATGGTTAATTGTGTAAACGCCTGTAGTGAGGTCATGTACAATGAAGAGACAGGCGGTCACTGGTGTTGTAAATCCCAACGGTCATCATACCTTTGAATGGTTGATGTCTCCATTCTGCAAATCTCAGTTTTGAAGGAGGGCATTCAGAATGACCTTATTATCACATTGGTTAATAACAGTTTTCTCAATGATCTACCACAAGAATGGAAGACTAGAGATAGAATGGAGATCTGCACGGTAATCATGGATCCAAGTTGGCTTTCTTCAAGAGGTGAAGGTTCTGTCTTGTCCTGAAGGCAGCTAAGAAGGAAACCTAGGTGATGCTGTCATATTGAGTACGGTTATTGTAAAAATATATTTGTTTTGCATGATTACCCCCTTTTCTTGGACTGATGCTGTATTTTTGTACTCTGTACACTGGGTCGTTGCTAACCAGGCCCCAGTGAATGTGCTCCGACCCCTAAAACATGATGATTTGGCTAACTCCCTAATTGGCACCCTGAAATTACCTACACGTCCCGAATATATGGTATCTTGTGTACCCAGGGCTTGTAAGTTCACTGCTACTAGTGGACTGCCCATCAATAATGTGACAAATCTCTAGGCCTGCTACTGCTGCCTGGTGGTGCAGTTTTAAAACTGCCATTTTAACCTGTCAAAATAAACCTTTAGACAGTACTAAACCCTCCTTTTTAACACTCTGGAGTGAGAAGGGAATCACTGCCATAGGGTGAACAAAGGACTTTAGTGTGGGGAGGAGTCTTTCTTCCTGAGGCCTGTGACTGTGCCATGCCTCTTCCTGAGCTTCAAATGATGCCTACCCTGTAACTGGCAGATGTAATTCACACCTGGGCCTGCCTCCCTTTTGTCCTTTTAGTCAGGCTGGCTCCAAACTCGGTGGGAGGGGAGAGCTGCACAGAATAGGTTTAGGGGGTGGACAAGGGACTGCCCCTCACCCACAGGCTAGCACTGAGAATAAAAGTGGCACCTTTGGATACCTTCTTCAGAACACTACAGGGCCTGTGGAAGACAGAAGAGAGACTGCACCTGTTATTAAGACCTGTTAGGGAAACCCTAGGGGCTGAATCTGCTCCCACTTGTATCCAGGACAAAGAAGTGGACTCCAAGGGTCAGTTGATGGACCTCCTGGTAAGATACAGAGATACAAAAGCTGGAAGACGCCTTCTTCCCTGAAAGAGCCCAGCTGACCTGTTTCAACTGGACCTGCCCTGCACGCTGCTGGTGGCATCTGTTGGACTGAGTCTTGACCCCCAAGTGTTGTTCCAGAGTTCCTGGAACCCCAGGCTAGTGTCAGAGTGTACTCCTCCTGTCCAACCTTAAAAGTGGGGATTTACAAACTTTTTGGCACCTTTTCTTCAAGAGAATCGAAATAGGACTGGAACCTACCTGCAAGCCGATCTGCAGAGGATGTATCGCCATTGGGATTGGACTTCCTGCAGCTCCTGCTATTTCTTTACCGGGACCAATATCGAGAGCACATCTGACGATGTCAAACCCTTTGCCAGCGCCAGCATGCTACCTTGCTCCGCAGAGAGAAATCCCGAGTGCCAGAGACACATCGAAGACTGAAAACCAACGACTTCACCAGAATCAATGCTGATAAACCCCAAGCAATGTCGAGGCCATTGTTGGCCCAAATCGTGAATTTCCCCCACTTGGACCCTTCCCATCTTGGTCAATGACTGACCCCATCCTCTTGCTATCTCTCTCCTTTGAGCCCTGCTGTGGCTTCAGCCTGCTGCCTTCTACGCAAATGAGCACATCGATGATCTGTTGATGTCAAAGAACTGTTTCTAAGAAAAGAAGGTAATTCTTTGACTGGGACAAATCCAGTCCCTGTATCCAACTGGTGATCGACAGCAGTCAGCTTTAACTTTCAACTTTACCCTGGTCTAGCGCGACCTGTTGCCCATGGTCGGCGCTTTGTGCTTTATCTCCTGTTCCCCTTATTAGAGTTTTGTGATTTTGGTGTCATTTTGTTCATTAGAAATTATATATTATTATAAATTAGAGTCAGATTTTATTGTGTTGTGTTTTTGACATTTTAACTGTTTTGGTACTCCTAAATGATTTACATATTTTCTTAAATTAAGCCTGTCGGCTCTGTGCTATAGCTACCAGCGTTTGAGCTCATGTTTAAATTACTGAAACCTTTACTGTACCTTAAAAGCATAGTGCCCTTATTATTTGTGGTGGACTACCATTCACCCCAACTAATAATCCACTTTCTCACTGTTGCCATGGTTTAATTCTTTGTCTTTGTAGGAGGCAGTATGTCAGATATTGAGGGGGTCTTTGCAGATTGTCCATAGATAGGGATTTTCAGGTGGATCCATCAGGAATGCTGCAGGATTGAATCATTAGGTGTGGGTGTATTGTTGTTCTGTTGTTGGATCTTGTCAATCCCATCTTTGAAGAGTTTATTGATTGTTTTGCAGTTCTTCTTGAAGTGATTGAATAGGGTGTCTGGCACATAGTTTGTACAGTGATTAATTGGAATTAAGAGGTCAAGATGTCCGTTGGGGTCTTCTCATAGTGTGATCTTGTAGTTGAAATCTGATCTGTGTGACAATTGTCACTTGGTAGTGCAGATAATACTGTGTCAGGCCTTCTTAAATCTGTTTTACTATCTCTCCTGATGTTTTGGGGTCAGACATTGCTGCCATGGAACCCAGAGAGCTAGAAGGATCTTGGCATCATCTTCAACAGCTTTGACTGAACTTGGAGGGTGAGTGATGTGCGTTGCTAGTATGACATGAGCACCTTTATCTTCAAAGAACATATCTGTCTTCAACTGTCTGCTTGCATCTCATTCAAGGCCAGCTGGCTTGTCAGCAAGGCAGTCATCCTTCAGCTGTAGAAGATTACAACTATCAAATAGGGGAGTTGTAGCATTGCTGCCCTGGAAGCCATGAAATGCATGAAAGAGATGATATGATGCATGTATATCTATGTGGTATTTCTATAGCACGAGCCCAGCTAACATGACAGTCATTCTCCTGATATGATTCTTGGATTAAGAATGCAATCCTGCTGTTTGTTTGTTTGGCTCCCTTTCTGCTCTACTTTTGCAAAGACCTGACAAGCCATCTCTTCAAGTAAAACCATATCACTGGGTGACCACTATGATGCCAGACTACCCCTAAAAAAAGTCCCACTCCCATTCTTTTGAAAACCTTCTTCAATCAAGTGTGCATCTCTCTTACCCTCTCACTACGACAACATGGCATTTAAGCCCCAATCCAACACACTTCCCCTGTGCACTTCAAACCACTACCTTAGTTGCTGTATCCCTGCTACAGCCTCTCTTCCATATCTTTTACCCGCAGTGAACCCCCCTTCATTTACAAGACTCAATTGTTTTGTGGCTAGGCTCATACTATAAAATTTATAACCAAATATAATTCCATGCATATATACAAACCGACTTCCATAGAAACCATACACTTGTAGCTTCTTCTTTGCTTTTAAATAGTGATTATGTTTTATAAACATAGTCATATATATTTGCCTATTGCAGATAAGCACCAGAAGATACTCTTAGTTTGCCCATTCATGTGACGCTGCAACACCATACTCTCCCTTTAGTCTGGAGATCTGCCTTTTTTTCTTTTTTGAACCTAGAAGGATGATGAGTTCTTAAACATTCCAAAATGAAAATTTGAATGGCTTAAAATAGTTAACAGAAAGGAATAGAAGGATTTTTTTGTTTTACATATTAAAGTCGGTCATAAGAGAGGGAAGATTTTGGAATGAATATGTGGAGCGATGGAAAGGGAGAAAGGGTGGAGTGGAAAGAGTATATGGGTAAAATGTGCAATGAATCATGCAATAGGTATGAAAGAGTGGATAATGGTGGGATGATGGTGTAGAAAGACAAGCTAGTGCATGCAATGATGCAATTACACTAGCCACAGGGCATATTTCCATCCTTCTTACTGCCTTCTGACAGGCGGGCAAGTAAAAATCACCTCTCTTCTAATTGATAAATTGCAGGTGTATTTCCTCTCAAGTGACCCCTTGAGTTCTAGGTGTCTGAATACTCCTTTTCCAGATACATCCTCCAATGTTAGGTCAGAGCTTGCACAAAGATCAGAGCGGAACTTCCCATGACATTTGTTCCTTGTTCTCACTATACACATATACATCGTAAGGGGAAAAACTTATTTGTGACATATATATCAAACTGGAATTCAGGGGTTAACATGTCAGTTGAACTATGTACTCGGTAGAATGCGTATTTGCCACAACACAACAAATTGCTGCTATTCCTTTCAGAGTCCGATAATGTGCCCTACAATTCTGTCTACTTCATATTGACTGGAAGCATGTATGGGTGCAGTCGGGACTAGAACGATCATCGGTGCTCAATGGCCAAATTGAAAGTGAATTCCCAGGGTGTGTGGTTTATGCCTACTGTTTGACCTGGCCCTTTCTGCAGGGTTATCCCAAAACCTTTTGCCTTCTTCCTCCTATTTTTCTGACCTTCTTTTTGTTGGCTTTAGGACTCTGGGCACTTAACTACTGCTAACCAATGGTAAAGTGCATGTGCTCTCCTCCTAAGCATGGTATGATTGGTTTACACCTGTTTGGCATATTCGATTTACTTATAAGTCCCTTGTACAGTGGTATACCATATACCCAGGGCCTATAAATTAAATGCTACTAGTGGGCCTGCAGCACTGCTTGTGTCACCCACAGAAGTAGCCTTTCAAAACTGTTTCAGGCCTGCCACAACAGGGCCCGTGTGTGCAGTTTACTGCCACCTTGACTTGGCATTTAAAACTACTTGCCAAGCCTTAAACTCCACTTTTATTACACATAGGTCACCTTTGCAGCCTGACTCCAATACATGTCTGGGATGGGTGACAGCTACACTTGGTGCATACCTTCCAGACAGTCACAGTACAATAAGGGCTGGGCTTGACAGGGGGTACATCTACATTCATCTGTGTAATGATAGTCTTCCTGGTCTGGGAGAGGGAGAGGTGGTTTATACTTTACATTTGGGTAGGTTGTGTCCTGCCCTCACACAAAGGTCTGATTTACCCCACCACTGATCGTCTGGAGCAGGAGCTCGGATGAAAGGGATTTTTGCACACTTCTAAGGGTTCCTTAGTCACCCCTTCATCGAAGGCATTTTTGAGCATAAGTCCTTGGGGGAAACATCCTTTACCACACAGTCACTACCACGATCTGCCTTTTTAACGTAGTCACTGCCATCACTGTTATGTTACCACGCGTTCCTTTACCACCCAAGTTGTTACAACGACTTGCTTTAGGGGACGCGTTGTTGGACTGGTGTTGAATTTTAAGTCCTACACCTTCCCTACTGTTTCGTAGACTGGAGTTGGAATAGTAAATTATTGTATTCCACAGTCCAGCGCCCCCCTAAAGCAAGTTGTTTTAATGACTTGCATGTTAAAGGAACACGTGGTAACGTCGCAGTCGGGGCAGTGATTGCATTGTAAAGGCATGAACGGTAAATGCATGGTCGTTTCCGTCATACAACTGTACTGGGGCTCTCACCCCCCTATGGGAAGACACTGCGTGGGACTTGTAACAAGACACTGTTGGCCCTACATTCTGCACATTTCCAGAGAACTGCTGTGCTGCCAGGAGGAGCTACCATTTGAACTCCTTGTTTTGTTGGGCTCGCGTGCAAGCCTACTGGGCTGCTGGAGGGACTGCCACTCTGCAACTGGTCTTTTGTGCTGGCCTGCCTGCCTGCTACACTCTTTGTGCCCTAAGTGTTCTCCAAGGGCTTGTTGGCTTGTCCTCTGTTTTTCGCTATCTCCAGGCATAAAAGATTGCTTGTAAGCCCCTCTGCCATGGGACTCTACCTCTTGGGAGTCCGGCAGCAGCAGGCTACGTGATAAGCTGTGATCAGCTGCTCCTTGCCTCTGAATCTCCAAATCGTCGTGAATTGAGCACTGTTAATTGCTAGCAGAAAGCATGTGTTGAGCGCTTCTGTGTAATGTGGAGGGATCTTCATGCGCCCAATTGCTTGGTTGCCCACTACAAGTTCCCAGAGGGATGCTTGTCTGCTCAGCTGCTTTTGTTCCCCACGAGCACCCCCACTATTTGTGGCACACCTGCTTCAGGCAGCTGTTGGGCAGTAATGCCGATCTGCATTTCTTGACTGAACCATTGCCGAGGCAACAAGGAGAAGCCTCATGTCGCCAGAGCTGCTGGGACCCGCCCGCCAGGAAAAGCCTGGGTTCGGGCACTGCTGGCGCCGCTTCTAAGGCCCGCCAACGCTCACAGCACCCCACAGAGGAACCCTCCCTTTCCCAGACGACGCTCAGGTCGGAAGCAACCTCAGAGGTGTCTGGGCCAACATGGGCTGCACTGTGTTTACGGCAGCTGCATAGCGCTCGCTGACAGCTGCATTTGGGTACTCTGAACGCGGGGGACCAAGCAAGGTCTCCCTGCTGGATTCTACAGTGTGTGCCTACCCCCCTTTGGAGGGTACCTTGGGGGAACTGGATCTTCTGTGGCATTACCAAGTGAAACTTCAACAGATGTCTACAATCACCACTAGCCTAGGAACCTGCCTTATTTAGGAACTTGCATGGATTACCGTACTAAAGGTAGTAGGTGCGCAGGTACTTCTGTGCCCTACGTTTTGGTGCCTGATTACCACATAAAGTTTAATAGGAGAGCAAGTGCTCTGTTCCCTATGTGTTTATGGGTATACATTGTGATACATGTGCTTGTTCCTAATCTAACATGCATTACATGCACTAATGATATGATGTATATCAATTTCTAGTCTTGCACTGATCAGGATAAGGAGTACTATCTGAATAACTGCATAGTGTGCAAAGTATTTATGATCCATGTCTTTTTGGTCTTGTTTTATGTACAATATAGTATATCTACTATACTATATACAATGTCATGATTGGCTTAGTAAGGCAGTCTACAAATATGTACCAATAAAAAAATAGATCTTTTAGACAAAAGCCATATGCCCCCTGGCTCTCTTCTGCCCGTAGTTCTAAGAAACAAAAATGCCATAGAATGGAGAAAGCCTAGAGACAGGATTACAATGAGATAGGTAAAAGCAGATATAGAGATGCAATCTGCGAATATAAAAAACTTATACTGACTGAAAAAAACAAATTCTATTCAGAGAAAATTAAATTGGCCTCTAATTCCTCAAAAGAACTTTTCAAAGTAGTTCAGTCTCTTTAAAGCTGTAGCTCTCCTTCCAGCTTTCCCCCTTGCCATGTGTTCCGTAATAAACTAGCTGATTTTTTTAAAAACAAAGTGGAGTCAGTATACAGGGAGCATGATTCTCTCTGCACCTCATCTGATATGATTGCAGAGCCCTTGTTTACTGTCTCAAAAAGTTCGGAACTATGGGGCATATTATCAAGGGCTTTATCGCCGCTTTAGCGGCACTTTTTGCCGCTAAAGCGGCAATATTTTTAACGCCCTTTTAGCAAGCTGTCGCTAACAGGCGTTAGCGACAGCTTTCAGGCGTTAGAGGCCGGGAATTACATCGCCTTGCATGTCAGCGATATTTATCGCTAATGACATGCAAGGTAGGCATTCCCAACTAAAAGCGACAGAAAACAGTCGCTTACATACCTATCGCCTATTAGCAATACCCGCGAAGCAATAAAAGAACGCGCGCTAACCCCGATTAGCGCTTGTTTTTTAGAACTGATAAAAACATGACTTAGCAATGAAAGTCAATGGGAGGTGGATTGTAAGGTTAAGTCCCCAGAATTAGCGATAGGATTTTATCGCTGGATTTCTCGCGTTAAAGCTGCGTTTCGCCGCTATCGCCGGATATTTTATCGCAATGGAGATAAACCTTGCTAATAGCATGTTATTTCCGCGGTAATATCCAGCGATAGCCGGCGATAAAAAAAGGCGCGCTAAGCAAGGTTTGCGATATTTATCGCATGTTCTTGCTAATATGCCCCTATGTTATTTTCCTCTTTTAACTGCTGATCAAGTGTTAATTGTAATCAAGCACATTAAGTCAGGAGCCCCCTCGGGTGCTTGCTCACCTAATCTAGTACAAAATCTGGCAGCCAGTTCTTCCCCAGCTCTCACGATTTTCATGAATATCTGCATTACAGTAAACATTTTTCCATCGGAATGGAAGAAGGCTTCCATACTGCCTCTACTAAAAAAACCTTCATTGGATCTTACGGAGGAGAAGAATTTTCGCCCAATATCACGGCTTCTGTATGCAGTTAAGTTACTTGAAAAACATCTTAATACCTGTTAGTCAGACTATTTAGAAGAGAATTCTCTTCAACACAATGAACAGTATGCTTTTAGAGAAGGCCATAGTATGGAGACAGCACCGATAGCTGTCTCAGAAGAGATTAGATCTATTAAAGATGCCAGAGGGAGAGCTGCAGTGGTTCTTTTGGACCTTTCCGCAGCTTTCGATACAGTAAGCCATGTCATGTTTCTAGATCGATTATCCAACATTGGCATTTCTGGTCTGGTGCACGATTTTCTCTCTTCTTTTTTGAGAGACAAGGAGCAGATTGTGTCACTGGGAGAATTTAGGGGCATATTACCAAGGAATAGCGATAATTATCGCTAACCGCGCTTAGCGCGTCTTTGGTTAACGCCGCCTATCGCTGGAAAATATCGCTGAGATAACACCCTATTAACAAGGTTTATCTCCATAGCGATAAAATTTCCAGCGATAGCGGCAAAATGTGAGAATATCGCTGGAAAAGCAGCGATAGTCTCGCATTATCGCTAAGGTGGATTCAGCATTAGAATCCACCTCCTATACTTTAAACAGGTAAGTCATCCTCACTAGCAGGTGATAAAATATAGCGATAAACGCGCTTAGCGCGAATTATTTTATCGCTTCGCCTGCCTTGCTAATAGGGGGTAGTGGTGTTAGCGACTGTTTCCAGTCGCTTTTAGTAGGGAACGCCTTCCTTGCATGTCATTAGCGATAATTATCGCTGACATGCAAGGCGATGTAAATCCCGGCCTCTAACGCCTGAAAGCTGTCGCTAACGCCTGTTAGCGACAGCTTGCTAATAGGGCGTTAAAATTATCGCCGCTTTGGCGGCAAAAAGTGCCGCTAAAGCGGCGATAAAGCCCTTGATAATATGCCCCTTAATTCTAGATCTTCTTCCCTTCCCTGCAGCGTCCCTAAGGGGTCCTGACCAAGCCCAACGATTTTTAACATATACATAGCCCCTTTGGCTGAGTTGATTTACTCCTTTGGGTTCGCCACTGTTGCATATGCTAATGATACACAGATTGTAATCTCTGTTGCAAGCAAACCTGGAAGAAGTTTCTGACAGTTTTAACAGGTGTATGAGATCAATTGTCAACTGGATGTCTTCTAACTGTCCGAAGTTCAATTCAGACAAAACAGAGGTTCTTGTTTTTGGAAAGGAGACTAGTTTTTTGGATGACTCATGGTGGTCCGGGACTCCTGGTCCCCTCCCTGAACCTATCACTAAGGTATGGAACCTCTGAGTAGTCTTTGACTCAGATCTATCTTTCAGGGAACAGATAAACAAACTGATCTCTTCTTGTGTTTGATGCTAAGATCCTTGAGGAAAGTGCTGCCTTTCATTCCTTTTCAGCAGCAAAAAACAGTGGTCAATAACTTGGTTTTGTCACGGATCGACTACTGTAACGTCATCTATATGGGCGCCTTTCAGGGTGAGTTAAAAAAGCTCCAGACACTGCAGAATGCATCTGCCTGCCTTCTTAAAAAACGTTCCCAAACACAAGTCAGTAACAAACACCTTGGCGGAGCTTCATTGGCTTCCTGTAAGGACGAGGGTTGCCTTCAAGGCACTTTGTCTGGCACATAAAGCTCTGAATGGAGTAGGACCTGACTACCTTAGAAAATAATTCAAGTGGTACCACCCTCAGAGAAGACTAAGATCTGCCTCCTTATATCTGGTTCTTGTTCCTATGATAAAAAAGGCTTCCTGGGGTGACTGCGGCTTTGCCTTTTCCACCTTTCAGATATGGAACACCTTGCCATTACATATTAAAAGCCAGTCTAATTTGCTTAGTTTCCATAAACAGCTGAAGTCTTGGCTGTTTTCTTTTCCATTATAAGTCTTATATACCTATGGTCAGCCCTGAAGATCCTTAGCGCCAAGACATCTTCTGGTATTCACGCGGTTTAGAAATATCAAATATCAAATATATTTTTATATAATCCTGTGCGGAGTCTCCTTTGTGGTGTATTCATTGTGTTCCTGCGTGAGTGTGTTGCACAAATGTTTTACACATTGCCTCTGATGATAAGCCTGCCTGCTCTGCGCCAAGCTACCAGAGGGTGAGCACAGGTTATCTTTGGTGTGTGACTGACTTGCCCTGACTAGAGTGGTGGGTTCTGCTTGGTCTTAGGTGCATACCCTGGCCAACCAGAAACCCCATTTCTAACACCAACTCTGTCCAAAACCATAGCATATGGAAAGGTGTAGGAGACAATAATTTAAATATGAGGAAAAGGTATAAATGATGACAATAGTTTGGGGCCCAATGATAGAAAGTATTACTGAGCTTAGAAGTGTAACCAAACAAACACAACAGTGATTTATTATCCAAAGTCGTACTGGCATTCTGCCACTTTGGCATTTCCCCAGTGGGTTGCAAGCTTGGACTCTGCTTTCATTGCAGGATGGGCTGACATGACCCAACCTTGGCCCCATGGCTCCATTCTAGTTGCGGCTTTCAGCAGTGTAGGGTGATTTGGACATTTATGCCATGGCTGATTTGGTGTCTAGTCCTGCCTTAGCTATATCTCATGCTCATTGTCAGAATCCCTTTCAGAGGGCCATTTGGCAAGCAGGAGCTACTGGGCCCAACCATGGGGGTTGAGGCCTTTCACACCTGGTGTCCCGGAGACCAACCTACGATGGGTCCTGAGTAACTGGGCCAAGTACACCTTCAGCACTTGACTCCCAGTAGTAATGCAGATCCAGCAGTCTAAGGCTTCTAGGCAGTGGGTAGATGAAAGGTGTGCACAGACTCACACTTCAAAACATGCACAGCATTCCCAGTAAATGAATAACCTGATGGATAATTACTGTAAGTACAGTACTTATTCCCCATTCATGTGCGGTATCATTCAAAGTAGGCTCTGCTATAAAGCACAAGTCTCATAAGTTCCATGATGGATTCTTTACAGTCACAAAGCTAGCTTTCCAAGCGATGCACCCTTCTTTAACTAAATATGATAATCTACATCATCTAATGAGGCTGTGCTACATTGGCATGTACTCTGTCCAAGAACGCACAATTCAAGAGGATATAGTTACTCCAACAACAGAGAGGAAGTAGAGCTAAAGTGCACTGGCACTACATAATAAAATAAGTAACTTGTATGAATGAAGAATTCTGGGATCAATTCGGTGCAAGACTGCTAAAAATGCTGAACACAATGAAAATCAATATTGACTAAAGAATGATGAATAACTCCTTTTCTGTATATTCAGTGTCTGTGCTCCTTGGGTATACTTCCCCTCTGTTGTTGGAGTAGCTATTGCCTCTTTGATTCTTAAAAGTCAAAATGTCCCAGTGTAAAACTGCTTTTAGTCAGAGCAAGTTCTCCCAGAGGCTCGAAGGCTTAGCAATCAGCCTTATACGCTCTTGGTGGGAGATATGGTTGAACAGCCCAGGCACTCACCAGTGGCCCAGTGGTGAGCAGAATTCTGGATGCAACGGCAAGGTGACTGGTATGCATGGCACTCCTCCAACCGTGTGGTAAGTCTTGGCTGCTCCTTGGTTCCGATGAAGGAATTGGTGCTCTTCTCACGCAACCTGCGAAGCTGTTCTACTGCACGCTGCTCCAGAGCAATGGCCCTCTTCTTCTCTATGTCACCCTCCTGGCAACGAGGGTTGAGAAAAGCTCACTCTGGGCGACGGCCCCTTCGAGTCACAACACTGGACTGTAGTGACGTCCCTCTTTCTTGTCACAGCGCTGTGGCATGATGACGGTCCTTATCTTCACTGCATCCTCACCTGGCATACCGGGATCAGGAACAGCGCGCTCTGGGTGACAGCCCCTTTGGCTCACAACACTGCACAGTAGATGGTCACCTTCTTACCTCAGCGCTGTACAAGGGTGTTGTCCCTTATCCTTATCCTAGCCCCCACCTTGCAATGGGGGTCACGACAGCACACATAAATTGGTGACCCCTTTGTCTCACAACACGGCACGGCGAAGGCCCACTTCTTTCCACAGTGAAGTATCAGAGTGATGGCCCTTATCTTCACCATGGCCCCCTCCTGATAACAAGGCATTGCATGAACAGCAGCACCCAGGTAGATGGCCTGATTGGTGTAAGGGTCCTCATAGCAGACCCAGAATATCCCACTCTGCTTCAGGGATCCACTCAACAGGATTCCCACTAGACCTCGCTCACTCCAGATACTCCCCTACTCCTCAGAGTGTCTTGACAAGTAGGTAGATACTAGTACTCCAGGCTCCAAGGCTAATGGTCTTGCTGCTCCTGGGCAATCTGGGAGGCTGTCAGACCCGAGTCCCCCGTCCTGGTCACAACAGGTAGAAGTCATGCTGAGCTTCTGGACATGGATGTAGTTCCAGTTTGACTATTTTAGGAGGCTCAAGCTCTCCTTTTTATAATCCATTTCCAGACACAGGTATGATTGGGGGGTTTATTTACAAGCCCATTGCACCCGCTGGTGCGTCACTTTTTTTGACGCACTGGCGGCGCAATGGGCTTGCCCATATTTACACGGCCACGTAAAGTCACCCTGCGTGACTTTTCATGACCTTGTAAATATGGGCCCTTTTCACACATTACTCTGCATGAAAGGGGTGTTCCATGGGTGTAGCTGTGGGTGTTCCTACACAATATCCATGGAACTTGATGCACTCCCAGATTTACAACATTTTGTAAAACTGGGAATGCGTTAGAATCCTATGCCTGCCCAGGGGAGGCATAGGAATGGCGCAATGAGGAGAAATACTTTTATATCTCCTCGTTTTATGACATGAATTATTGTTTTGTGGAGGAAGGAGTGCCTCTCTGCACAAAAACAATCATCCCTGCAGCACAGGCGCTCTTGCAGAATGATGGCAAGGGGGCCTAATCTGGCACATAGCAGCCAACTGTGAAAGCACAGGGATGCATTGTATTGTTGTTAATACGACACATACCTGTGCTTTGAAAATAACACAGCACGGCACAGTTAAATAGCTTGCAGAGCCGCGCTGCATCATTTTCTTGTAGATGAGGCCCTTAGTGTCTGAGTCTTTGAAATTTGAGATATAAGGGTTGACCATTTTGAAGTTCACATTCCTATGTCCTTTCCTTTGTACAGGAAACAGTTTGTCACAGCAGGAACAACTCCAAACTTGATATCCCCACACGCAGGCCATGAGAGTGACTAGGGGATCACATGTGGATGTCAGCCTCACAGATATATGCCTATCAAAAAGCTACCAAGGCCCCCAGCCCTATTCCTTGCTTCCCTTATCAGCCCTATTTCCATCCTGAGGTTAGCCAAGGCCACAATGACCTTCACAGGATCAAAATACCCTTTTGAAGTGCACAAGAGAGCCTGGCTCTCCCTTTCTCCAGTGTCTGTCCCAGCCAACTCTCACAAATAAAGGCAAACAACAAATCTGTGTGGGATGACTCCTCCACGTGCCTTTCTAATGCCCTGGCCTTTCAATAGGAACCCACAGTTTCCATGTACTGTACCATACACAGACACAAGTACATCGCAGCACGCACACACAATCACATGCATTGCTGAAAAGTGCTACATACTAACAAAATGTAGGCCAAGAGCGAATTAGGTACACAGCAGCTGAACTTTACATGAGTGGGCCAGCAGGCCTCACTCCAGTGACACAGGTAAAGAGGACTGCTCATTTTATTGCTTACTGTCACAAAAAAAACGTTATGATGTCACCACGAGCTCATGCCACTTAACTCTGGATAAGCCCTTTACCATTAACAGGGTAACAGTTTGTGCATCCCTCCTCATCTGATAAAACCACAATCTGTGAGACAGGCCTAAGCCATGGCGCACACGCCTGAGCCGTGTTCACCCATGACAAAAAAATCAGTACCACGGATCCAGATGTTTCTGCCGCTGGGGCGCTAAGGGAAGGAGTGAACGTCCATTAAAATGCAGGGGATTTTTCTGTCCCAATACTCATAAATACATGCATTCATATATAGTACTGTGCGTGGATGGTTGCACTGATGGGGATGGAATAATGATGTGATAGATTTGTGGGGGTAGATGGTGCAAGCTTTCTGGTATTTGGTGGCCTTTCAGATTTCACTTTCCTGAGTGCACAGATACATTGATGACAGACGAGAAAGCAGCTAATGCATACTGAAGAGGTTACACCATACACCCTATGGGATATACATACGAATTTAATGGTATTACTCAAGAAAAGGGAGGGATGTATACCGGAATATTGGTGAGTGATACATTGTGGTGAAACACAAAACAAGTGAAATTCACCCACAGAAACATTTTCTTCACTGAAACAAACTGCTGCTTTTCATGAAATTATTTCACTGGGCATACTTTCATTAAGTTTGGTAATTTTTGTGGTGTTTGTGCAGTCATCTCCCTGCCACCCACAATGAACCTGATGAAACACCTAGAACCACCATAGACTGGCAATAATTTGTGAATGAGGAAAAATGCAAACAAATCAGTTTGTCACACTTTTTCACTCTCGTTTGGCAAAAGAAAAATCGCAGGTGTATTGAGGAACATAGGAATATGGGAGATTCCTAAAGATAATAATAACATTAAGAAAGGAAATCATTTTCAGTGATACAGTCATCTTTCATCGAGAGGTTACTGGAGGAGGTAGGTGGGGGTTTAAGGATATAAGTTGATGTTTTTGCCATTGAAGCTGCAGTGGATTCATAGAATAACTTCCCAGCAGAAAGTTAAAAGCAACCTACACAATAATTTAAAAACAGAGAGGAGCAATCGTAGAAGGAAATTGACATTAAACAGGAAACCATGCCTGAATTGCAAGGGGTTAGTAATTTGGTAGGCTGGAGAATTTTCCACTGCAATATAACTTCTGGTGCCAGTATCATATTAACTCAAAGCTAGCACCTTCCTTGAAAAAGTATGACTAATATTCAGACATGAAAATTCACTATATAAGCTGATTATATGGCAGATTTTGATCAACTCGAAAAGACTTGTATTGCAATATTACTATAATGATAAAAGCGCGAGTGAACCTAGTTTGAAAGAGATCCAAAAGGATGCTTTTATGATCAATCTAAATTGCTCAGGTAATTATGCATAAGGCAATGTTGGCTCCTTACTCAGCCACATAATGAGATAAACCACTAGAGTTTAGTAGGCGATTGAAGGAACCTGGAAAGATGCCAAGAGCATCAGAGCTGGAGAAGCTAAAACGCGGTCGCTCCTGAAACATTGCCGCAGGATTTCATGTATCATATGTTGTTAGGATCCCCTGGCCCAGATTTACATAAAAGTCACGGAACGCAGCACAGCAGCCAAAAATGCTGGGCTGCGTTGCATGACAGGGAGGGAGAAGGAGGGCGCTATATCTACAGAGATATGGCTCTCTGCTCCCCTCTCCCTAGCGCCGGTGCTGATTTCCGCTGCAGTGTGCCTTAGCTTCCTAGTGCTAGGGTGCGTGCCTGAGTCTACCATAAGTTTTGTACAGGAAGGTTACCCTTCCTGTACATAATACTAGACGTAGACACACTTTAAAACCTTTCCTAGTTTGCATGTGCACTGCACTGTGCAGCAAGCATGCAAAGTCGAAAAAGAAAGGAGAAATAAAAACATTTCTCCTCTTAACGCCTCGTTTTAAATGGCATTAATTTTTGGCGCTAAACCTTGTCTGCTATTGTTTGTAGATAGGGCTTTGTGCCAAAAGGAATGGGTGGTAGCAAGGGAATGCCCATGTACCACCCTTGTAATGCCCCCTTGGCACTAAGTAATGCAAAGCAGTGCTTCAGGCTGCTCTGTGTAACATTCAGGGTACTTTCCAGTGCAAAACAAGTTTTACACTGGAAAGTAAATAAAAAAAAAAAAATTGTGCTGGTTAGTGTCACTGTTGTCACGCTACCCCATTGCAAAATATTAGTACATCTACCCCCCTTGGGGCTTATTTACAAGCCCCTTGCTCCGCCAGTACGTCACTTTCTTGCATGTTAAAAGTGACACACCGGCAGCGCAAGGGGCTTGTGTGTTAAACTCCCGCTAATTCTTTTCAGCATGTTCTGTGTTTTTTTACATTTTCTCAGAAGGAACTATGAAACTGCCTGTATCCCAGAAGCTGTGACCAAATCAGACCTGACGCCAACATGCAATCTATAGAATCCAATCTATGGTGTTCAAGTGCCATCTAGTGGATATTTCATGTAAGACGGAAAGCATTTTCATAAAATTTGAGTAGTTCAGTTTACCAGATATAGCAGGGACTATGGGCAATGATGAAGACAGCCCACATGTGTACATATGTAAAACACGCAATGGTAAAGCCAAAATGTCTTGCCTTTTGGATCTAATGGCTTTGCCAATGGGTTTAGCAATGCTCTACACTCGGCATCCCTAACGCTATGCAGCATGGCTAAGAGTAAACAAAGAAAGTAACTATGATGCGTCCGTCCACCTCTATCATTTTGTAGGCGTGGACAGCACAGGTAGGCACACCTACAAAATAACGCGGATGCCATTTTCTTTTTTTAACCTATCCAAGTTGAATAGGTAATTAAAAAATGCTAGTAACGGGAAAGCGTTTTTTTCTTATTTTGAGACACAGGTGGGGGAAGCACTATGGAGGGGGACGTTAGGGAAGGAAACTTTACTGGGGGTCCGAAGCAACACAGTGGGGCAGAAGCAACACAGAGAGTGGGAGAAGCAATTCGGGTGAGAGAGAGAGTAACAGGGAACTTGGAGGAAAAGAGAACCATCCCAGCTAGACAGAGGAACTTGGAGCTGTTGGGGGGAAGCCCACGGACGTGAAGAAAATGAATGAGGAGAAGAACATGAGGGCCAGCTCAAAACATAGGGGGAAAAGCAAAAAGTTGAGTGAGAGCAACATGGAGCGTTGTGGAGGTGAAAAGAAGTACACAATGGAGAAAGCTGGAAAATATATGCACTCTCGTGGAGTGCTTAACCAAAATGAAAAAAGTAGTGCTTCAAAAGTGAGCGGTGGAGGACACTAGTAATGTGTCCATTGACAGGGGAGGGACAAACACAAGAAGAGGAAGTAAAGCCCGCACAACCTTATGTATTAAAAGCAACCAAGTGAGAGTGATAATAAAGCCAACTCATCGCAAGAAATGGGTAGGTTCTAAGCCCACTGTAATCTGACAATAGGTCTTTTCATCAACAGACAGCTTATGCTGTGTCTGGTAGAGAGACCTAAAAAGGGCAAATCAGCCAACAGATGATCTTGTCAATCCTACTGAGTCCAGGAGGCCGACCAACACCTTATGGTGATTGCATCAAATGAGCCAGACAGATGTAATAACAAAAGTCAACCTTGTACACCTTCATTCCTGACTGTAAGCAATTAATTGAAAATGGCTATTCCCACAGACTCAGCAATCTGTCTGGAATGAAAACCCTGCTGAACTGAATCCAAATCCCCCTGGACCTCAAGGTGATTAGACAGGCACTTCCCATTGTGTTTCACAATCAGTTTTGAAATGGCTGCAGCAGAGAAATGGGGCAATAGTTGTTGAAACCAGCCAACTGTTAGCCTCATTTCTAAAATATGGCATAAAACAACCTTTTTCTAAAGGGTAGACATGGTGCCAGAAGATAGGGAAGGACTGATTTACAGATTTGCACACCAATAGTTGTAGCAAAAAGCTAAAAATTAAAAAAATGGCCATTGTGCAAGGATTGTCTCAGGTCCCAAATTTTATGAGCATTTAACCCACAAACAGAGTCTTCCAGCCAGTAAAAAGTCTAGCATCATAGATGCCAGAGCACTGAGCCGAATGGACCTTTTTTGATGCCTGAGAAATGAAGAGGAGTTAACATCATCCAAAAGTTCAATTTACGGTGTAGCCCATTTGGCTACACAGTGAGGACCCAAAAGTCGATACAGGGGATTAAATGTAGGTTTATTACAAATTCAAATCTAAACTGATGTGTACAAGTCTCAAGAATATGGTGTAAAACTACAGAATCACTACTGGCAGTTCAAACCGTCTCACAAGGTTTAGTCTCAACAGCATAAAGTATGCAGGGAATTCAGTAATAGCAATGCAGAAAATAAGGAACAAAATCTGGCGATCAATGTATGATTTGTGGTCCTCTTACCTATGCATGAGTAAAATATATTACCTAAACTAAGCCTGAACTACGTAGCATTAAATGGGGAAACCCTAATTAGATCCAGTAGAGCAGGAAGATATCAGTATTGTGGAGACGTCTGTAGAAGTTCTTCAAAATCAGGAGTATTGCATAACATAAAGCCACAAACAGAAATATAGCAAAGAGGTCTGTACCCCTCTGAGTCTAAAAGGAATCTGCCTAAAGCTAAAGAGTGACCACCAATGAAACTCCACAGAACATTTGAGAATTCCATTTCATGTGTCCCACTACTTTTCAGCTTCTCACAGTAAAACTTGGCAACCTTATTTGATACTCTCATCTCATGGTCTGAACATCAGAGCGTCCTTGGATTCCTCCTGTCTTTAGATATAACATACATTTGTGTCCTCCCTTTGTTAGTTAGCGCCTCTCTTCCTTGCTAAAAGTTCTTCTCCTGAGCCTCACTATCTCTCATATGCAATGTGCCTTTCACTAACTATGAACGCACCTGCAAAGAAGAAAAACTTTGCAACCCAAGTAAAGTTTCACGTTGAAGGTTAAACATTAGAGTCATGGGGCCAGATATACAACCCTTTTTTGTGGCCGCAAACGGGAGATCGGCCCATTTGCGACAGCAAAAAAGGTTTCAGGCATGTGCAAATGCTATTTTGCGAGTCACTGACTCGCAAAATAGCATTTGCGACTCTCGCTATTAGGAAGGGGCATTCCTTACTAATAGCGAGTCACTATTCCATGTACTGTTGTTTTGCGACCGCATTTGCGGTCGCAAAACACTCGCAGTTTACCACCTACTTCAAGTAGGTGGTAAACCACTCGCAAACCTTTGTGAGTGTGTGCGTAAATATTTTTTAAGAGCAGGCAGTGGTCCCAGGGACCACTGCCTGCCCTTAAAAAATGAAACTGAAAAGTTTCAGTTTTGATTTTTAAATGCATCCCTTTTTCCTTTGAGGAAAATGGGCTGCATTTAAAAAAAAGACCTGCTTTATTTAAAAAGCAGTCCCAGACATGGTGGTCTGCTGACTCCAGCAGGCCACCATCCCTGGGAGTGTTAGCCATTCCCAATGGGGTCGCAAATTGCGCTTGCCTCATGAATATTGATGAGGCATGCAATTTGCAACCCCATTGGGAATCGCAAACAGTGTCAGAGACACTGTTGTACATTGCATTTTGCGACTCGCAAATTGCAAGTCGCAAAGTGACGCAATTTGCGAGTCGCAAAATGCAATCTTTGTACATCTTGCCCCAAATGCTTAAGGCCTTTCATCAAGCTAAAGTAGCAAAACGCTTCAATACACGTTTAAACGCATGCTTATAGATACATATACATTTATAATGCAGGATGCTATTCAAATGATTACACAAGTATATAAGAGTTAACAAAATTACACAAACTACACAAATGCAGATATATGAAAACTTCAATTTGGTATCACTATAAGGAAAATGTTAATATGCACGCTCATGTAAATGTCTGAATTATACAGCAAATGCACCTTCAGTATTTCAGTCAAGTGTACCAGTTCATGTTAATGATATTAAAGCACACAAATATATGGTACTACATGCACTAATGTATGGCATAGACAAGACATGAAAGGGGGGGAGCCAAAATTACGCTGCTCCAGTTCCCTCTCTGATGGTGAATCAAGCCATCGCCATTTAAGATCTAATCTTATCAGATAGACCATCTAAAACCTTGTCGTCTTTAGCATTTTCCTCCTAGATCCTTTCGGACGTTTCATGTCGTTATGGAATTTACTCTGACTCTCCGCTAGCTCTACATCGATTCTCTTCCTTCTCTCTCCGTTTGACGTTCATCCACTTATATTGCTTAAAGATCACAACTAGAAACATTACACAAAGGGCAATTATCACAAGAGGTTATAAAGCAGCACCCACAATTACACTTCCCAGGTTTCCAAACCATCTGCCCACTAAAGCAAATCCATCCCCAATAGCTTTCCAAGAACCTGTTACTTCCAACTCTCTCAACTCTTTCTTTAGACTTGAAATATTCTTAATATACTTCTGTAAGTCTTTATTTTGTCAGGAATGTAGGTGCAACATTGCTGGACCTTCAACATCCAACAGGCACCGCCCTGCTTTTCAAGAAGGATGTCTAATGCAAGTTTATTCTGCAAAACCATGGACCTAATTGCTCCCATTTCAGTGTCCATTACTAATAAAGCTCATGCTGCTCTAGTAGTCAACTCATCCACTATAGTGGCCAACTTTCTAATATTGAGGTCTTTCAAAATCACACCCACTGATGGGATCATCGCACCAAAAATATCTCCCGACACTTCTCCAGCACTTACTCCTGACTTAGACCTGGAAATCTGTTCCCACACGGGATCCTTAAAATGTTCCACGTGATAAATCTTTGGAAAAACTACAGCTAAATAACACACTCTATACCAACCTTCAGGTAACTGGAAATATGCATGTCCTCCCCAAATATAATAAACTCCAGGAATAACAAGGTACTGACTTCCCATAAACAACTTCCAATGTACTCCATATTCAAAAGTATGATCACATTCGCTTTTCCCCATACATTTTGCGTGGACCACAGATCTGCTTCTAAGTATACACAATTTCCCCTTATGCTTCCAATCTAGAGTCAGTGCAGCTTGATTTCCTACCTCTTGATGTTCTATTTCTTCTTTAGCCCACTTATGTTCTTCCTTAATTTTCTTATCGGTTTTTGACCTAGATTCAATATCTCTTCTCCGGTCCTCTATTAAATTCAGAAACTTCTTCTCAAACTCTGTTAAAAGGTAAGTCAAATTGTGTCTGTGAGCATAAGCAGTATCTAATGTCTCGATAGGCTTAAAGAAACAATCAGATGTCTTCATCTCTGGAACGTTGGGATGACGATTTAGATGTTTAAACATGGGAACTTCCAAAAGGACTAAAGGCCTTATTTAGTTCTTGGTGGATAGGTTACTCCGTCAAAACAGTGACAGTTATCCCGTCTGCTGAAATACAAATCACTTAGGATATAACATTTGTGATGGAGTCATCCGTTCACCAAGATCTAAATCAGATCTAAATCAGGCCCTAAATCATACTTTGAAAAATAATACTGAAAATAACCCTGTCCATGCAAAAGACTCATTAAAAGGCTACTAGTGACACCATATGTCAAAGGGAAGGGATGGTATGTAATACACTCTGCAGCGGATGCAGGTAACTGTGTGCAAACATAACAGTTCCTTGCATCCATAGTATCGATGTATTCACAAAGCAGTTTAATATAAGAATTTGAAGAAAAATCTCCTCTGGATGTATCTATGTGTAACTCTTTATCACCTAACAAATGCAAATTACCTTCAGCAGAATGGGATGTTGTAGAGACGACTATGGACCTAATCTCTACCAAACTAGGTGTGGACAGATGTAATCCTATAAGCACTAATAGTTGTATTACTACTACAACTATTAGTGCGCCTAGTGTTATGTGACTACGTCTACTAATATTAGGATTGGCTTCCATTTCTTCCCTAAAAACCGGACCGTTAGGCGGAACTTAGCACCAGATTCTTCTCTGTCGATTTCCACCTGTGCAAATGGCAAATCCAAAAGTCCAAATAATATGCAATAAGATTATGTACAATGTCTTCATGAGTCTTCCTTAGGCCTACTCTGTGTTCTTCTAAAGGACACCATTACGCTCCTTCAGCTGCCTCGGGTCTTGGTACTCTTCTTTCTTCTCCTACCAGCCTATATAAATGTCTCTACTAAATGTACAGTTCAAAGTCCCTGATAATCACATCTAGAATAAAATGTCTCAGGGCCTTATTACGAGTTTGGCAGTCCATTCCGTGGTGGCGGTCAGCCCGCCGCATTAGGACTGTGGCGGTTGGACCGCCATGAGACCGCTGCTGCCAGGTATCCACGATCCCTTGCACAGTGGTCTGAGGCCCCTAATATGCTGGTGGTGCCACTGTGGCACCGCCAAGCATATTAGGACTTTCCTCATCACCAGACTTTTCATGGCGGTGAGACTGCCATGAAAAGTGTGGCGGTGAGGAAAGAAAGGGGGCCTACAGGAACCCCTTGTGCCTCTGCGCCATGGGGTGCCTGCAGGGGGGCACATGGTGTGCCCCTCTGTCTGCATGCATCCACATGTTCCTGCACGGAATGAAATGCACAACATTGTTCATTTCTGTCTGTGCAGGAACATGCTTTGCCGTTCCCATTGCGATGCCTATTTCAAAGGCACCACGTGGGAACGCCAAAGAACTGCCCAACAGCGATTTAAAAAGTTGTAATCTGGCGGGGGGTCTGTTTTGGCTTTGGCAGTGTAGGAGTGGGGCGGAAGCGTGGCGGCCCGCTACCACGCTGCCAAAGTCATAAGGAGACCCTCAGTCTTTTTGATACTAATGTAGATTCAAATTGAAGTTTAAACAAAATATTCAGTTCAAGGAGGTTCAACTGGATCTGCACTGTTATCTCTGTATTCCCAGAATTCTCTCTTCTGTCATTTGTTGCAAAGTAAGTCCTTTCAGGGGATGAGTACATTCCACAGGGCACTCTATCTTGTTTTGATCTTCTGAGAGCAATCCCTTTATCTCCTCTGTTACTCAAATCAGAATCCTCAGTATCCTTCGAAATAGTCGAGCTCACCTTCTCCTCGCGGATTCAGTCTCCCTCTCTCCTGCCTTCTCGGCCAACATTCTCCTGCTACCACTTGCGGTTCTACAGCACTAGGCCCTTCATCAGGATCTGAGTCTGACTCAGTCTTCACCACAGGACGAGACTCTCCCAGTTCTGCTCCAGACATTGACTCCGCAAGACCCCTCTCAGGCTGAACAAGTGCTGCTTTAGACTCTTGCTGGTCCCCCACGGCTTAACTAACCTGCTCCCATGATCTCTCGACCACCACCAGCACTTCTGGGAGAGGTGCTGCTACATCATCAAGGGAACACGGAACTCAGGGAGTGTGTGCAGCATGCACCCAGTTGGGGAGACCTCCACACTTCACAGGAGTTGTTGTGACCAGAATCACCTGGAAATGACCACGCCAGCAGGGCTCCAGAAAACATTTTGATACGTTTCATCACCAAGACCCAGTCTTCAGGACCAAGGTCATGGCACTGCTCCTGATGAGGTGGAGTTGTGGCAGCTTCAACCTGATGAGATACAAAATGCACCCCATCAGACAGTCCTTTGCAGAAATCAAGTATCATGTCATCTGTAATGTTCACAAGTGCATTTGCAGGTACAGCTGGTATAGCTCTGTCCATGATGATCTCATGGGGGGACAATCCTGTCCTCCGAATCAGGTATGCTGTGAAGACTAATCAACACATTAGGCAAAGCATCAGGCCACTTCAGAGATATAGAAGCCCACACTTTTGCAAGCCTGGATTTCAATGTTCCATTTATCTGTTCCACCAGACCTGAAGCTTAAGATCTATAGCTACAATGCAGTCTTTGTTCAACTTGTAAAGCTGCACACAACATTCTCAAGATTTTGTTGTGGAAATGCGTTCCCAGGTCTGATTTCAGAGAAGTCGGAAAGACAAATCTAGGAATTAACTCCCACCAAAAGCAACTTTGCTACTGTTAGACTGTCATTCCTCCTGGTTGGGCATGCCTCACCCCAGCGTGAAAAGATGCACACATCAACCAGGACATATCTCAAACCATTGCATACGGGCATTTCAATGAAATCCAACTGCATCCTGTTGAAGTGACCTCCTGATCTTCCAATGTGGCTCAATGTCACTGCAATTCTTTTCCCTACATTGTTCTGTTAACACATCTGTGACACAATGCTTCAGCCAACAATGTAAACCTAGGATTAAACCAAGCCTGTCTAAACAATGTGACCATGACAACTCTCCCTACATGAGTAGGACCATGATAATGCCTGGCCATCGATGGCAATAGACTTTTAGGCAACACAGGTCTTCCATTCCCTTAAACACAAATATAATTCTCATCCCTCTTGACATAACCTGCCTTAATCCTACTTTGCTATTCTGGCTCTGACGCTTCTTCCTGTAGCCTCTTGACCTCCTCCCACGTATCAGAAGTTGTTAACAAAAGATTTTAGTTGGTCTAATCTGATCCTTCATTAGTGTACTGACCATTAAAGGTGCAAGTATTATGAGCACAATACTTTGCAACCTCGTCAGCATATCTGTGGCCACCTGTCACATAATCAACCCCCTTACAATGAGCAGCACATTTTATGACCTCAACTTGAGCAGGCATTTACAATGCCTTAAGAAGAGTTCTCACTTGTTCTCCGTTCTGGATGGGAGACCCTGAAGAGGTCATAAAGCCCCTCTGGGACCATAAGAGTCTAAAATTGTGAATGACACCAAAGCCATACTGACTATCAGTGAACATGGTCATTCTCTGCTGGTCTGAGACATAGCATGCTCTCGTAAGAGCGATTAATTCAGCCAATTGTGCAAAAAATACTCCTTGGAGTCATGAAGCTTCATCTACTCCTGAAACTGTACAGACTACTTAGGCAGCTCTTAAATTTCCTCCATGGTCTCACAAACATGAGCCATTCACAAACAATGCAAAATCAGATTCAGGCAGTGGCTCATCTTGTATATCGGGTTTTGACATGGTGCATGGTTCAGTAACAACGAGGCAGTCATGCTCCACTTCTTTATCATCACTGTCACTCTCAGGAAGAGGCAACAAGGTGGCAGGGTTTAAAACAGCACAATGCTTTAATGTGACATTCTCATCCGCGAGTATTGTTTGCTTATACCAGGTCAAGCAGCTGTTTGTCCAGTGTTGAGTGTAAGTACGCATCAACAATATCTCCACAGATTGGGGCACATACACAGTTAGAGGATGACCCATAACAATTCCTTCACACCTCTCAATGATGGTGACACCAGCAGCAGCCACAGATTTGAGACACCCAGGAAACGCTGTAGCTACTGGATCAAGGGTAGCAGA
This sequence comes from Calotriton arnoldi, assembly GCA_963921515.1. Lineage (NCBI taxonomy): Eukaryota > Metazoa > Chordata > Amphibia > Caudata > Salamandridae > Calotriton > Calotriton arnoldi. The sequence goes on from CAWUFW010004112.1 coordinate 1,316,246, forward strand.
AAAATGGGCAGCAAGTCTATGGGCACTTTGGTGCATCTGTATATGCACTGAGAGAGTGCAGCCCTGCTTCTCACTGCAGAAAAGTAAAAACACTTTATTGTAATCAGGCATTCCCAGTGCCGGGGCCCAGCAGAGACTTTCTCTCAACCCTAGGAAGGCAACCAAACAATTGTTATCCCAAGGTACTGGATCTGACACATCCTTGTGTGTCAGTCTCTGTAAAGGATTGTCCACTAGGGAAAAATTGTGTATCCACTGGCGACAGTAGCCAACCATTCCCAAGAACATCCTGATTTCTTTCTGTGCTGTTGGCGGCCTCATTTGCGAATCGCCAAGATTGTTTCCTGCAACACCTTCCTGACTCCTTTCTCAATGTGATGTCTGAGATATAGGACTTCCACCAAACAGTATCGCAACTTATTGGGGGACACCTTATATCCATTCTCAGCCAAGTGGTTCAACAGAGCAATAGTATCAGTCTTGCAAGCTTCTTGAGTATTTGACGCAACCAACCGGTCGTCAATATACTGCACCAGGACAGAGTTACAGGGCATAACCAAGGACTCCAGGTTATTTTTAAGAATCTGGTTGAAAATGGTCGGACCATGCCAAAAAGCGACTGCTGAACTGCAATGCAAAGAGGATCTGACTGTCCTCATGCAACGGTATAGAGAAAAGTCCTGACAAAAATCAATGACAGTAAACCACTCAGCCTTACATGGAATCTGAAACAAAATCACAGCAGGATTCAGTACCATGGGACAACAAGGAACTACAATATTGTTTATCTTTTGGAGATCTTGATCTAGGCAGTACTTACTGCTAGGCTTCTGTAAGCCCATAATGGGTAATCTCCTTCAAAATACCTTGTTGGATCATTGTTCAATTACTGGAGTAATTCCAGCAATTGTTTTAGTGGTCAGACTATATTGCGGGGTTCTCGGTACTAAACATTAGGCTTTATCTGTATACGGACAGGCTCAACTCCTTTGGTGAGTCCAATGTCCTTCCATGAAAAATCTCAAACTTCTGACCTCACTGTATCCCTGAGATCCAAGGGTATCTATTCACTTGTCATCATAGGGAACAGCTCAACTGCTAGGGTTTGATTAGCCAATTTCAAAGCAACATCTTCACCATGAGTTTGGAACTCCACAACCTTTTGGGTGTAATAAATGGTGCAATTCAGCATGCACAACATCTCCCTTCCCAACAGACTCACAGAAATCAAATTGCATACCACAAATTGGTGATTCTCTTCAAAATTCCCTATTTTTACAAGTACATTCTCGTTATGGGGTTTGTCATTTGTTTATTTGCAACTCCTACAATTTGGATTCTTTTTCCCGAGAGGGGTACTTTTGGAACTTCTACTCTGCTAACAGTAAAGCAGGTAGCACCAGTATCAACTTGAAATGATACAGGGTGGCCAGTTACCTCACCATCTATAAAATGGACCACTCTGGTCTGCCTCTATGACTGTGCCAAGCATGCAATCTTCTTCCCCCTCCGGCACCGTTAGGAGTCCTGATAGGAGCCATAATTGTCAACCGTATCAAACATGGGATACTGCTGGAAAGGATTGTTATTCTGGAAAGCATTCTGATTCATATTTGGAACTTGGTTTGAAGTGAATCTAGGGCCTTTAGCAGCTTGTTGTCATCAGGGGTTGTGGAACTTGCATCACTGAGGCTTGGGGCACATTTAAATTTTGAGACCTAGGTCTCTGCACATTTTGTGACTGCAAGGGGTTATTATTCTGAGGCTGTGCAAACCCTGACTTTTGACTCTGATTAGCAGGATTAAGATGGCATTCTCACTTCCAATGCTCCAACTTATTGCAAATAGTCACAGGGGCTAAATTTCTTTAAAGTAGCTACATCAATTCCAGTACTCGGATCAATTGGGACACCATGACCTCTACCTTGTGGCTGGAATCCACCTCCACCTTGCATCACAGAAGGTCCCTGCTGATACACTCCTTGCATAGGAGGAACATTTTCTATGAAAGCCTGACTTATCTCCTCTCTGAGCAGCCTTCATTTATGCCACCATCAATTTTTCTTTCAATTATTTCTGCCTCATTTCTATTTTGTCATTACAATACTTTGCATATCTCAAAATCTCATCAGCCAACTTATTCTGCCAAGAAAACAAATGCTGCTGAATCATCATGCTAACGTCCCCTTCACAAACCTGGACTCAGAATGTCCCATATACTTGGGCTCCAATGTCTCCATTCCACTGTACTGCTTAAATACTTGCAACGATCTCTCATAATATGCATGAATCAACTCTTTGCTGTCTTGGGTCATCATGTCAATCTTGACCCAGTCAAAATCTTAGGGCGATACCTCAGATGTCAACCACGTCATCACCTTGTTATACTTTTTCATTACTGTGGGTGACGGACAATCAGTCAATGGATCTCTTACCCACTCTCTATCGGGCCAATCTGTGGCTATTTTACATTCTGTCCACAAATCACTTGGAACTACAATATCGAACAAGGTATTCAGATCACTCCACAAAACCTTTTAGATTTTCACAAACTGCTTAATTATTTGTTTGTACCATTCTATAGACTTTTCTCTTAATCTTGGGAAGTCATTTGTGAATAACGCAAGATCACTCCTGCTCTAAGGCACATGGACATATCCTCTGCTTGGTCCTTCCCATAAGGAAGGGAAAACTTGACTCAATTCTGAGATTCCACTTTCATTCGAAGTGGCATTGAAAACCTTCAACCATTCATCTATTTCCTGAGCGCTAAGACTAGGCTGCACTCCAAGGGGCACATGCATCAAAGGTTTTTGCGATCGCAAACGGTGCGAATCGCAAAAATCGGCCGTTTGCGATCGCAAATTGGCCTTTGGAGATGCATGAAAGTGTTTCCTATGCGCAATTTAAGAATTCGCAATTAATTGCGAATTCCTAAATTGCGATTGCATTTAAGGAATCGCAATTTGCGATTCCTTAAATGCAATGCTAGAAGCACTTTCAAATAGCGATTTCGCTATTTGGGACCGCAAATTACAGACAAATCAAACTTGTCTGTAATTTGCAAAACCTTCGAAAAATGCTCTAAAATGCATTTTTAAAGTTTTAGGTTACACACACACATGCCCTTGGGGCATGTGTGTGCGCTAACATGGGTGCACATCACAATTTCAGGGTGCAACAGGGTGTCATTTTGACACCCTGGCACCCTTGAAATTGCATTCTCAATTTGCGATTCTCTAATTGCGAATCGCTAATTGAGAATGTCTTCCCATTCATTCCTATGGGCCTCTAGGCCCATAGGAATTAATGGGGAGGTATTCCTTAATTGCGACTCGCAATTAGCGAGTCGCAATTAAGGAATGTTTAGGAATCGCTATTTTTATAGCGATTCCTACATGCATAGGCTTTTGCGATTCCTTAATTGCGATTCCTTAAAAATCGCAATTAAGGAATCGCAAAAGCCTACCTTGATGCATGTGCCCCCAAGAGCTTTAGGTACTGCTTTTTCTTTGGGTGTGCTACTATGTGCATTAAGGGGTGGCACCTGGGTAAGCCTACCCATACCTGGCAATCCTAGGAATGGCCCTATAGGACCAAGTTCTGTCTGGTTCATTGTTAAGTGTGTACTTGCACCACAAGGGGAACTTGCTTAATTAGAATTAAGGGAACAAATACCCCCACATCCTAACTTGTAGGAGCATTCTCTGGGGCCTTTAGCTGGGCAGGGACAGCCAAACTGTGTGTTACATTTCCTGCAGATCTAGGTTTGTATATAGGAACCACAGGACCAATGGTAACCGTGACAGTGAGAGCATCTGGAGCATTATGAGCTGTGGAGGTACCAGGGGCACAAATCCCTGAACTCACTCCAATCTGGTTTTGATTCATATTCACAGGGGTATCTCCCATCACATTAGGGCTCACATTTACTGGTGTGGTACCCACTCTAGAATTTCCATTCGCATTATCGACTTCACCTCCCTTTAATTGGGTCTCATTATATGAAGGTGGGCATTCTAACAACAACACAATTAGAAGACTATTGCTAGAGTCACAGTCACTGTTTTCGTTTCTCTCCTGTTTCCTTTGATTTATCCCTTTTTCTTTCCTTTTCTCTCCTTCCCTTTCTCAAATTCTTCACTTGTTAATATGGGGTATAATTTGGCTGCCTCTGTCATGTCAGTTATTTACTTTCTCTGTTTTGCATCCCAACTTGCATCAGCGTAAGTACACATTGGCTTTCTAGCTCTTCCCTGATACCTTTCCTTCTCTCTGGCATGAGCCGCACGCTCCCAAGCACTGAGCGCTTCAAACTGTGTAGGTCTAGGCTGTGGATTCATCTCATATAGTATTCTTCTCAATTTTTCAATGATTCTCACATTGAACTAACCAAACTGTAGGAAAGTGACTCTTTTGGACATGGTTAACCCCCTCTTTTTGTCTGGAAAATTATGTAATTTCGACTGGAAGTGCACAGGGTCCCTGCCAATCAGGCCCCCTGTGCCAGATGCTCTTTCCATAAACTGTAGCTTTTGTTTCTCAATTGACAAGACTTCAGTACCCCTTGTAAGTCCCTAGTAAATGGTACCCCTGGTACCTAGGGCATAGGCACTGAAGAGGGACCCTAGGGTAGCAGAATGAATTATGCCAACCTAGGTTCCCCACACCAAGTTCATGCACCCTGCCATAGTATTCTGCATGCCCTGGTGCAGACAAAACTGAAGAGTCAACATGGCACACCCCTGTGTGCCATGCCCACAGACACTGCATGGGATGTAGGTGAGACACCCCTCTAGCAGGCCTTCTAGCCTTAAGGCGGGATGCACTATATCTCCTAAGAGGACATATCTGCTGGAGCAGATATGCCGTTGCAATATACATATCTATTCTTGGATATTGTGAGTGAACAGGGAAGCCATAAAGAGTACATGGGCTGGACACTCGTCATTACAAGTTCCCCAGCTCCATCATGGCTTCACTGTACTATGGGATGTATGGTTTAAAATATCTCGTCTTAATAAACCTGCATGGATTCCAGTGTCCGATTTATTAAAAATTGCACACAGAGGATCCCTTAGAAGGGTCCCCTGAAACCTACCAACCATTAGTGTTGTCACCGACTGGTCTAAGCCAGCCTGTCACCACCAGACAGAGTTCTGGCCTCATGGGATGAGCGTCAGCATGCTCAGAGGTTGAGAACAAAGCTTGTCCTGGGTGGAGTTGTTCACACCTTCCCCCAGTCAGTAAGAGCCATTTGTGGCGGGAAGCTTCAAAGGCTTGGCCGCCTTTGAGAAGGGACGCTAGCCTCTCCTGATAGAAGGAGCAGGCCCCCTTCATGTCCTTACCCCCCTTTGGTGGGAAGGCAGGTGGGAAAACTTAGAAAGAATAGGAAGTGTGCCCCCCTCTGCCAACCTCCACCCCTCAGTTGCAGGAGGAGAGGTGAAGTACATTTTTTAGTTCCCACCATCTTAAAGATGGTGGGACTCCTCCAATCAGGGCTAGGGCTATGTCCCCTCCCCACAGGAGGCAGGCATAATAGAGGGTGTAGACACCCCAGGTAAGGGGCCCATTGGCCACTACCTGTCACTCCCTTGTAAATGCCCCTAAATGTTGTATTTATGTGGCAATCCTAGACCCTGCACTTAGATTCCAGGGACACAAGAAGAAGACGAATTAAGAAACGCTGTTGGACCGAGAACTGCAGACCTCATGGTGGACTTTGGGCCTGACACCATAGAACTCGACAATCATGATCCTCCAGCTCGTCTTGTCACTGTGTGGCCGCCACAAACCCCAGTGGGTCACCACCACTTCGAAAATTGCCAATGAACTCCCTCCAGATAGAGGTACTATCTCCCTGCAACCCCCACCCGACGAGGGACTTTAGGACTCTGCCGACCCACCTCAGCAGTGGCCCAGCAGCTCCAGAATCATCGCTCCAAGGTGCCAGCCTCTTACTGCGAGGTTCATCTTTGCGCACCTGTGCCCAGATCCACGTCTTCACTGCACCCAGCCTGCCCACCAGGACATCTTCAAACCAGCTGTACTCCCGAGGCCCCAGAGGCCTTGCGACCTCTACTCTCCCTTGAGAGCCTTTGGACTTGCCTGCAAATCCCCCTTTGCTCTGCCTTTTCAAGTGTCCCCTGGTCTTCGAAGCGCACCAGCTACAGAGACCCCGTATTCCCTGCTTCCCAAGAAATCTGGGAAGCTCCCGAGAACTTGGCCTTGGCCCTTTGGACATTGGTCCTGAGCCTTCCGATTTCCAAAAGGGTAACCCCACAACCACTATATTGCATTTCTTTTTACACTTGCTTTCTTCCTTCCATAGAAAATATATTGTGCGTAATTGTGCACAACTGTGATTATTGCATTTTACTGTAATTTATCAAATTGGAAAAAGTATTTACCTGGTACCGAAGTTCTTGGTTTAACTATTTATATGAAAAGTACTATTTTTCTAATTTGGTCTCGACTTCATTCCTTGAGTGTGTGTAATCATTTTTGCCTTGGTGTGTACAACAAATGCTTAGCACTAACCTCTGATAAGCCTAACTGCTCTACCACACTACCAGAAAAATGCTGCGTTAGTATTATCTACTTTTGCCTCTGTAAACCAGTTAGGGTCTCTCTGACCTCTCTGCACAGTGTACCCCATTGTGGTGCACCTTATAGAGAGGTGGGTTTCCTACATGTAGCTTGGAAATGCCAGTGCACCTTCTTTCTCTGTAATCTTGTCCCATTGTTTAAGCAAATTGCATGTGTGAAGTCCTACACTTTAATGACCTTGGAGTATCTTCGAGTGGGGGCACTTCTCTCTCTCCAACAGGTATTGTCACATCTCCCCTCAACAAATCTCATATAACTTTAAAAAAATTCATTTTCCAGCAAAACATCAATAATCGCAAATAGAATTATGTTTCAGAGAAGCAAATAATGGTTTACCCACAATTCTCGTTCAGAGTCAACGGCCGATACCAGCGCAACACTCTATGACTTAGGCAACCTATAAAAGAGCAGCTTTACACCAACCGACCAATCTCATTGCGACACAACTTGACTTCAATCTAACTCCTTGCAGCGGCTCTCCTTCCTTTCCAGTTTTCACGAACGCACTCTTCTCAGCAATACAAATGCAAAACAAATACAAAGCAATTGCAACAAATAACTTTGTTTGCTTCACTAAAGAAATCAACAGTATTCAATAATTCAAGAAATGGTTCAGAATAACACTTTCTGACCTACTCAGACACACTTGAATGAGCCCTCCAACCTGTAGGGAATCACCCCGATTAGTACAGCTTCCCCCTGTGCAAAGGATCCACCACACTAATCACCCGTCACTTTCACACACAAAGACAAATGTCCCTATCTCAGTTGTGCTGTCAACGATGTCTCATGACAGGCACCACAAAACTTTAGCAGACAATAACAATACAGTGTCTTCTACTCTTTTTAAAATCATCCTGGGATCTTAGGCCACATCAGACCTGATATCAACTTCAACTTCTCAACGATAAGCGCCACATTCACATGACATTCAAAATATCTCCGCCAAACATCACGCAATCTCCATAAGCACCACAAATTAAGCATCAGCCAGTAGAACGTTCAACCCTGTTAATACTCACACCTCCGCTGTTACAAGTCTTTCTCAAACTGCTGGAACTCCGCCGATCCGCCAAACCGAAACACAGGCTCTAGGGCTGTGATTGAATCTGAACTACTCTAACGTAAAGTATTTTGACTCCCCGATTCCAGGATCTAACCATCCTTGTTTTGCTACCATCTGCCAGATCACTGAGCCGAATATCCAAATTTCCCTACAAAAGACCTTTTTAGATGCCTGAGAAATGAAGAGGAGTTAACATCATCCAAGAGTTCAATTTACAGTGTAACCCATTTAGCTACACAGTGAGGACCCAAAAGTCAATAAATGGGATTAAATGTAGGATTGTTTCAATTTCTAAGCCAAACTGATGTATGCAAGACTCATGAATATGTTGTAAAAATACAGAATCACTACTGGTAGTCCAAACCGCCTCATAAGGTTTAGTCTCAACAGCATAAAGAATACAAGGAATTCAGTAATAGCAATGTAAAAAATAAGGAACAAAATCTGGTGATCAGTATATAATATTTGGTCCTCTTGCCTATAAATGAGTAAATCTAAATTACCTAAACTAAGCCTGAACTTAGTAGCATTAACTAGGGAAACCCTAATTAGATCCAGTAAAGCAAGAACGTATTAGCATTGTAGAGACATCTGTAGACGTTCTACAAAAATCAGGAGTATTGCATTGCATGAAGCCACACAACAGAAATATAGCAAAGAGGAATATACTCCTCTGAGTCTAAAAGGAATCTGCCTAAATATAAAGTGTGAACACCAATTAAACTCCAGAGAACATTCGAGAATCCCACTTCATGTGTCCCCCTGATTAGATCTTTTGGATTTTCCCCTACATCTTACGCAGACGATACTCAAATCGTGGTGTCGGCCTCTAACAATACAGAAGTCACCATCTCTCAGTTTCACAACTGTATGAGAGCTGTTAGTGACTGGATGGGAAGGCATTGTCTCAAACTTAACTCGGAGAAAACTGAGGTGATACTCTTTGGTAATAAACCTCAATTTTAAAGCCCGGTATGCTGGCCAGCAGAGTTGGGAACCCTCCCAACCCCAGTCCAAATAGCAATAAACTTAGGCATAACTATAGATGACAAACTGAACTTTAATAAGCACATCAGCTCAGTTGTCTCTACCAACTTCAACAGTTTGAGAATCATCAGGAAGATTCTTTCTTTTATTCCTCTCACCACCAGAAAAACAGTTGTTTCCTTACTAATTCTCGTGAAGCTAGACTACTGTAACGGACTCTTTGTTAAGCTCAAAAAACAACACGTGAAGAAACTCCAAAGCGTACAGAATGCGGCAGCCAGGCTTATTTTTGATCTTCCCAAGTTCCACCCAGTCTCAGCCTCCATTAAGGAACTTCACTGGCTTACGGTAAATAACCGCATTAAATTCAAGGCATTATGCCTCACCTATAAAGCCTAGGTAGTATAGGAAAACAAGGGTACCCCGATACGTGAACCTGGGGTGAATATATGTTTAAGGACAACAATGGTTCAGTGATGGCCACAAAGGTCCGGATAGACAAGTAGTGGTCCAAAAAGGGGGACACTATGAGAAACTTTTTGGTGACAATTAATCTCACTGGGAGTTTCAAGTAATGTACAAGGGAACATATAGGCCATGAAGAATTGTTAGTGAGGGTGACTTAAAACAATGACATCGCATTGACAACAGACATTGGAACTCCACAAGAATTTGCACATTTTACTTACCTTACATTTTGTAAATTCTTGTGGAGTTCCAATGTCTGTTGTCAATGCGATGTCATTGTTTTAAGTCACCCTCACTTTGTCACGTCACGCTTTCTGTCACTTTTATGTGTGAGCACCTGAATACTATAATAACTACTTGTTATTTCTATAAAATAAATAACAATTCTACATGACCTATATGTTCCCTTGTACATTACTTGAAACTCCCAGTGAGATTAATTGTCACCAAAAAGTTTCTCATAGTGTCCCCCTTGGGGACCACTACTTGTCTATCCGGACCTTTGTGACCATCACTGAACCATTGTTCACCTATAAAGCCTTGCATGATCTAGGTCCTAGTTACCTCAAACAATCCCTCTCCTGGTACATACCCAACAGAGACCTACGTTCTAATAATTCCCTGACGGTGTCGCGTCCCAGTTTTCTGAGACTCAAATGGGGAGGCAGTTGTTTCTCCTCTGAAGCCCCGGTTCTATGGAACAGCCTACCTATGAACATTAAAGCAGCTCCCACAATATTGAGTTTTAGGAAACTAACAAAAACATGGCTTTTTAACCTCTAGTCTCCCACTGCTCTCACCTTACTGCTATCCAACCAGCGCCAAGACACCCATGGGTATTCGAGCGCTTTAGAAACATTTTAACATAACATAACATAACAGTACTTATCCACATTCTCACAGTAAAACTTGATACCCTTATTCGATACTCCCATCTCATGGTCTGAACATCAGGACATTCTTCGATTCCTCACGCCTCTAGATAGAGCATGAATAGATGTCATCCCTTTGTGTGTTAGCACCTCTCATCCTTGCCAAAAGTTCTTCTCCCGAGCCTCAGTATCTCTCATTCACAATGTGCCTTTCACTAACTATGAACACACCTGCAAAGAAGAAAAACATTGCAACCCAAGCAAACTTTTACGTTGAAGGTTAAACATTGGAGTCCAAAAGCTTATGGCCTTTGGTCAAGCTACCATAGCAAAACACTGAGGGGCAGATTTACAGGCCCCTTGCACCAATGGTGCGTCACTTTTTGTGATACATTGGTGTGTTTTTTTTACGTCAGGTTTACAAAGTGACGCATCTATGGAGATGCGTCACGGAAGACAGACATGTGACGGAATGGAACTGCACGAGAATCTGCTGCGTCACGTAAGTATTAAAATATGCAAGGTAGGTGTTCTGACGTTAAATCCAATGCATTTCCGACGCAGGGATATTTACAAACATACCCTGTGGTGACGCATCTTTGAAATTGTGCTCAAAATGCTACGCCACACAAACCCACGCGCAGGAAATGACACATGTACCATAGAAATAAAAGACAAGACCAGTAGAGCAGTCTTGCAGCAGATCAGACACCATGGACCTACTAATCCTGCAGCTGGGAGTCGGACCAAGAAGACAACAACCACCACCAGACCAAATACCACAACCGCAACCTCCACCATCACCACAAAGGCAGTGCAGGAGAAGGGAGCGCATCTACCAGCAAAGGACCAGCCTCATTGGGCTCAGGGATGAACAAGTCATCAAAATGTATTGCCTAAAGAGGGCGTCCATTGTGACCCTGCTGCGTCAGATCTCACCACAACTACAGCCACCAACTGACAGGGTCTGCAACATTCCACCGCAGACAAAGCTCCTGGCGGTCTTACACATGTTGGCCTCAGGATCTTTCCAAGCAACAGCAGCATGGGTGGCAGGTGTCTCACAGGCCTCTTTCTGAGCCTTCCTCCCTTCTGTCTTGGATGCCATAATTCAGCTCACACCACAGTACATCCATTTCCCCAACACACAACAGCAGCAGAAGGATATTAAACAAGGCTTCTATGCCATCGCTAGCTTCCCACATGTACTAGGTGCAATGGACTGCACGCATGTCCAACTGGTACCACCTGCAGCAACTTCACATCTATACCGCAACAGGAAGCACATACACTCCATCAATGTCCAGGCCATTGTGTACCATTGAGGATTATACACCAATGTACTTGCCAAATATCCTGGGAGTGTGAATGATTCATATATATTCAGAAACAGCATCATCAATGACCGTTTCCAAAATGGACAATATGGCAATGGGCTACTCGTAGGTAAGCAACAATCAATTAACACACATACTAATACCATGTTAGAATAGTTGGCCATCTGGCACATGTCATGCCCTCATGTCACAATGACACAATAAGTGATTGTGGAAAGGCTAACCAACATCTACTCTATAATTACATAACATACAATCAAAAGGTGCATACACCCATGTCAGAATAACAGTAAGTGTCCTGTTGGTGCCATGGTACGATCTTCCCCTAAGTTTGCCCACAGGGCATGTTGTGATTACAGAGGTGGGCACAGATGCATGTTACCCACCTCATGAAATGATGAATGCACATATGCCCATAAGGCAACAGTGCTGTCTGAAGGCAAATTGTTCACCATTGCATGGAGTGTGTGAACACATGCAAATGATGAAATACCCTGAGCACAATGCCTGCATAGTACTACAGGCACAAGAGCTGAGTACCAGAAAAACATTGCAGCACCTCAGAGATATGGCACTGTAAGTGTGCCCGCACAGATTGCCCATACTGATGCCTTAAAGGGTGTCCCTTAGCTAACACGGACATCATCTTGCATGCGTGTGCACCTAGTCACAGGACCTGTCTGTAATGGAACATGACACATCTGTCAAAATTTCATTTTGAAAACCACATGCTAAGTGACACATAGACCGAATTTCTGAAAGCTAATATGCATATTAATTTAATGTTCTGACCCCATGGCAGCATGAGTAAGTGTCAGGCATGTGTGCCGATCAATCAATGTGGCATGTCACACCTCCTATATTTTGTGGACCTGTGCACACAAATCTAGAATAATTCTGTATGAGCTCCTTGTGCAGCTGGTACGCCACATTGTGTGACGCAGGGGGTCGGCGTAACCTGCTGGTCCACAAGTACATGGACACATGAATTCACCATGTGTGGCTTTCCGTGTGCCAGCTAATACTGTCACTTTCATGCAAGACTATGTGGGTAAGGTGTGTGACATGGTTGTTGCTGTGGGTCCATTGACGCAGCAACCATGCACCCTGATGGACATCAAAAAGAGCAAAAAGATACAACCTGGACATGTCACAGAATGTCCTTCAAAACCATGTTGTGCACACTAAGTCACACTGTCGATATATGCTTCCATCTCACATACTTTAATTTTCCTCCTTCAATGTCTAATGCATTGTGAAGCATGTATAGATAGAGGAATCCTGCAAAATTAATTGTTTTTGTGCATTAAGGTGCCCCTTCATGTTCAAAGACAATCTACACATGACGCAGACATCTGTGCACCATGGTACAAGACTGCCTGTGCAGGGCCATGTCATCCGATTGTGTGACAACGAATAGGCAAGCACATTGAATAAAATAAACGATAGAAATATGTTGCATCACTGTGCCTTGAAACTGACTCACTTCTGCACAGCCAAATTATTTGCAGCATGTTCATAGTGAAATTGTCCTAGGTGTGCCATGCACAATCATGGAAAGTGGGCATCAAACATAATAAGTACCCATGTATCACTCACAGATTGCAAGACCGCACACAATTCAGTCAACAAATCATGCACTGCAATGCATCATCCCATGTCATGCACATTACATAATAGATAACAAATTAAGTGACGTGTCACAAACAATGTGCAACTCAATGTTAGACACGACATATAATTAACACAAACATGATATACACCACATGCCATGTATACTCAATTGTCCCAAAAGTCAATACATTTGTCTTACTTTCCACTTAAAGCTGATCAAGGATATGGCCTACAGACGTGGTTGATGACACCATTTGGCAATCCCCAGATTGAAAAGCAAAAGGCATACAACCATGCACATTGTCCAACAAGAAACATCATAGAGAGAAGCTTTGGCATGCTCAAGTCCAGGTTTCGGTGCCTGGATTTATCAGGTGGAAGGCTACTGTATACACCAGAAATGGTCTGCAAGATGATCATTTTATGTTCAATACTACATAATACATGTGTTAAGACAAATGTGCCTTGGGATGAAGAGGAACAGCCCCCTGAACAAACGGATGATGATGAAGAATCAGAAGCAGAAGGACGAGCCATACTCAACACTGCTGCAGGCATAAGACGCCACACTCACATTGTCACTCATTTTTTCACATGATGTTGCCATTCAAAATTTGTGCCAATAAGCATAAATGTCACAAATAAATTCACAAATACACATGAAAGACTTTCATTTGTGTTCATTTTGTATCCAGGTCATAAGATACTACAGCATCAAATGTGATCATATTTTATGTCATTTAATGTATCATGTTCTAGGGGGCGCTGGAGGGCGCATGGCAAGATGGCTGCGCATTAATGCAGCTCTGCCGGCCATTCCATAATCCGACCAGAATCCTCACTACGACGAGGCAGACAGCCACATCCAACGGAGTAATGTGCCAGTATTGAGCCCTGGACCAGATTGATGTGGCTTGCGACCCCATGAACGAAGTGGTGAGCCGATATTTTGTCATCAGGCGGTGCGGCCGTGAAAAATCAACGTGGTGGCCGCGGCTTGCTGCTGAGAGCCGCGCTCGTTGAATGCAGGATCGGTGAAGGAGCGACGATCGATTGGCTGGACGTGCGGAGCTGCCTGTTGCTGGGGGTAAACAGCCCTCACAACGAAGCCGTCACCCCGCATGCAATTACAACGCGCTCATTACAACAACCGCGTTGTAACAACGCATACCATTACCCCGCAAGTCGAAACAATGACTTGCGGAGGGGGGAGAAGGTGTTGGATTTAAAATCCAACACCTTTCCTACTGTCCGCACAGACTGGAGTTGGAATAGTAAATTATACTATTCCAACATCCAGCGTCCCCCTCCGCAAGTCGGGATGATGGAATGCGTGAAAAGGAGGCATATTCGTTGCTGGGAGGCCTCCCAGCCCGAGCTGCCGCTGGCTGGCCGGAAAGGTGCTGGGCCTGATGGGGCGCCACTAATTGAACGTGCCGGGCTGTGGTGAGCGGAAACGTTGTGGCTGATGCTGACGGGCCTGAGCTGTACTGGATCTGCAGTGAATCCTTCTCTGGCAGTGAGGGCTGGTGTGCAGGGCCCGAGTGCTGCGCTATACTTACCTTGGCGTTGTGGGCTAGGATGGCGGGCATCCCTTGATGGACTGATTCACTTTGGTGGCCTAGCGCAGTGGCCGTGCTGGACCCCCACGGGAATCTGGCTGCATAACTTGCGGTGTTGCAGCTCCACCGGCCCGGCTGCCCTCGACTGCGTGGTGGCCCCCCGGATGTAATCTTACCTTCAATTCACACAACTTGAGTGAGGTGGGGCGCCGCGTGCCAGACATCTGGACATCTTTACTGCTGCTGGTGTGGGAGTGACTGGACAGGAACGTCCGGGCATGTGGTAGTGCTCGTATTTGGATCTGACATATATAAACTGGCTGCCCTGAAGGCTGCGTGCCCTGAGGTTGTGCAACTCACTGTAGTGGACTGTAGCTGTGGATGCCTGTGAAGATATAAAGACACATACGTGGTCCAGAGTTGTGGTGTCATATACCTGTGTATCCTTTTTGCATCAGTGCCAATTAAGAGGACTGCTCCACTGAGAAGAGGTTTCACGCTTGGCTGAGTGGCTGTTAGTGGCATCTGCTATTGCTGCAGATGAGCGGGTCTCAATGGGCAAAACCGATAAGTCACAACCCTGCCTCACGTTCGAAATGCACAAGCTGAGCAGATTGCAGCATAAGTCAACTTCGGACTCTGAAGTGGATGCTTCATCGGACACTACCCCGACACTGGAGACTACGCTCCTGGCAATGCAGCATAGCCTACAGTAGATCGATGGAAAGATTGATGCATTAAACCTGCGTATGGATCATATGGCTGCGAAACTCGACAAACAGGGCACCAGACTGGGCGAAGTTGAGCAACGTGTCTCTACTGCTGAAAACGACTTGCATACTGTCTCCAACAAAACCCTGAATGTGGAAAAAGTGCTAGCAGTTATCCAGGCGAAGAATGAGGACTTGGAGGCGAGATCCAGGAGAAATAACCTGGGGATCACGGGTCTGCCGGAGTCGACCAATACTGGGAAAATGGAGATCTACGTGGAGAGGATGCTAAAAGATATCTTTGGTGTGGACAATCTGTCTCCTATGCTAATAGTGGAGTGCGCCTATGGCTCTCTGGCGGCTCGTCCGGTCCCTGGGGCCCCGCCACGACCCATCATTGCACGGTTGCTAAATTATAGAGACCGGGACACGATCCTCCACTTGGCCCGAGCAAAAGGCACCGTCATATATCGGGGGAATGTGTTGGCTTTCTTCCCAGATTTCACCACGGCTGTACAGGTGGCGAGAAGGGAGTTTGTATCAGTCAAAAAATTGCTGATGGCGGAGGAGATCCCATATGCTGTGATTTACCCTGCACGCTTGAGGATTGGCCCGGAGGGTGCCTCCAAGATTTTTAACAACCCAAAGGCCGCCATGGAACATGCTAAAACATTGAAAAAGTGGATTGTGGCCTGAGTGTCGCAAATGGACCGTTTTGGTGATCGTTGTGGTGTGGGAGGTTCCCTGGAACTGACCGACAACATGCGCAATACCCTGCTCCGAGGTGAACTCATCCTGGTCCCACGATCTGTTGTGAATGTGGGAACTGCTAGAGGTCGAGATGACTGTTGCCTCTGGGGCTATGAACATGGACTGGGCTGTCACGTTGATACTATGGAGCAGTTTGGCCACCTCCCCCATACATTGGGAGGCTGAATGCACTCTAGTGATCCCTAATGGGTGTACCCCGACTAGTTATTTGGCTTATGTCAACATGGGGGTGCTTGTTGGCTTTCTATTGGGATGTCTTTAGCACGTTGGGGGTGCTGAAGTGGGTGGGGGGCAGGGGGGTGTTCTGGCAGACATGGAGCAATGTAGGTGCAGATTATTTGATAGCAAGATGGTCCTATCTTGGAAATCCACAATGTGGGGTCTAGCTAATTATGATGGTTCAATACATGTCCGGGTGGTACTGTTAAGTTAATAACATGGAATGTACGCGGGCTCAATAACCCCAAGAAGATCTGCAATGTCCTAGCGTATCTGGACAGGCAGGATGTGCAGGTTGCATTTCTTCAGGAGACGCATCTCACTAAGCATATGGAGCAAAATGTGGGGGCTCGCTGGGCTATGGTGTGTGTGGCAGTATCGTATTCCTCCTACTCAAGAGGAGTGCTGATTCTGGTTAAGAAAGGTACCCCAATCACCTTACTTAAGTCCGAGGCTGATGAGCAAGGAACAGTTCTGTTGGTCTTGGGAAAACTTGGAGGAACGACTGTTCTATTTGTAAATACATACGGGCCCAACATCGACGATCCTGCATTTTTCAAGGATGTTTGGAGGCGGATTTCCTCCTCTCCTCCTTCTGTTGTAATATGGGGCGGTGATTTAAATGTGTGTCTGGATCCTCGGCTAGACCGCTCTCTGGACACGGTGGGGCGGGGAAACAGGCTGCACAGGTGCTGGCTGAACTGATTGAGGCTTAGGGACTTATAGATGTGTGGAAGTCCTGAAATCAGGCTGGGAAAGAAGGTACATTTGTGTCCACGGTGCATGGTTTATGGTCCAGGCTGGACTACTGGTTGGTCTCCAAGGAGGTGTGCCCCTGGACTATCTCTATCAAGCACTTGGCAAAAACGCTTTCTGATCATTCTCCAGTGCTCATAGAGTTGAGTGTCCCTGCATGTGTTAGGTCACCGTTTCAGTGGCGGCTACAGCAGTCCTCCCTACTTGACTCGGTGTTCCGGGCCACGATTGGTGCTGCTATCACTAACTTTTTCACGGAGAATGGGGGCTCGTTGACAGTGCGGGTATACTTTGGGAGGCCTTTAACCTGTTTGCTGCTGCTGTCGGCTAACGGCCGTCGCGAGCACTACCTCGGTAGTGCTGCGCACGTCCGTTGGCCGACGCGGCCCCACCCGTTTAATAGAACGTTCCGCACTGGCGCGGAACGTTCGAAGCAGCAAACGGGTTAAAGTCTCCATAGGGGAATGTAACGGGGCACAGGCGGGGGTACTGAGGGATCTCCGGAATAGGATTTGAGTCCTAGCTGATAAGATTAGCGTGCTGGAGCGTAAATATGAACTGTGTCCTTCGCCCGCAACCCTGGCCCAAATCAGCGAATTGGTATCTGCACATAATCAGGTAGTGGATCAGGAGGTACTACATAGATCTAGGAGATGCAAAGCGCGCTATTATGGTGAGGGTCGCAGACCAAACCGATCGTTGGCACATAAATTGTCTTTGCCTAAGGGACAGGAGCATATTGTTCAGATGGTGGACGAGGATTCTAGTGCCCGGCATTCCACTCCAGAGATTAGAAAGGTGTTTATTGACTTTTACACCCATCTGTACGGGACCAGACCGGAGACTAGCAATGAAGAGATATCCAGCTATTTGAATGATATCGCTTTAGGCTGGCTATCTCATGGTCAGCGTGAATATCTGACTCAGCCCTTAGATGTGGAGGATGTCAAAGAAGCTATAATGGCTCTGCCGACCTGCAAGGCGTCGGGTCTAAATGGGCTTCTCAGTGAATTTTACAAGGCAGATATTGAGGTTCTGGCCCCGAATTTGCTGGAGGTTTTTGCCGAGGCATACGAGACCGGTACTCTGCCTCCCACCCTTAGGGAAGCTCTGATTGTCACACTTCTAAAACCGGATAAAATTGCAAATAAACGTGAGTCGTTTAGGCCGCTATCCCTAATGAATATTGACACAAACACTTTGGCGAAAATCATTGCTAATTGGCTGCAACCCCTGATTACAAATTTGATCCTCCCTGACCAGTCGGGATTTGTCCCGAAGCGATCAACCATACATAATCTTTGGACTATTTTTGACGTGCTACATCGCTTGGATCCCGAACTCCCAGCTGTGGCGGTGCTTCTGGATGTGGCAAAAGCTTTTGATTCGCTGCAATGGGGGTACATGTTCACTGTCTTGCAGAGAATGGGAATGCCGCCGCTTTTCTTGAAGTGGGTGCATCTCTTATATGCAGGCCCGGTCGCCAGGTTGCGAGTTAATGGCTGGGTATCAGGTACATTCTCAATCTGTAGGGGCACCAGGCAAGGCTGCCCCCTCTCCCTGATGCTCTTCTCTCTGGAGCTCGAGCTGCTGGCGTGCAAGATCCGACAAAAACATGCCGATGCTGCTCTGGGGTTCCCGCAGCGTCCACTGGCTATCTCAATTTATGCGGATGATATGATGTTATATGTCCGAGAGCCGGCCACGCATCTAGCATCCTTACTATTCGAATATGTACTGTTTGAGAGAGGGTTAGGAATAAATTGGTCAAAATCCACGGTCTTCCCATTGACGGACTGCACTCGAGAGACAGTCCTGGAGTACCCGCTCTCCTGGTCAACGGACCCTGTGAAGTGCTTGGGGATCTGGGTGCACAGGGACCCCGATACGGTGCTAAGTGTAAATTATGGGCATTTTATTACAAAAACCCACTTACCACTGTCATTGGCTGATAGAATTGCGGTAGTGAAGATGACTATTCTTCCCAAACTCCTCTATTTATGAATATTCCAATAAAACTGAATGTAGCACTTTTTAAAATGTTGCAGTCCAGCCTGCTGGCTTTAGTGTGCGCTGGCAAGCAGCCCAGATGTAGCTGGAGCACTCTAGCGCTGCCATTCGAGCGTGGGGGGTTTGAGTCACCTGATTTATGTTTGTATTACTTGTGCACGCAGGTGCAATTTGCACACTATTGGCATTGCCCACAGAAATATCTACCGCACTTAGCTGTGGAGGCTGACACTGCATTTCCAACTCTGTAAGCCGCTAAGATCCTGCATGGCGGCGAGGGAGGCAACAGGAAGGAGATCAATCCTGTCAGGTGTACTGTCTGGGCATGGAAAGCCCTTGCTGCATGTGCGGGGAGGGACTATATATATGCACCATATATGCCAATAGCTGCACACCCGGGCATTTCTGTGGCGCAGGAGCGCGGGGCCTTGAATGTCCTGCAAAGGCAGCTGTTACTAAACTTGGGGACATGTATCTGAATGGGAAATTCCTCTCCTTAGAAGATTTCCAAGCTGTGCAAACGTACAAAGCAATACACGGTTTAGCGTACACTAGATTGCGCTTGGCAGTGCGAGCCCTATACCCTGAATATCCTCTGGAGCCCAGGGTGTTGAAAGCGCTACAGGCGGTTTTAACAGGGGGGGGGGAGTAAAGGGCTGATCACTAGATTATACAATACTTCCCAAAGGGAAAATGAATGGTCTGGCTCCTCTTTGTCCAATAAATGGAACAGTGAACTTGTGGTCCCGATGTCCTGGGAAAACTGGGAGTCCTGCTGCATATTGACTGGGCATCTGACTGCCAGTTGTAATCTCCGCATTATAAATTTTAAGTATCTGCTTCAACTGTATTACACTCCTGTGCAACTATTGAAATTTGGATTGCGGGAGGATGCGGGATGTACTAGATGTGGGCAGGATGGGGCTAACTTTGTCCACTTGGCGTGGAGCTGTGTCGCTGTATATGGTTTTTGGCAGAGTGTTGTGAAGGTGCTCACTGATATGACACTGTATAGAATTGAATGCACACCAGAACTGTGTCTGCTAGGGCTGTTGGAGAAGGTTAAACCATGCAATAGACGCATTGTTGCTATATCTACTTTATTTGCCAAACGTGCTGTTGCAATGCATTGGGGTGCCAGGACGGCGCCCACTGTGAGGAAGTGGATTAGGGACCTTGTGTACTGCAATGAACAACTAGAGGCATATGCTGAGGAGCTGCCAGCGTCTTCTAGGCCTAAGTACTTTTGGGCACCGCTGAACACGTTTCTATTGGAACACCCGGACATGTCGTAACTGCAAGTGTAAAATTTGTCTACATGGGCTGAATGGATGCTGTAAGATCTCTCAATCTATTCTGTTCTCAACTGTGTTGCAAATGTGCTCTCGTGCTTTACATGGTCTGCTTTTTGTTGTTGTTGGATCTGGGTTGGGGGAATGGGTGGGATAAAGAATGACTGCAGCCTATTTGTCATGCTATCGGTGCACAGTGTGGGCTTGGTGCACGCTGTTGGATGTACATTGCAGTATAATAAATAAAGTTTAAAAAAATAAAAAATACATTTATCATGCTTTGTATCATCCAAATGACATGTGTCTGTAACATGTGTGCACATACACCTTTGCATCCCACATAGAACAACATGAAAAAGAAGGTGCTGCATCCGCTTGGGTGTTTGTTGGTCTTGGCCCTGGGCACTTTAGCGCTGGTTAGCAGTGCAAAGTGCGTGTGCTTTCTGCCTTCCATAGGCTTACATTAGGAACCCCCTCCCCTTATGGGATATCTCCCCCATGGTAGAAAATATGTATGCCATGTTTGGTATGTGTGAGATGGAAATATTAAATGCTGCGCAATGGTGTGCACAGATTTATTTTCACCATTGTGGAAATGCCACTTTTAAACCTTGGCATTTCGGTGTGCTGTGTGCCTGCCTTGTGTAAGGCTGGTTCCGCCCCCTAGGGTGTGTCTGTCTACCAGACCCCAGCTCAGGAAGGGAGGAGGGAATTCTGGCAGAGAGGGTGCACTACACCTCCCCCAAAACCAGTTGGGACCGGTTTCCCCAGAGACCCTTCCAGAAGCTTCTGGCCCTTTCTAGTAGGTGGGGTGAGGGGTGTATATATAGAGGAGCTGAGACTCCATGTGGGTGTGCTTGGACTTTGACTTGGAGGGGACACTCTGCCAGGAGGTACCGCCGCAAGGGCCTGCGTGCTGGCCCCTGTGCCCATCTGTACCCCTCTGCCATCCACAGGACCAGTGAGAGACCTTTGCTGGAGTGAAGACTGCTGTGCCAGGAGGAGTGCCACATTATGGGGGTTGACTGTTCCAAGGAACTGCTGTCCTGTTCTGATGAGCTGCCCACTGCCTGCTGATCTTGCCCAACATTGCCTGTCTGCTCCCCCTGGCCCCTAGCACCTTGTGGGCACTACGTTATTGTGTGGGACCCTGAATCTTTGCCAGCCTTCTAGCGCCTCGTGAACGCTGTGGCTAGAACCTGCCCAGGAGAAGAGGAGCTGGCGTCTGCAGCGCGAGGCTGCGAGGGAATCCCCGGTGTGTGGGGTTCCCCCGGTGCTCCTGGGATCGGCGGGAGCCTACCCCGCGTTTTCGGCATCTTAGAAGAAGAGCGGGTGCCCACCCCGCATGCTGCCAGGGAGAGCTGCTTGTTCAAAAACGGCGGGAGCCTACCCCGCGTCTTGCCGACTTTGGTGGGTGCCCACCCCGCAGTTGGCTTTTGTCTGCGCGGGTGCCCACCCCGCTTGAGACTGTCACTTAAGAGGGAGCCTACCCCTCATTGCCGCCAGGAATCACCGCCGCGACCCAAGCAGCCGAAAAAGAGCCGCCACCGAGAGGAGCGCCGCCGGAAAGGAAGTCAAGCATCCTGAAGCCTGATTGTGGGCGGGCCCACCTGCGAGGTCGGAAGCAGGAAGAGCGGGGAGTCGGGTGGGACGAGCCGATGGAGACCGCGCTCCGTGTCCGACTCCCGCCACAGCCGCCCAGCGCTTCACGGCCGTCCCATCCAAGTCCCGGTCCCAGGAAGGGGGACCGGGCGAAAGGAGACAGGCGGCACAGCATCGGAGGCAAGGCGGGGCTCCCGTGAGGTGAGGAGAGCCCCGCGTGCAGCCTATCAGCTGGCCAGGAGTCCCGGCCCGAGGAGATGTCCGGAGCCTGCCCCAAGAGCCGGTGAGTGGGGCTCATTGGGGAACTGGTGGTGGAGGGGGCAACGGGGCACATTGTCGGTGCCCGCCCCCCGGTGGTCCGTCTAAGAGGACCAGAGTGGTCATTCTGGTTTTCACAGCTGCCCCGCCTGGCAGTGGGCAGCTGCAACGTGCGGCCACCTTTGCTTTGGAGTCCGCGTGGGGCTCCAGCGTGGACTGGGCCACAGTGTCCCATGGGCTGCACAGCGGCGCCGCAGTTGCGGGGCCCGCTGCAACGTTTTTGGGGGCAGAACTATTTTTAGAACCCCAAGGTGGGTCGCCAGTGCCCTGCTGCTCATTTTTGGACTGCAGCTGCGACGTGGGGGCTACACCAGTATTCATTTCAGAGTCCCAGAGAGGGACTCCAATGTGAACAGTGCTTTGTTGGCCCTAAGTCCACAGCTGCACCGCGGGAGAGAGCGGGCAGCTGCAACGTGGCACACATTTGTTGTAGGGCCTCAGTGAGGGCTCAAGAGGGTTCAGAGGTGCCAGTGCCTCCTGTGTCTGTGTCCACAGCTGCACCGCGAGAGCGCGGGCAGCTCCAACGAGGGGCATGTTTGCATCACCTACCAAGGGGGACCCTATAGTAGAATGACAGTAAACTGTGTGCACTACTGATTATGGTATGCCCCATGCTAATAGGGGTTTGCATGGTATACTTTTATGCCTAAAGATGTTGCATTCATGCTCCTGTGATCTCTCCTAAAGGTCCTGCTATGATGCTTGCATTCCATGCCCCATGATTGTGGTATAAAGTATTTTGATGTCTGCTGATGATGATGCCTAACGCTTTTCCCCCTAATGCTTACACTGTTTATTGTGGCATAATGTAGTTACACTTAGGAGTGGGCCTAATGTCCTCTACTGAGATGCCCCATGTTATGCCTAATGTCATTATCGGGTTATGCCTAACGCAGTTAGAGAGTGTACATGGGGTTACAGTGATTCACTAGGGCTATAATGTTCAGGCCTCATTATGTATGCATAATGTATTTAGGCTGATACTTGCCAAATGTGTTTTATGCCCCATTCTAATATGGTTATGCAAAATGTATTTTCATGCCTAATGATATGGTGCACTGTTACCAATTAGGACTTTTTGCCTAAGAAGGGTATGCTATGGGTACCTGTACCAGTGATTACTGGTTGTTTCCCCCAAATGTAAGATATAAGGTGGTTTATGCCTAAGGATGATTTATGTATAATGCACCCATGTTAATGAGGATGCCTCTGTGCTCACATGTTGATGCCTAATGCTAATGTGGTTTATGCTAATATAATGATGCTCAGTTTCTGATCTTGCTAGTGGTTACTGGCTGTTTTGCATTTATTGGTTGCATACTGTGATGGTTCTGGCAGCGACCCGATTGGCGCTGCCTTGTACATAATCCCCTGTAAATTGCTACCTGGTGCCAGTTGGCACAGTGTATATGTATCTGTGATGGTTCTATAATGTGTTTTACCTAATACACAAGTTATTTTTATATAACCTGGTGTGGAGTCTCTTCTGTAGTGTGCCTAGTGTGTCGCTGCTGTGTGTGTGCTGCGCAGACGCTTTACACATTGTCTCCGGAGTTTAGCCTACCCGCTCTGCGCCAAGCTACCCCGTTTCTAACAGTGTTCAACACATTGCTACAGATAGGACATGTGCCTTCATCACGCTCTCAACATCTACAGATGTGGCACACAGATTGGTATATGTGCACGGCAACATGTAAATGGGTACATACATTAGTCTTTCATTGCATGTTCACCTGCCTCAAGCAGTGACTGTCAAAAATGTTCATGAAAGGCATTCTTAGAAATATCACACATGTATTGACACAGTATGCCAATAGGCAATGTCATAACATTAGCAACAGTGCATATTGACCAATAATGTGATGTGTCACATCACAAATACGAACAACTCCCATGTAAAGTGTTAATACTGGGCACAACTGTCCCTGTGAACTATAAAGTAACACTGCATGTTTCTGAAAGTACCTTTGCAGACTCAAGCAGGGTAATTTATGAGGCATAGACATGCAAGGAATTTGCGAACCCATGTTGTTCTCTGGGGTTTACTGTGTGCATGCACACAAACTGTTGGAATGTGTTGGCAGAAGCAAACTTGCACCATGGTGCAAGGATGGCTGTGTGGTGTGGATGACATGCTGTGATGCAGAACGGGGCACCTTCATGCAGATACAAAATTCATCTATGCAGATCACCCATTAAAATGTGTGCCGTCTGATGCAGTACACATTACAATTGTGTAAATGTATGGGCAAATACGAATTGTCACCTCATTGTGGCTTGTGACACCAACACTGGTGTGGTGTAGCAGTTTCATGCATAAACACATGAATAATTGACAATAATTGTGGAAATGCAATAGTGGACATTTGTGTTGTATAGAAAAGCCACACCTACACACATGTCCAACACAACATGCCAAGTGTTGCGTGAGAAGCGGCAAAATACACAAGCATATGTAAAGCAACGCAGGTTGCCTGGCTGTCTAATGGTAAGATGTGGCCTGCAGGAAGTGCTGCTGGTGCGTGATGCAACGTGATCCACCTGTTGCGCAAGTTGCCTGTAAATATACCCCAAACATCACAACATTTCAATGACAAAATAAGTATGAACACATATCCCATGATGTATGTGAATGTCAGAACCAAAAATGACCACCACACAGCAAAAAACATGCATTATGTGGAAAAGAAACCCTACATGGGCATTACATGATGCATCACTTTCACAATACCACGCATCTCCGCTTAATCATATATAAATCAGGGTTGAGTCACTTTGACACACAAAACGGGTCACATCTTGCCGAATATTGACACAAACTGAAAAACGGGTTGCATCTTGGCGAATATTGACGCAAACTGAAAAACGGGTCGCATCTCCTGTACAGATGCCTGTTACCGCATGAAGCCGAACGCAACAAAGTTGAAACCCACGCAACACAGAGAAACATCACGCATGCAGATGTGAACTGTAAATGGCAATTGCGTCTAAATCACGACGCTTCGTCTGAAATATGACCCAAAACGTAAAAACATGTCGCAGCCATACAGGAAGTGATGCAATGACTCAGCCATACTGAAAATCAGGAAGTACATAGTTACTTTCTCTTTTACTTACTAGTCCTAGGAGTGCGCTTGGTGGAGGAGGCTGTTGTGGATTTGTGTGCTAGTTTTTTGACCTTGTACTGTGTTTTGTCTGTTTTTTGTGAACTTTAAACATTTATTTGTCTGTGAATTGTCCACTTAGAGTCTTTGTGTTATCTAAATTGTTGTAATTTGGGGTGTGAGTGCTTTTTGAGGTAGTTAGGTGTAGGTCAGTAATAAGTTTGGAATTTTAGTTTTTTTTGGGGTAAGTTTCATTTTTTTCACATTAAGTTTCATTTAACATGTCCGGCAAGTCAAAAAAACCTGTTCCACAGACAGTTTGGGGGCTTAGTCTGGCTCATTTTTCATTTCCTGCCCAGAGTGATCAGCACAGGGAGCAGAGTGAGCAAGGGTTACTCCCCAAAAGAACGGCGGCAGAGGTGGTCGAAGGTCCAGCGCCACATGGCCAGCATATACAATGTGGATCGAACAGTCCACCAACTGAACCACCGCTCGTAGGATGTTGTCAGCAAAGAGGGAGACTTGCTGGACCATCTTGGACTGGAAGTCGGTGGCTCAATTGGTAAGTCAATAGCTAATAACACATATGTGGCTTATTTACAGGTCTACAGCAACGCCATACTTTGCTCCCTCCATGATTTCCTATGCTATTTTTGCATGTTGGAAGGTCATTCTTCCATATGTCTGACACACAACAGTAAATAAAATGTTGATGGCATAGTTGCTCATTCACAAGCACCCAGTGCCGAGGGTGGCTCACTTTGTGTGAAGCACCGAAAGAGCATCTAGCGTCACCATATTACCACTGATATGTAAAGATAACATGTGTGGCATTCACTGCCCATGTAAATATGGCACATATTTGTCGTGCACTTTAACATCACAGGCCTGTTCAATAGGTGTTGCTGTGTGTGTTCCCACTCAACACCCATGGACCATCAAACATTTCCTGAAGTTGTTGAAATGCAACATAATGGAAAGGCATTGCACTGCCACGCCTCCCCTTGGGAGACATATGTAGGCACAACGGGGAGAGATGCACTCATTTATCATTTGTTGGAACAACTTATAATGTGTGATGCATCCTGCTGCAAACATGTTGCTAGTCAAACAACTATGGTGGTTTATCATGTGCAAGAAGGTGTCCATTCATGCACATACACAATCATCTTCATGATGCAGACACCCTTGCACCATTGGGCAAGTGTGCCTGCGTCAAGGGATGTCGGATGATTCTGGCCCAGCATAGGCAAAATCACAGGGACACAACACATCATTGTTTAACTCTCAGAAGACGGTGGTGTGAAAGTGTCACAGCATTGGCACAGTCAAAGGGCCAGTGGCGCCACGTTGCAGGACTTTCTTGTAAATGAGTTACATGGTCTGTGAATTACCTGCATATGTAATGATAATGTTTTGTGCCCAATGCATACACTGTATATATGTCCTGCATTCATAGCTCATTGTACATCTGTTCATGGTGCCTAGGTGGACGACAGCCATACACACAAGGGGAGGTGGACTCGTTCGAGGACCCCAACGCTACCAGTGAGTATAATTTCTCAATGATTGTGATGATGATGGCCGAGTCGGAAAAATTGTATTTGTCTGTACCTTCCTAAAAAATTGTTCTCCAGATCCTGCTGCTGTCTCCACTCGGCTTACGCTACTCAAGTTCTACTAACATGAGGCATGGCATTGTGCATGGTGTACTGCGTGAAGACATGCCTGACCCTGTGAAATACCATGATAGTGGTAGACATGCCTTCACGCAGTCCGCAATACAGAATGCAATGCCTATTGTCAATTTTAGTGGAGTAGCGGAAGCCAAGTGGGGACAGCAGCATTAGCGTGATAACGTTTTGTGAGGAAGGTAAGTCTACCAACAGGTCTCACTACGCGCGAGGGGTGGGGGTGTGTCCAGTTGTTTAACGGGAAGGTGGGTGGGGGTTGCAGTGGGGTTGCAATGTTTGAGTCAGGCAGGCCAGGTAAGTCCAGGGAAAGTACATGTAATTACGCAGAGCACAAACGACACAAAATCCACCCAGGCTTAGTGTGCATCCTGGACATCTGTGTTAAAATAATTTAGCAACATCACATGTGAGCAACTTGACATTTTGAACCGTAAGTTGTGGTACATCCATCAAATCTCTGATGTTTTGGTAATGAAACATTGGATCAATCAAGCACTTTCAATGTCCGAAAATAGACTGGTCCAATTAGTATGCAACAGATGTCTAAGATTGTCAGTCTGATGTGATCATTGTGCAGTGTTAAGGACAAGAATTGATTGTGTATTGACGCCATCGATGTACATCTTGTAGTCAGGAACTGCCTTCTGAGTCCTGACTGTGTGAGACTGAATATGTTTATCAAAAGTGTTTGCTTGGGGCATCAGCATGAGGCCTAATTAGCTGTCAACAAAAAGTGTCTTCACAGAGTATTGGTGTATGTACACGACGCACTAGTCTGGATTGTTGCACAAATGTGATGTGCTGTTGAGTGAACAATGTACCCAATACCCAAGGATATTGTGTTCCAGGTAGGGGCATGTATCCCTACATCATCAATACATAGGTAGCTTACCCTGCTAGTACTACATGGCATGCTGCATGTCATTCAACATTTGTAGTGGCATTTATGAGATGTGGCATCATTGTTGCACCACAGAGCACATCGCTGCTTCTTACAAAGCCCCTTGCGCCACCGGTGCAGAAGTTTGCAAAGGTGGAAAATTGACGTACAGGCGGCGCAAGTGGCCTACACGCTGCGGCACTTTCTGATCACAGCACGAATTTCCGGTCATGGATCACATGACTGCATGTATGTATCATGGTGAGGCATAGTACGTACATTTTGTGGAAACTGTTCTGAGACCATGATGTATGTTTACTCGTTTGTTATGGCTCTGGGTGTTGTTATCAATTGTCTTCCATAACATCTTATGATTTTCATGAAATTATGAAGTTCAGCTGATAGCATATTATGAAAAACAAAAGGCAGCATATACATGGGTCACAAATGTTCCAGCCAAAGAAGAAACCAAATGGACATGGAAAGACGGCCTCCAAGGACATAGGCAATGGAGGTGGAGATGCTTTGCAGGCTGGACCGTCATCCACACCAGCACCAATGTAGGAAGGTGGAATCTGACTGCATGGTTACCCCCACTTTTTTCCTGGTGCTTTGCTGGTTTTTGACTAGTCTGACTGGGATCCTGCTATCCAGAACCCCAGTCTATCTGCTTTCTCCCTAAATTGGTTGTGCATGTACTTTAGGTATACTCCAGGTTGGATACTGGGGTACCCTTATAAGTCCCTAGTATATGGTACACCATGTACCCAGGGCATTGGTACGGACACGAGTCTGCCCTCCTGCTGCTGAGCCAAGCTCGAGCAGAGGAAGGCCTGACAATAGGTTTCCTGTCACAGGGAGGTGTGATCACCTCCCAGACAGGCTTTAGTGTATTGGGGCTGGGTGGGTGCACTCTTAGAGTGTCAGAAAGTCTGCACTGGGGGCACATTTGGTGTCCCCGTGCATAGTCCAGCTCAAACCGGTTGCAGGAGCCATTGGCTCCTGCTCTGGTGTAAAACTGGACAAATAACATGGGTGTAGCCACCCCTCTGTCCTGACCCTCCCCTAGGTGGGTCCCCAGAGTTAGTCCAACCCCTTCCTTGGGTATAAAGTAGGAAACCTGACTACAGGACGTTAGATTTTACCTGGACTAAACTCTGCAAGAAGAAACCAAGACTTCAACGGTCTACACTTCGCTGGACGACAGAAGAATCTCCCTTGGAGTAAAGGAGTAACTCCCCTGCAAGGCAGGCACCTTAACGCATCTGACCGGTTTGCATCTCCCGAGCTCCTGAGGACTCTGAAGATTTATGCAACACAGGAGGTGGGTTCCCGAGCGAGCCCTGAGGTTGATCTGACCTCTCAGCAATCCTGAGACCAGTATCCCTCGTGGGGACTGTGCAACCTGAAGTCCTGTGCACCGTGTACTTTTGCAGCAGCATATGCTTTTTGGCAATCCCTGAGGCTGTGCTTTGAGCTACATGTAGTCCTGACCCCGAGCAGTATTTCCACTGAAGATTTCCAGCCTACACTCCACGAGTGTTCCGTGGGCTGGTATTTTGTGATTCAGCTCGAGGTCCCTTCGCGATCCCTGGTCCGTTGGCCTGTGGGTCCCTGTGAAGGTAACTTTGACTTTCCTTGGGCTATCCTGGTTGCTCCAGAAGTGCCCTGACTCTCCATAGCTTGGAGAGTCCCCAGGACCTTGCTGGTCCTCACCGTGACTTGTTTCCTCTGCCTGCATGGGTTGCAGTTGCCAAGGCTTGTTGGTGTTCAATCCGGACACTGACCCCCCCAGCACTCGACATCCTTTGTGGGACAGCTCACCTCTGGACTTTGGTTGTCGTCGACGTCTCCTGGTCCCCGTGGCTGCAGAGTCAAGCATCCAAACTTTTCACCTGAAGCACCCGACATCGGTGGGCATTCATCCACTGAGCCCCTGGTCACCTGAAGTGACCCAGACTCTGTCCCCTCTGCTTTCAGGTTCTTCTCACCTCGGATCCAGGCTTGTATTCCACCGGACACTTTTCATCTTCCCGGCTGAAGTACTTCTTCGCAACACGCCATTGAAATCAACGAGCGTTTCCGACACCACTTGACCCCTATGCACCCGGCTCCTCTGGGATAGGTAACACAGGTACCTCGGTACTCACAAGGGTGCTGGCCTTAGAACCTTCTATGTTCCAAAGGGTTTGCTTGAAGTCCTCTCCGAAGTGTCAAACTGTAATTATCCAACCGCGACTTTCCCATAGAGTTGTACGGAGCTCGCGTCTGTGTTCCCACACTGCACCCGTCCTCCGTGGGCTCCCTGTGTCACTCCTGTGGGTGGTTCCTTGGATTCCCAGTGATTCTACGTGCTCTAGGCACTGTGCCTATTGAAGTTGTGGTTGTTATACCACTTTCTTAGTATATGGTTCGGTCTCCCCCTGGAGCCCACTGTGTATTGTGCTATTTACTGTTGTTCTATTGATTTAATATTGTGTATATTGTGCTCTAATCTCATAAAGAGGTTAGTAGAGAGTGTTTAGTATATATTTTATATATCTCCTGTGTGGTTCTCCTTTCATTTGGTCATTCAGGAGGTTCTGATCTGGTAAAACAAGCTGCTTTACGTTCCTTCGAGACTTAGCCTGAAGGCTGCTCTCCACAGCTACCACTAGGATAGCTTTCTATAAAGGTTGTCTTAAACCTAATCATCAATAAGGGTCGTTTGGACTGGTGCAAGGTGCCCACTTTAATTAGTGGACAGCATATACCAGGCCAACTTCTCACATTGGTGTGCAGCGGTTGGGATTCAAGCTTGCTATTGTTTTACTAGATACATCTCATTGAGTGATTAACTGAAAACCACTAAAGGCATTTAGGTACATATAATAAAGACTAGAATAAGTAAGTTCTACTGAACTTGGAGTTGAGCAGTCAAGGGTCTAGCACACCCTTTCTCCAACTCAAGAGAGTTTAGTTCCCACTAGGT
Source organism: Calotriton arnoldi (assembly GCA_963921515.1). Classification (NCBI taxonomy): domain Eukaryota; kingdom Metazoa; phylum Chordata; class Amphibia; order Caudata; family Salamandridae; genus Calotriton; species Calotriton arnoldi. The sequence goes on from CAWUFW010004112.1 coordinate 1,347,088, forward strand.
TAGGTAGGTGCCTACACCACATAACACTAGTATGTCCTCTAAAGGAGAAGCCAGTGGCTCTCTGCCAACTAGATATGACCAGCACACATTTCAAGAATTGAAAGCCATGTGTCCATCTAGGAAGCTGAGGACAGGGAGGAGTACCAACACTCAGCGCCTCATAGAATTGTTAATTCTAGATGACCTCAGAAAGACTCCAGGGTCTGATGAGGCAGGTAGAGGGGCTGGGGCAGTGGATGAGGACAGAGCAGGAAGTGAACACTTCTTTGATCTAGACTCAAATGCTGGCCAGGAGGATCAAGATGATTCTAACCTGGAAAATCCAACTTTGCATTTAGGTGGAGCAGAGGGCCCCAGTGGCCCTCTCTTTACTCCCCCAGGAAGGATACAAAGTTTACCTAGAAGATCAAGATCTCCCTCTGTGGAGTCTAATCATTCAGGTACTTCTGTAGGGACCTCTGCTTCTCATAAAAGGGACCCCTCTTATGAGAAGAAGTGCCAATTACTTGAGTATGAGAGGACCAAACTCAGAATCAAGAGGGAACAATTGGCCTTAGACAGGGAATCCCTAGAGCTCCAGAGAGCTTCCAGAAGGTTGGGGCTAGAGCCCCATGGTGGCAGCACCAGTGTCCCTAGACCTAGAGAGTATACTCATGAGCATAGGAACCTGAACAAGATAGTCCCTCCCTATCAGAGTGGGGATGACATCCACAAATGGATAACTGCACTAGAGAGGGCCTGTAAAGTACAGAGGGTCCCTCAAGAGCAGTGGGCAGCTATCTTGTGGCTCTCCTTTGGTGACAAAGGTAGAGATAAGCTCCTCACTGTAAGAGAAGAGGATGCTGATAATTAAACAGTCTTGAAAAGTGCTCTCATAGATGGGTTTGGCTTAACCACTGAACAATACAGGATTAAGTTCAGAGACACCCAGAAGGCACAGACTCAGGACTGGGTTGACTTTGTAGATTGTGCTACTAAGGCTCTGGAAGGTTGGATACATGGCAGCAAGGTGCATAACTTTTTAGGATTGTACAATTTGATTATGAGGGAGCAGATCCTTAATAATTGTCAAAAACAGTTTTTACACCAGTACCTGGTGGACTCAGATTTGACTTCTCCCCAAGAATTGAAAAAGAAGGCAGATAAATGGGTCAGGACCAGGGTGAAGCCAAAGAATCAGGGTGGTGACCAGAAGAAAGATTCTTCCAAGAACCAAGAGAAAGGTGGGGATAAATCAAAAGATAAATCCACTACAGGGCCCCAAAAGTCCTCTTCTGGGGATGGGTCCCAAACTCCTTCCTCCCCTGAAAAGAAACCTTATTGCTTTGTCTGTAAAAAGCCAGGCCACTGGAAAAATGATCCCAATTGTCCAAAGGTCAGCAATAAGGAAAATGATCCTCCAAGCACTACTACCATTCCTCCTGGTACTACCAGTAGTAATCCCCCACGTGGTACTAGTGCACCCAAAAAGTTGGGTGGGTTGGTATGGGGCCTGAGGTGGACCCCAGCTTATCAAGGTCCTCCTCACTGGCCTCCTTAGTCTGTGATGGTGGCATGGGATTTGCCACTTTTACTGTCAGTCCTAATTCTTTGGGCAAGTACAGACAGGAGCCACTGATCAATGGTCAGAAAGCTGTGGCCTTTAGGGACACCGGGGCTAGTGTCACCATGGTGACAGGGAACCTACTCCCCCCTCAGCAGCTTTTACCTGAGTTTAAGTACCAGGTGACCAACATTGATGGTATCAGGACAGATCATCCCATGGCTATAGTCAATCTCAGCTGGGGAGGGGTCACTGGCCCAAAGAGAGTGGCAGTATCCCCAAACTTGCCTGTAGATTGCCTGTTGGGTAATGATCTTGAAATTTCAGCCTGGGCTTAAGTTGAATACCAGGCCCATTTAAGAATGCTAGGCCTCCCTGAGAAAGTTGGTGGGACCCTTAGGGCCTCAGTCCAACCCCAGGGGAATTTTGGAGTAGTGGAGCCTGAAAGAATGGCCCACTCTACTCCACCAGAGAGCAAAGGGAATAAAGAAAAGTCTTCTTCCCCCCAGACAGTAGGTAAGGGTCAGCTTCCTAAGGGAACTGACCCTACCCCTTGTGGAGGAACTGCCCCAGAGGTGGTCAGGCCTGTCCTGACAACCCCTCTGATGGCAGGGGACCCTTCCAAGGTGGTACCCAGTCTGGAGCAGGTATCCTGCCCCTCTCTACCCTACCTCAGTCAGCCTAGGGCTGCCAAGGTCAGGGAGGTCAGTGGACCCCAAAGGGCCCCCTGTCCAGAGGAACCCCCTCATCAACAGATTAGGGACACCCAGTCTAGTAGCACTAGCCAGGTGACAATTCCTCAACACCCTGAGGGAGCCCTCTTACCCTTGGGTAGTGACTTCCCCCAGATGGACTCTGTTGGGCAAAGGCAAACCTGGGACCAAATGGTTCCAAACCTACCTTGTCCTTCCAGTGTTCCAACCAAAGGGACTCAACCCCCAGCTGTAGGCAGCCAGAGGTTGACCCCTAGGGCCAGATATAACTCAGTCATGGAAAGAAAGGCACCCATGGTGACCAGTGCTCTGAGGAAGCTGAGACCAACTTTATTAGGGCCTCACTTCTCCACTCAGGCACTCCACCAGCCTTTTACTTTGCCAAAACACACTACAGGTGGTAATCCCAAATTTTGGAGGAAATCCAATACCCCTAAGGGTAGGGACTACTTAGTGGACCATAAGACAGGGGGTATCCATGCCAGTGCAGGATCTTCCTTATATGGCCACTTAGTCAATAAAGTCTCAACTGGACAAGGTTAGCCTTATCTCCTTTCGTTTGGGGGGGGGGTTATGTAGGAAGGTGGAATCAGACTGCATGGTTACCCCCACTTTTTTCCTGGTGTTTTGCTGGTTTTTGACTAGTCTGACTGGGATCCTGCTATCCAGAACCCCAGTCTATCTGCTTTCTCCCTAAATTGGTTGTGCATGTACTTTAGGTACACTCCAGATTGGATACTGGGGTACCCTTATAAGTCCCTAGTATATGGTACACCATGTACCCAGGGCATAGGTACCCCAGAGGCCTCCCAGGGGCTGCAGCATGTATTATGCCACCCCTGAGAGACCATTCAAAATGACACCACAGGCCTGCTACTGCAGCCTGTGTAAGGTGGTGCATGCACCCCTTACTTAGATATAGGTTCACTATATCTATTCTAAATCACTGCACATAAAAACCTATCAGTCAACCCTATGGCAGGCCTTATCAATCCTGAAGGCAGGGTGCTGGGTTTTGTGTGAGAGGGTGTCCCTGCATGAGCAGAGCCCCTCTGCAGCCTTCGGAATCTATTCTCTGGGGTTGACTGTGATGCAGCCAACCATATATACTTAAGTGCATTATAACCTCGCGGTAAATGCTAACTTTAAAACGGCAGCTTAGAAACATGTCGTGTTTGGTGTCAAACACCTTGGAATCATACCTCCACACCAGTAACTGGTGTGGGAGGTATGATTCCTCCCTTGTAGTACTACTACAATGGGGCACCGGTCTACCCGGTACCAGCTTTCTCGACCTGGGCAGCACAAAATGGATGCTGCCAGCCACAGACACGAGTCTGCCCTCCTGCTGCTGAGCCAAGCTCGAGCAGAGGAAGGCCTGACAATAGGTTTCCTGTCACAGGGAGATGTGACCACCTCCCAGACAGGCTTTAGTGTATTGGGGCTGGGTGGGTGCACTCTTAGAGTGTCAGAAAGTCTGCACTGGGGGCACATTTGGTGTCCCCGTGCATAGTCCAGCTCAAACCGGTTGCAGGAGCCATTGGCTCCTGCTCTGGTGCAAAACTGGACAAAGGTCATGGGTGTAGCCACCCCTCTGTCCTGACCCTCCCCTAGGTGGGTCCCCAGAGTAAGTCCAACCCCTTCCTTGGGTATAAAGTAGGAAACCTGACTACAGGACATTAGATTTTACCTGGACTAAACTCTGCAAGAAGAAACCAAGTACTTCAACGGTCTACACTTCGCTGGACGACAGAAGAATCTCCCTTGGAGTAAAGGAGTTACTCCCCTGCAAGGCAGGCACCTTAACGCATCTGACTGATTTGCATCTCCCAAGCTCCCGAGGACTCCGAAGATTTCTGCAACACAGGAGGTGGGTTCTTGAGTGTCCCTGAGGTTGATATGACCTCTCAGCAATCCTGAGACCAGTATCCCTCGTGGGGACCGTGCAACCCGAACCCCTGTGCACTGTGTACTTTTGCAGCAGCATATGCTTTTTGGTGATCCCTGAGGCTGTGCTTTGGGCTACGTGTAGTCCTGACCCCGAGCAGTATTTCCACTGAAGATTTCCAGCCTACACTCCACGAGTGTTCCGTGGGCTGGTATTTTGTGATTCAGCTTGAGGTCCCTTTGCGATCCCTGGTCCGTTGGCCTGTGGGTCCCTGTGAAGGTAACTTTGACTTTCCTTGGGCTTTCCTGGTTGCTCCAGACGTGCCCTGACTCTCCATAGCTTGGAGAGTCCCCAGGACCTTGCTGGTCCTCACCGTGACTTGTTTCCTCTGCCCGCATGGGTTGCAGTTGCCAAGGCTTGTTGGTGTTCAATCTGGACACTGACCCCCCAGCACTCGACATCCTTTATGGGACAGCTCACCTCCGGACTTTGGTCATCGTCGACATCTCCTGGTCCCCGTGGCTGCAGAGTCAAGCATCCAAACTTTTCACCTGAAACACCCAACATCGGTGGGCATTCGTCCACTGAGCCCCTGCTCACCTGAAGTGACCCAGACTCTGTCCCCTCTGCTTTCAGGTTCTTCTCACCTCGGGTCCAGGCTTGGATTCCACCGGACACTTTTCATCTTCCCGGCAGCAGTACTTCTTCGCAACACGCCATTGAAATCAACGAGCGTTTCCGACACCACTTGACCCCTATGCACCCAGCTCCTCTGGGATAGGTAACACGGGTACCTCGGTACTCACAAGGGTGCTGGCCTTAGAACCTTCTATATTCCAAAGGGTTTGCTTGAAGTTCTCTCCGAAGTGTCCTTAAACTGTAATTATCCAACCGCAACTTTCCCATAGAGTTGTACGGAGCTCGCGTCTGTGTTCCCACACTGCACCCGTCCTCCGTGGGCTCCCTGTGTCACTCCTGTGGGTGGTTCCTTGGGGTCCCAGCGATTCTACGTGCTCTAGGCACTGTGTCTATTGAAGTCGTGGTTGTTATACCACTTTCTTAGTATATGGTTTGGTCTCCCACTGGAGCCCGCTGTGTATTGTGCTATTTACTGTTGTTCTATTGATTTAATATTGTGTATCTTGTGCTCAAATCTCATAAAGAGGTTAGTAGAGAGTGTTTAGTAATAAATACATATATTTTATATATCTCTTGTGTAGTTCTCCTTTCATTTGGTCATTCAGGAGGTTCTGATCTGGTAAAACAAGCGGCTTTACGTTCCTTTGAGACTTAGCCTGAAGGCTGCTCTCCACTGCTACCACTAGGATAGCTTTCTATAAAGGTTGTCTTAAACCTAATCATCAATAAGGGTCGTTTGGACTGGTGCAAGGTGCCCACTTTAATTAGTGGACAGCATATACCAGGCCAACTTCTCACAACCAACACCAGCCCCCGGACAGGCTGCGCACTCAAGTGCTGGACAATCTTGCAGTCAAGGGATGGCTGCACAAGATGTGGATTTTTTTAAACTTAAAATGCGGGGCTTGGAGCTGCAAAGGGCGACAATGTTAAAAAAGATGGACCAACTGCAGCAGTCTGTGGACACAATACTGGTACAACTGTAGTGGCCATTTTGTTTATATTTTTTTATGTCTGGTTTTATTATACTTTAGAATAGTGATAGTGTCGGTGTAGTGTAAATTAGATTAGGTAGTCTTAGGTATAGTAGTAAGTTTTTTAACATGTTAATAGGTTTACGTTTCTTTTTCAATTCTCATTCTTAGATTCTTCGGGATGGGTGGGCAAGTTTGTGTTTTACAACATCTTTCTAACTGTACATAAAAACAAAAAAAACTATTTATGTGTTTTAAGACTTGTTAGCTTAGTTTATGTGTAGATTAAGTATGCGTATGTCCATTGTGCATTGATGTGTTAAGGGTAGGTGGGGACTGATGTTTTAGTGGTCTAACGTGATACATGTATAGCATAGGATAAGTTATGTTAACCTATATAGGTAAGTCATAGTTAGGTTAGATAGATTTTTAGATAGAGATGTAGGTTTTACGATTAGTTAGGATAAGGTTTTTAGATATATTCATTAAAACTTTAGGTACTGTTTTATTGTTATTAAAAATAGAAACTTGCCATTTATAATCTTGTTGATTGATGGTCAGCATTTAAATTGACATATTTTTTCTTTGAGTGATTGGGCATATGGAATGCAATCTTGATTTTGTGTTTGTGTGATTAGGCATAGCGATATTAAGTATGGTGAAGAATCATTTATCTGTTGTTGGACATGTGATTTCAACACTTGAGACTCAACAGTTTGGGGCAGACATACATAGGACTATCATTTGTCACCTGGTAATGCAGAGAACATTTGCCTGTCTATGTAACAAGATTCTGTGACATCAATCTTGAATGATATTCTATTTGTGTAAATAGGTGTTATTTCTTACACAGATGGTCAGCACATACACACTACACATTGTCAGGCTAGGTGCCATTTGACCTATTTCATGATAATGCTCAAAAAGTTAGTGTATTACAAGTGGTAAATTCAGACCACTGCTCACCACAATGGCTGCAAACAGGACAAGTTGAGTGGCACTGATGGTGTATGGAGTTCAGGGGAATGACTTTGCAGACATCTTGGTCACTAGTATGACTAATTTCACTTGCTGTGGCTATGTTGATAAGTTTACACAGCATCATCTTGGTTTCAAATGGCAGTAGTTGTACATGGTTTTTCAGCATGTACATTGTGATACTTTCAAGACAAAGATTGAGTCATTACACACACTCTCACAGATGGTCAAAATTATTTACACGCTGCAATAAAAAGAACAAAGGGTAATTGGTAAAACATATAAGAAAGGGATATTGCTCTTGGAGCACGACTTTGTATGCTGCAGTCATGTTTCCAGGGGTGTGAGGACTGACAAATCATGTTGTCAAGTCATTGTTAGTGTCACAATGTTTTTAAATTAACAAAAAGGACAAACATGTTGGAGAGGCACATGTGTAACATGTATGAAGAGGACATTGACTCGTGGTAATATTTGTCATACATGTTGTCAAAGTACTTTTTGGACACAACAAATGTGATGGGGTGAAATGTCAGTGTCCTGTTTTGCGCTTGAATTGTGTCACAATCGAATCATCTTCATTCGATGATTCTGCTTGGTGCTCCGTTGGCTCTGTATTTGCAGATTGTGTGTGACAAGTTAAACCAAAAGCAGGCCAGAGGAGGTTTGAGGAACAGCATTTCCTTGTGACAACAGGTTGGGCATTAGTGCATTGATCATTATTTGCTGGTTGCTGAGGACAGCTAATAAATCCCTGTGGTAGGCAGCCATTGCGGCAAGGTAAGTATCCTGCTTCTGCTGCATTTCACGTAGGATTTGTACAATTTGTTCCAGATGTTTCCCCACCTCCCTGGTGCCACTTTGTGTGAGCATTTGTTCATGCCTGAGCCTCATTACACCTGAGATGTTGGCCAATGATTGAACAAGGCCAGGGGTTGGATTGTTGTTGGGTTGGTCCTTCTCCAGGTTGTCAGGTTCTGAGTTCAGGCATCTGAGGATGGCCTGTAGTGTACCTCCCACACTGTCCACAGCCACATGCACCTCTTTCAGAATGTCACACTGTAGACCAACAGCTGTTTTTTGGAACTGAAGCTGCGTATCCTAAGGAGTCAGGGGGTGGATGTGTACTGACAGATGCAGTATTAGAACTTGTTTGGGGTTCATCTTGAACTGCAACAACATTGGTGTAACTCTCAGGAGGCGGAGAAGGTGACCGTATGGTGTACAGGATTTGATCAAGAGTATCATGATCTATGGTGGGCAGATTGTCATCCATCTCTTGGAAATCAGGTGTGTCATCAACATGTTCAGATGTTGTAGGTGCATCTGCTGCAAAGAGATGGAAATGTGTTACTACCGCTTGCATGTTTAATATTTTAAATGTTTTCGCAACAGATTCACATTTGTTTTTCCAAATGTGATTGCTGTGTGGCAGGCATGAAATCTATATTGTAATGCTGACCTAGGAGCAAGACTTATACCCCCTTGCATGATCATTGCACCACTTTTTGTGACACCAGTGGTGCAGTTTGGTGGGACATATTTTCCCAGACAAGTGAAGACACACTGCCTTGCTACTGTTTATCTTGATAGTATGCACCCTTTGCAGGCAACACTATGAAGGCACATTTACTATTGAGTGGTAGTGCAAGGCGTTAGCCTCAATTTCCACGCATCCCAAAGGACCCTACGATCAGCCCAGCTCTCCTACGCCGTGGTCCCCCGCACCAGAAAGACCAGATCGGGAGGCCGCTCCTTCTCCTTCCTCGCGGCCAACGCATGGAACGCCCTTCCGCTCCCCCTCAGACAGACAACATCGCTCCCCATCTTCGCAAGAAACCTCAAAACCTGGCTCTTCGACAGACCCCCTCCTTGATGGAATGGAACCTGCACCCCCCACCCCTAGCGCCTTGAGACCCTTACGGGTGAGTAGTCGCGCTTTAACAAACTCCTGATTGATTGATTGATCCTTTGCAGCACACCATACTACACCCCTTCTGATATTTTGGCCTGCAACATCTTTACATGATTATGGTGCATGAACATTTTTCATCCTGCACAGGCACTGAGGGGGTATTTTGAAGCACCTTGCACCGCCAGTGCATCACTTTTTCTCATGTTAAAAGTGACACACTAGTGGTGCAAGGGGCTTGTAAATAACCCCCTAAATTTGTAGGAACGGTGCCAATGAAGGCACCCTTGCACCATAGTGCACAGCTGTCTGCATTGAGGGGAATATTGTTTATGTGCAGGGAGGGACACCTTCTTGCACATACACAATCAATAGCATTTGTATATTTATTTGTGAGCTGCACAACACAACACTAATGGCACCAGCATGAAAAAAGGATTTAGCCCAATTGTACAATTCCCAACATTTGGAAAATGTCAGACCATGTTATCAATAGTATTGTTTTTTGGTTTGGCAAGCTTTTGCGGCAAGCGTTTCCTGTATGTGTCAGCGTCAACACTCAGTAGGTGTAGCAATTGTACACTCACATGGACACCCATTGCCTGCAACTTTCACAATGAGTAAGGCGTGAATGGGTGACATATCGACAAAACTGCGTAAAGCATCGTGAAGTGGCTTGACAGTACTTTGTGATTGAGCCAAGGACCATATTGCCAGAGTTATTTCCTATTAGGTGATAGGGGTTTGGTATTTGGCTTGTAAGCATGCCCCTTTGTGTGTATGGTCCATGCCATGGGTCTTGATTTGTGTTTTCACATGCAACAGCTGACACTTATGTTGACAACAGTTTGAGAAATCCTTAATCTGGGTATGCGTCATTGGCCTAAGGCTACACAAGGTAAGCATAAGGATGCACACTAGAGTGTTTTAATGGATTTGCTGTGACATTTCAACTTTCTATGCATGCAGATTTTCAACAACACACATGGAGTGAGTGTGACTAAAGGAGGGTTGGCAATATTAATCTCAGTAAAACATGAGGCTTTAAAATTTACTGTTGTTGGGACATCCCCCTGGTTTCAATTAGTCTTGATTTCCAATATGCTACAGGTCAAGTTACTAGTGGTGAATTGGTACTACAATATTTTTAATCACAATACTTGCCAAGTCATCGAGGTTTTACAGACAGAAATTAACAAAACTTCAGAAAAATGGCAACCCCTATGTATTCTTTGGGTAGGAGATTTTAATTACTCAATTTGCCCTTATAGCTCTGGTCATGCCTGTGGGATGTTAAGCGTAGAGGGGCAGCCTCTGGTGCATTTTAACCATACACTCCAGGGAGAGGCTCTAAATTCTATTATTGTGGAGAATGATCTGGGCCTTATAAATGACTTAGGCAGCAACTCCTCAATACAGTGCCCCACCTATGTTGGTGGAGGTAGGGAGAGTTTTATTGATTTTATGTTCATATCACGAAAGTTCCTGCCACTAATTGGTGACTTTGAGGTGGATCCAAATAGTGCGAGCGATCATAATCCCCTTACAGCGTCCTTTAGTATAATAGATCAGCCGGGGAATGTTGTTGGTTATAAAGTTTCTTTTAATCCTAATAAAGGAGTAAGACTTAAATGGAATAAAGTAAATCCTATTGAGTTTGAAGCAAAAACTGTTATAACTAATTATGACTCGATTGTGAAGTGCTTAGCTCACGACCTGCCCCCAGCTGAGATTATCCAGGAATTTCAACTGATTTGTTCGGATGTAGCCAAAAATTTGACCTAGACAATTAAGGTGAGGGACCCCCCGGAGATAAGGTGGCTTAATGTGGAATGTACAAGAGCACACAAAACCTTAAAGCTGGCATTGCATGCACACCCCCGAGATAGGGCTCAGATTAAGTATGCACGGAAGGCATACAAAAGTATAGTGAAGCTGAGGAAAGAAGAACTGAGGCGTTCAGCCTGGGATGATTTGGAAAGGGCGAGTACCCTTAAGGACTCGAAAAGCTTCTGGGAAGTTATAAATCGCCCATTATTCACTGGGGAGTTGGGCAGGATGGATTCCTTGATTTTGGGGGATGTTTGGGAAGCCCACTATGCGGCCATATTTAATCCCAAAGGCTGCCTATATGAGGTCCCTAGTGAGGATTTGCCCCAAGATCTAACCTCGGCCTTTCGCCTAAGTGCGTCAATCTCAGTAGCTGAGGTTGAGGAAGCCATAGCCAAAGGAATTAGTATGAAAGCCCCTGTCCCAGATGGAGTGCCACTGGATCTTTTTAAAACCAATCCTAACTTGTGGGCCCCATTATTGACCAACGTGTTTAAAGCAGTGGTGACCGGCCCTATCCCGGCATCCTGGAAGGAGGCTACAGTGGTTCCTGTGTTTAAAAAAGGTAACAGACGTGACCCCTCCTGCTATAGGCCAATCTCCCTTATTGATGCTACGGCAAAGTTGCTGGGAAGGGTTGTCCTTGCACGACTTGAAACTTGGGTGGCAGACACGGGTGATTGCAAGATCACAGTATGGCTTTAGGAGGGGCAAGGGTACTACTGAACAGTCCCTCAACTTGTCCCTGATTATGGGCAACTACAAGAAGGCCAGGAAGGGTTCTATCCATCTGGCCTTCATGGACTTGTCCAGTGCTTTTGATACTGTAAATCGGGATAAGTTGTGGGCACTGATGGGGAAAATGGGAGTTGAGGAACCTTTGATCTCTCTTCTCCATAGGCTTCACGCCTCCACATCTGTAACTATTAGATATGGCGCCAACGGTGAAAAAACCAGGCCTATTGCATCAACAGAGGGTGTCCGGCAGGGATGCATCTTAGCCCCTTTTCTTTTAATAATTTACACCAATGGCCTTGATTCTTTCTTGTCAGATAAAGATCTTGATTGTTCACGTATTAGGGGGACCAGGGTCCCACTTCTTTCATATGCGGATGATACCGTTTTAATGGCCTTAACAGCAAATGGCCTTCAAAAATCTCTTAATGCATTCTCTGATTTTATGTTGTCGCTTGACCTAAAGGTTAATTTTACAAAATCATACGTTATGGTATGTGGGCCTAAAAAGACTAAATCTAGAAATTATGCCGTGGGTATGAAGAGGATTGATAAATTGAATAATTTTAATTATCTAGGGAATCTTTTTAACAATAAACTGAATTAGGATCTGCTTGTCACCACAAGGATGCACAATGCAGGTAGGGTGGTTGAGGGACTTTTTCGTTTTGCCTCAAAATTGGGACATAAACCGGTGACCGAGCTAGTTACACTATATAAAGCCAAATGCGTACCTGTGGTGACATATGGTGCAGGTGCATGGGGGTATTATAACAGCCGCCAGTTGCAAATCATGGAACATAAATTCATAAAAAGGCTACTGATGATTCCAAATAGTACCCCCACAAGCTTTTGTCACTATGAGTTGGGGCTTGACTTGGTAGAAGATTGTATAAATATTGCCCCCTTACTTTTATGGGCCAACATTTGGTTATCAGAAGAGTTGGCATTCTCCAGGGAGATTATATAAGATTGTCTTAACCTCGATGGAGCACTAAGTTTCCCCTGGCTTCGATTTGTCAGGGATAGCTTTTATAATTTAAGCCTGGGACATTATTTTGATTGCCCAACCAGTATCGATGAGAATGCGAAAAAGATCATAAAAGAGGTGCATTTCATAGGGGCAAATACTCGCCGCTCTCAACCTGAGGTAGCAGGTCCTCTTTGTTTATTCCCCGCTCAGCAACAATTTTATTTAACGTTCACTACAAACATTCATACTCGTTTTTATTTAACAAGAATCCGTTTATTGACCTTGCATTTCCTAGTAGCATTCCCGAAACAAATTGGGTGGGCAGATAACTTGGTGCCTTGCCCCTGTGACAATTTGGCAGTCCAAAGCACATCGCACTTTATGCTATTTTGTACTCTATATAAAGAGCCCAGGAGAAAATGTTTAGTCTCAATGTTAAAAGAAATTAGGCCATGTTTTTATACTGATGGTTTTAATCATTTGCATTCTTTGGCTACAGCTGATATTTGCATTGGGGTTTCTAATTTTATCAAAGTTGCAATTGCCATTAGGAAATGGTATTAGTAGTTGTAGCCGAACTGGATTAGCTAGAATTGTCATCGTACATTCTATGTGTCTAGTTTAAGATTGATTTTTAAGGATTGTATTCTTTTTATCCTACTTATTACTCTTTTAATAATTGAACTGTATGATTTGCCTTCCACGTTGTTCTGTAAATAGGCCATTGAAATTATAAACTGTACTGCTGATTTTATGCACTTTTATGGTTTTCTTTTTGAAATCGAATAAAGTTATTTGACTTGACTTGACTTGAGTGTGACAGCTATTGTGAGTTATTGTGTGCAAGAAGGGTCACATGACTGCACTAAATGAATCACTCACACAACACAGGCACCACTGCACCATGGTGCAGGGATACCAGCGCTGTGGGGAAATAGTTTTTGTGCAGGGAGGGGCACCTTCATGCACATGAACAATCAGTAGAGGTGAATTCCTCTTCCGATGCGTGCTTTGGAATGCAGTAGGCATCTGAAGATTTTTTTAAAGTTGGGAACATATGAACATTTGTCCTCGTTGCACCTCTCTAGGCCAGCCCTAGGGTGGCATAGCATTCTGATGCATTTGCAGATTTACGATTGCTCATTAATCTGAACATGCATCAGTGGACATGGGTGTTGCATGGAAATACCCACAGCAACACCCATGTCACACCACTGACACGAAAAGTGTAGCATTAAAAGGGCAATATTTACGGGCACAGGTAAAGCCACGCAGGTTGGCTTTACCTCTCCTTGTAAATATCACACAGCAGGTTACCCCACTGGTGCCTCAGCAAACGTGTCGCTCGGGCGGCAGAAGGGGATTGTAAATCGGCACCGGCAGAGAGGGACATGGCAGAGCTGTTTTGGCATGTGTGAAGTCTGATTGGCATATGTGATTTACTTCCATTACGGATAGGAGGGACTGGGGACAGGTCCCAGTGCATCAAGACGCACACAGCAGACTGTGGCACAGGTACATATCTTGCTAAGATCACCACCATGACCCATTACAAACATATTTGCACTTCTTGTGACTTACCCATTGACTGCTTTTGATTTTCATATGCTGCACTGTCCTGTCCCGAGACTCCAGTGACCAACTCCTCCGGGATAACAGCTGCCACCCGCTTCTCCAGGGCATCCAGGACCTCCTGTTCTGCTGGGCTTCCTCCTCCTGTCTGCAATACTGCCTTGCGGTATGCCGCTAGTTTTTCCTTTGTTCTGAGCTTGCAGTCATGCCAGCGTGTTTTGCAGTCAGCAACAGTCCTCTTCGCTTGTCCAGCGCTATTTATTTTCTGGACTATGATCTGCCATATCGCCTCCTTTTTGGAAAGTGGCAACTTTGAACTCACGAAGAGCTGGTGCTGATAATTGGTCACCTCAGTGACCAGTATTTCATTCTCCTCTTGACTGAAGTTAGAGTTGCGCTTCCTCTTTGCCAGGGTCTCTGCATATGCATCAGGACTTTTGCTGCGGTTGGGTGCTTGAGGGTCCTGACTACTGCCTTGTCCTGCCTGGTCCAATGCAAACTCCTCTATGGTCCCCAAAGGGTTTTTTGGGAGTTGCGTTATTTTTGGGGTGATTTTTTGGCCGCTTCACGCAGTGGTGAGTGTCGCAGACTGCTCGAACTGGCGTTGCTTGACGCAAATCTGACTTACGTCACTTTTTCAGCAGTTGCGGCAGGCTGACGACCGGCAGTTTTGCGGCACCTATGTCAGTTCTTCTGACGCAGGATGCAGCGTTGTGCCACGGTTCGCCAAGATGTAAGTATGGTGCAACCGTGGCGATTTGCGTTGCCACAGTGGCGGCGCATTGTTTTTGACGCATCGCTGCATTGCGGCAGTGATGCTTCACTTCTTGTAAATCTGCCCCTTAGATGCACATGTAAATTTAAGGTTATGGATACATATACAGTTTTAAAATAAATGCAGCATACTATTCAAATGACTAAAGGAGTATATAAGAGTTAAAAAAATTACTCAAACTACACAAATGCATATATGTACAAAAACTGCAATTTGCTATCACTGTAAGGAAAAAAAATAGTATGCACACTTATGTAAATGCCTGGATTATACAGCAAATGCACCTTCAGTATTTTGGTCAAGTGCAACAGTTTACGTTAATGATATTAAAGCACATGAATATATGGTACTGCATGCACGTATATATGGCATAGTCAAGACGTGAAAGGGTGGAGCCAAAATTACACCTCTCCACAGACAATGATGCTCTCTCAAAGATAAATGGTGTGCATTTAATTTATTTTGTATGTCATATGGCACCCCTTGTAAGTTTAATAGGTGTTTTGACTGTTTTAAATTCTTTATCCTAATTACCTTAGTCTAAAAACCCAACTAAACCCTTACAAGTCCAACAATACTAATTTTAAGGTAACACCCTGAATATCTTTTTTAACTCAACATTGAACCAATGCCCCATTTCTTAGCCCCAACATGGATTAGCTACACATTAGATCCCTCATAGTAATTCACGCCTTGGCAGCCTCACCCAGCACAGTGCATCAGAAAGGCCTAGCAGTTCAGCATCAGTTAAGCAGCCAGCATGCATCACTTTACGAAGGACACCTTCAGACTGAAGAGGACCACTGGGTGCTTGAGGCTCAGGAAACCAGGGGTTCTTGTTCCAAATCATTCAACTTCTTTGTTCTCTTAAGAATAGGCATTTTAGCCATTCTTCAATTCTACAAAGTCCAGGTCTGCATGAACTAAACCATTCATCAGGTCTAAAAAAAGGACACTCCTCTGTTCAAGATTGCAAGGTACATATGCTGTAGAATAGAAACACACCTTCTTGATCATCCTCTCTTTGACTAGTGCAACTGTCTCTCACACTGGAAAATGCCCAGTATTTAAACCGATTAGCAATATTCAAAGCTGGGCAAGGGAGACAGGAAAGAAACTGAACTGGAAAATAAGAAAAAAAAACAACTCCAAGTGGTTGCAAGAAACTTGGCCTTTAAGTATCTGTTTTACTTTACTGCCACAGAGGCTCTATAGACTCCTGGTTTTCTGGTGAAGACCTCTTCTATTAAATTAATTAAATAAAATAAGCCAGTGGAAACCATAGTTGTGCAAGACACAGACTCAGGAACTGTAATAAAATGTTAAACTCAAAAAGTCCAAGGAAAAGTATCTCCAGTCCCAACTCCCTTCCTACCCTCTCCACCAGCCCCAACCAACAACAAATTCTTCCCACCAAAACAAAAAATTAAAAAAGGGCTAGAAGAGGATATTATTGATGTCATTCCGGAGCTGGTCCGGGCTCTGCTCCATCATGCTGAGCCGGCCCTTGATGGTGTCCAGAGTTGGATGCGGTGCAGCAATGGCCTGTTTCCAGTGTGGTGTGGGGTGGCAGCAGTTGGCCGCACCAGCGATGAGATGGCCAGGACTCTGGAGGCTGAGGGGTACCAGCTGTACTGGGGCCCAGCTGTTGTGCACTAATTTCCTCCTACCCCTCTTCCAGGACCACCAGCGGCCGGTATTCCAGCTGGATACGCTCCAGCCTCTGCCGCTGCACATGGGCCGCTATCTCCTGCCTGTTGGGTGGTCCAGCTGGACCAGCAGGAGCAGCTATATTGAGAAAAACAAAAAAGACAAATTGTGAATAATGCACTGTACAAACAATTGTTTTAAATTGCTGGGTGGCACAGTAGCAGTACACTGCTGGTCCCCTAGGGCCATTGGAATTTATTTAATCTGATTATGATTAGGAGAGTCACAAGGCCAATTTGATGTTTTACCCACACATGTTGCCAAACATAAAATAACACTGACTGTGTGGCAGAAAAGTATTAACAGGCAAAGAATAACATCATATGATTAAAAAAACAGTGATTTGATTATTTTTTTCTTCTAAAGGCTTTTCAAGTAACTATAAACAGAGTCAGACACTTTGAGTTGAAAAATAAATAACTTCTCATTGATGAGTACGGCATTATGCACTATATGGAGTACAAGTTGTGTATGGTGCTAAAATAATGAAGTCATGCTCATTGCTAGCCAGTGCCTCTGCTAGTTTGCTGCTGTCTACAGCTGTGGTTGACAATTATTTATTTTTAATTCCAATGGCCCTGTTCTTTGTCAAATGCATTTCTCTTTCTACCCTGTCTCAAAAGAGGCAGATGAATAATAAATAAGATACTACGTGAGTCATACACCTCATGCATGAAATGCGGATATTAATATATGATCTTGTCTGCCATAGGCAGACATTGAGGAAAATGAATCTAATGGACTGCACTACAGGTAAAGAAATGGGCTATATAGATTTTATTTGGCACATTCCTCACTGTGTATCCCATATGCCAAACTTGACATCAAGTCATGTACTTACTCCAACTTTACTCTGTGGCCTCGCCCGCCACTATGTATTTCCAACAAATTCATTTGCTGGGCAGTAACCAAGGAAAGGAAACTTGATTTTCTCTACTGCAGGGGGTAGGGTAGAGGGATTAGACAGGTAGGGTACTTTTTTATATATATATAATAGAGGGGCCACTACACTGATCATTTATTCATCATCTTTGGCTTATTCAGTCACAGTACAATTTGAAAGGGAAAAATTGAACAAGTGTAAATGAAATCTGATATGGGAAATCATGAAATATATTCTGGAATCACTTAACATGGGTATCGCATTCAATGTGGCACATGCCAAGAATGGATTTTCCAATTTGGTAGGCTGGGACGGAAGAACTTAGGGAAAAAAATAAAGGAGTGAAGTACTAAGAGGTGACTGAGTCGGCGAAGGGACAACAGATCTTGTGTGTTCGGTTTGCAATGCATTGAAAACATTGTAAATGCCACACTAACAGAAGCAGATGCACATTACACAGCCAACACTGCAGTTACAAATTGATTGACCCATACTGCACTTCGGCCATAGTTGGCAAAAAATGCCATAGGCAGGGAGGGGGGGGGGTGATAAATGATAGGTAGGATAGATCTAGCTCACTTAGCAAATACAGTGAGTCAAGGGAGTAGAACAAAGAATAAAAATAAATAACCCTCACTTGGAACCATAGCTTTGAATTATGTTGATAACCCTACATAAACCAAGTAAGCAAAGTAGGTGAGCAGCATGCTCCTCATTAGAAGAGCTGCCTTGCTTATTCATCCAAACAATCCAAATATTCATTCATCCTTTCATTCTAATTCATCCACAGCCACCATGATTAAGGTTTACTCTTTCCAATCCAGTCTTTCACCTAAATTTCCAATACATTATCCACCCATTCAATAGCAACCCTTACTTCAAACCATCTTTTTGCCCATCCGTTCCTTTACCCACCCGCGCACCCTTTCACCTACCCACCCTTTCACTCATATACTATTTCCTTTCTTTTAAGTTACCTTCCGTTCTTTCATGTCTCCCTTAAGCCATCAAAGCTCATTATGTGAGATTTTGCTGAGTTGTAAATAGAAGAGGCCATAATAATTCAACCACCGCTGCAGCTGGTAAAGCTAGGGGGTTCACAGTCACGTGTTGATGATGCCCTGGTTCTTGCTAGTGAATATAATAGTAATTGTCAATAAGCAAGCAATTATGTGACTTACTAGTGCCTGTCCCTGCTGCTGCTGCTCCAGATAGAAGAAGCCATAATACTCCACCACCGCTGTGGCTGGTAAAGCTGGGGGGTTCACTTCACGGTCATTTTTGATGTCGATGAGCAACGCCATGGCAATAGCTAGTGAGCATAGTAATTGCAAACAATGATGTGACTTACCAGTGCCCGTCCCTGCTTTCACCTCTCCCCCTTCAATTGGCCCGTCTCCTCCTGCAGCGGCACTGGAGTGGGCATTACCGATGTTCTGTGTGGCTAGAATAAAACATTGCACATAATTTAGATCCCAGATACGCAACCTCAAATGCAACTGCAATACAGCACTGCAGCTCAGTTAGCAGTAGCACGTCACTATCTTCCAAATATCACTCTGGGCATTTGATTGGTTCGTTCACAAAGTTAAACAAGCCAGGCATGGAATAATGGTCAATGAAAGACATATGGTGTTGGTTGGCAAATGCAATGGGAGTGGGACCTCATACCTTTTTTCCAGCCATGCTGCACTGTCATGGGAAACTGCTGGTATACTGTAAATATAAATGAATGAGTCTGCAGCACACTACATTCGGGAGGTGGGGGTGGTCCATGATGTCTTTGGCCACTCTCTTGTAAACTGAACTGTGCTAGAGCTAGACATACGCAGGAAAAGGAAAGCATTCTCAACAAACACATGATGATTTTTATTTAAAATACTACCTTACTTGGGCCTGCTATCTGAATGAATCTTCACGATACACAGCACCAACATTCCAATACCCCGAGATTCTACCCTAAGAAGTCCACAACAATCATAAAAGGACTTACAGGGATCAGCAGAGCCCTCAACAGTGGTGCTGGTGATTGGCGCCGGCTGACCAGCTTCTCCCAAACCCTCAGAAATGTCCCATTTCTTGCCCTTGAGTGCTGATGAAAGAAATTAATAAGATAAATAAAAATAGATTAGTGATTCAGTTAATAATTTCCACAAAATGTTTTATGAAAAGCAAACGTAGTCACATACTTCGCTAAAACAGATCACCTATAGTACTACTAGTTTCGTCTCGAGTCTATTGACTGTCGTTAAATCCATTTCCAAATTTCCTTAACAAAAACTAAATTTGGAACTAATGTATTGCAGTGAATGATCTTTGAATCGATTCCCATTTCTCAAGACCCTTGATGGACCAACTCAGGCTCCCTTTTTTGCAATGCATAGATGCATACTTCACATCACTGTGAATTCTTTTAAATAACCTGGAACTGTACGAGCTACATAAACAAAGTCACAGAGAGAACGCGCTACTCACTGAATCACTATAGTGACAGGAGAACAGTCTGCAATGGCTTCTTAATTACTCAGCCATGGCTTCTTAATTAATCAGCCAAAGTGAGCGCATCATGAGTGCGATTAGGTAGCGCTGAGCACCTGCCTAGCAGAAACTAGAAACTGGATCACACAATAATATACTAGAGTAAAAAAAACATAACTGACATCTGAGTGTGAGCAGCATGCTATTTGGATTTTGTTTTTTAGCATTGTACAACACAAACACAACAAATAATGAATACTCACCGAGCCCCGGAATCTCAACGCCTAGCAGGTTAAGCAGGTCCTGTTCACGGTCCAGAATGTCTGCCCAGCGGTGCGTCAGCTGTAGGGGGGGTATGCTGAACCTGGATGTGGTGCTGCAAGTACTGGCGCATCATCCCCCAGCGTCTCCGCCACTCCTGCAGGGGGTAGCCACTACAGGGCCTGTCGTCTGCTGCCAGCATAGAAGGGAGTAGGCGTTGCACAAAAAAAACTAGTGCTGCCACCTCCTCCTCTCCAAAGATTGCCCGGGGCTGCACACCTGGGCGGCAGCGCCGTCTTCAAGGAAGTCATCCCTCTGCCATGGCACTGGGTGGGGTCGAAACAATAAGAAGGAAAAGGAAGGGTAAGTAAAGAAGAAAGAAATGAGGGAAGAAGGGGAAATAAAGTCAGAAAGTCACAAAAATACAAATAAATTTACACAAACACGTAAAATACACAAACACAAAGACACACACTAGTATAAAGAAAAATTAGGGGTAGAAAAGTAATAAAGGAGGAGGATTACAAAGATTAAGGACAGATAAAATTTAGATCCAGCACCATAACAGAGAGCAGAAAACCAAGATGGCCACGCCCATGCGGACTGCGTGTTGCTGTTGATGTGCGATTTATAACGCGAGAACACACTTGAGAACTGCGCAGCGCCGTTCACGCGCGATTTTGGAGCGCACGGATGCACTCCACGTTCCCAATGCAATGCGAACGTGCGCACCGGCAAACTCCGCCCACAAGCAGAACTCCGTGCAGCGGGCGGAGTTTTTTTTTCAACTCCGTGGAATTCCGCATAGTGGGACTCCGGGAACTCCCCCCACCCCTCATAAATTTAGAGTAAACAAAAATAATGATTTTCTCAAAACATGGGAGTAAGAAACAAACCCCAAATTGGTGGTGGGCCAGACGACATCTTGAAACACTGCTGGAATACAAGTACTTGGGTGTCATTTAAAAAAAAATTAAAGTAACCTGCTGCTGGACTGCAAGTTAGGACATAATTCAGTGGAAGTCATAAATGAGTCCTACAATTCAAAAATCGTAAGCCTTATGCTGTAGGGATGTGAGATACTGGATGTGAAAACTATACAGCAGTTACAGAGGGTGGAAATGAGTATTTGGAAAAGTTGGTTAGGTCTGCCAAAAGGGTCAATAAACAGTGCAGTATCACTGGAAATGGGAATGATGAACATATTCAAATATTACCAGAGATGAATAAATTATAATGATCAGCTTGTGGAAGCTGGCCCTAGCTTGCTAAAGAATGCAATACACACCCATTTGAAGGAGTACAATCGAACCCCCCGGCAGGTGAACTTGCAACTTGCAGTTGGTCAATTAAAGGCAGAACGATCTCGAAAGTTGGGGAAATCCCAAGACTTTACAGGAAAAACCTGGTAAAACGCAGATGAGGGAACTCGCATTTGCAAGAGAGCAGATGACAACTGTAAGAGATCCCAAACTGTGGCTGTCCCCTTACCACAAGTCCTAGGAAAAACTCATCCTTAGCTATTTCATATAAAAAGTAGAAACAAATGTTAATGTTGATATAATCGATGTCAATGTACACAATGATACATTTGCATTTGAGAACAAAATCGCATCACTATTATCAAATTCGCCCAACGTAAACTCTCCATCAACCTCAACTAAGAAATATATGGTCAGGCAGGCACTGCGTCCTAGGCCTAGGTTACTGATTGACAGGTCAAAAGTGGGGTGGCACATAACTAGCAGACAAACGCACAAACAGGAAACTCAGGTCAATCCCCCAGATAAGCGCAGCGACACTACAATGATCCATGTAGAATGGTCCCAATAAAGTACACAAGGCCGGAGGGGTGCGCATATTCCTAAAACACCATAACGTCCGAGCCACATGAAGTTAGGAACACACAGCCATTCAGGGCACAGCACACACTGTACACAAAGGGATCATGCGCCCCTCGCGGCAGACTCGGGATGCACTACCCACTGGTCCCCATTGTGTCTACGTAAGGTCCAGGCTCACCTGCATTTCTTATCAGGGGACTTATTTATGACTCCGCAGACATGACCCGCATTCTTTTAACAAAAAACATTTGTCCGAAATTCTTTATGATACCCAAAGAAATTTATAAAAACTGGTTCAGATTGATTGTATTTTGGGACAGTCCTCAGACCCTCTTCTGTAACTGTGGTACTGGCCAAAGTGTTTAATTTAACCAAGTGTTCCAGTTTTGCTAAATGTCTATTGTCTTTTGTTTTTTCAAGGTAAATTCATTTTCGAGCATCATTTTGGTGAGCCAGCCAGAAGAGATTGGTACACCTATGTACTCCTGGTGGGAGGGGTGGGGTTGGGTTCCAGCCTTCCTTTCCTTCTTTTTCCCGTCTGTGAGATAGGATTATCTCAATTTGTAATGAATGAGATGGGGACAGGAGGGACCTGATGGTAATAGTAGTTTTATGGTTATTTAAATCCTCATTGCACTTGTGCGGCTACCCTGTGAAAGTGGCCTTCATGCACCTCTATCATTTCTGAGTTGCCTGGAATATTTTGGCCCTCATTCTAAAAGTCTCATAAATCCCAATTATCCCATGAACAGCAAAGATTATGAAATGTATGGAAGCACTGCATCCCCATCTCTATCCATTCACGCATTCCACCTGTTAAAAACTGTTAGAAATGGGGGTCTCTAATTGGCATATGCACCTTTGTCCAAGTAGGGACCCTTGCTTCTAGTCAGGGTAAGGGGGATACACACTTTAGATAACCCCTGCTCATCCCCTTGGTAGCTTGGCATGAGCAGACAGGCTTATCCCAAAGGCAATGTGTAAAGTGTTTGCACTCAAAACACACAGTAACACAGTGAAAACACCACAAATGGACACCAAACGAGTTTAGAAAAATAAGGTCTCTTTATCTAAACCAAACAAGACCAAAATGACAAAAATCCAACATACATATCTCAAAATAGAACTTAAAAACAATTACTTGAAGAAATAAACTTGTAGAACCAAATAGCTCCACCTGGGGCTATTATGACGTCAAGACGGGCAGAAATCCAAAGTACGGCTCTGACCGCGAGGTGTGCAGCAGCGGGCACGGAGTCACGCGGAACCCCAAACAACAGTACCATGGAAATCAAAATCAATGGACGATGCACGGCATCGTGAAAGTGAGGCATCGGTGCCGAGGTCGAGGCCTGTTATCTGGTTGCCATGGGGGTGGCGAGGCGTCGTGTCCGCGAGGAGGCGACATGTCGAGTCCAGGACAGGGGAAGTCGGCGGCATCGGCGGTGAGGTGTCTGTTCTGGTGAGGCGATGCAAAGTTGAAGAGTTCATGGAGTCACCCTCGTTGGTTATCGACTCCGCGATAACGGGAGTCTGGTGGTGACGGGACGGCCGATAACTGCAGGCATCGACAGCCATCAAAGGCTGTCGGAGCTGCGGTGCAGGTGGGGCGGTGCGCCATACACTTTACGAGCAGTGCCCCTGGCCTTGGTGCAGATCACGGCATTTCTGGCGGGGGTGGCGCTGACAGCATCAGAGTTGTTTTTCTTGCTTTCTTTAAGTTTCTTCCAGCTCCCAACAGCAGGAACTACCCCCAGAGGCCCAAATCTGGAATAGGTACCTCCTGGCAGGTCAGAACTCCCAGCAATGGAGTTCAGGGGAGCTGGTAGTACAGTCTTTGTGTCCCTGAGACTTCAGAACAGGAGGCCAGCACACCCAAGCCCTTGGAGATTCTTCTTCAAGCAGGTTCTCAGCAAAGTTCCAGTCTTTGTCCTCTTTCTTGGCAGAAGCATCAACTGCAGGCCAACCCAACAAAGCACACAGCAAAGGGGCAGTACTCCTTCCTACAGCTCTCCAGCTCTTCTCCTTGGCAAACGGTTCCTCTTGAGTCCAGAAGTGATCTAAATTTCTGGGGTTTAAGGTCCACTACTTATACCCCTTTTTGTCTTTGTTCTCTTTGTGGTAAGGGTCTCTGAGCCCAGTCCAAACCAGTTCTGTCCTCTCTAGTGCAGCATCACTACAGGAGGTGGAGACAGCATTGTGCAGCGGAGACACTGCCTATGCAGGTGTAAGTGAAACTCCTACCACCACTCTAAATGCAGCCAAGGTCTATTCAGCTCAGCTCTGATTCACCCAGGAAAGGCAGGGCACACCTCAACCCCCCTTGTGGTTGTCTACAGTGCATGCACATCCCCAGCCCCATCACTCCAAAACCAGACAGTCAATGCACAAACCAGCAGAGGCACACAGAATGGTTAAATAAGAAAATACCTACTTTCTAAAAGTGGCATTTTCAAACACACAATTTAAAAACCATCTCCCTAGAGAGATGTGTTATTAAATTCTGAGTTCAGAGAGCCTCAACTCCACTTCTCTATTTTGTTCCAATGGAAAGTTATACTTGTAAGATGTTACAAAGTAACTCCAATGTTAGCCTATGGGACAGATAGCCTTTCAATAGTGAAAAACGAAATTGGCAGTATTTCACTATCAGGACATGTAACACACACCAGCACATGTCCTACCTTTCACCTACTCTGCACCCTGCCCATGGGGCTACCTTGGGCCTACCTTAGGGGTGCCTTGCATGTAAGTAAAGGGAAGATTTTGCAGCCTGGCAAGTGGGTGCACTTGCCAGGTCGACATGGCAGTTTAAAACTGTGCTTGCAGACACTGCAGTGGCATGTCTGAGTCACATTTGAAAAGGCTGCGTGTGTGGGTGGCACAATCAGTCCTGCAAGCCCACTAGTAGCATTTGATTTTACAGGCCCTGGCATACTCAGTTCTCTTTACTAGGGACTTACCAGTAAATTAAATAGGCCAATCATGGATAACCAACCATGATATCAATTTACACAGGGAGCAGCTGCACTTTGACACTGATCAGCAGTGGCAAATTGCCCAAAGCATCTAAGCCAACAAAAATGAAATCCAGCACAGCATCAAAAATACAGGAGGTAGAGGCAAAAGTTCAGGGAAACCACACCAAGGATGCTAAGTCTAACATGTGTCCCCTCCAGCTGAAAAGTGGGTAGATCTCCCACCCTCTTGGGAGTTCTCATCACTAAGGCAGAAGAATCTAGATAGACCATCAGCATTGGCATGCTGTGTACCAGTGCGGTGTTCCACCATAAAGTCTATTCCCTGTAGGGAGATGGACCACCTCAACAGTTTTGGGTTCTCACCCCTCATTTGCATCAACCATCTGAGGGGCCTGTGGCCTGTCTGAACCCAGAAGTGAGTACCAAACAAGTAAGGCCGTAGCTTATTCAGTGCCCAGACCACAGCAAAAGCTTCTCGCTCAATTGCACTCCACCTCAATTCCCTGGGAAGTAGCCTCCTACTAATGAAAGCTACAGGTTGGTCCAAGCCCTCATCGTTCAATTGTGAGAGAGCTTCACTTACACCATGCTCTGAAGCATCTGTCTGCACAACAAATTCTTGGGAGAAATTGGGTGCCATGAGCACATGGAATATTTCAGGGCCTCAAAAGTGGTCTGACAGGCATCAGTCCAGATCACTTTCCTTGGCTGCTTCCTTGAAGCCAGCTCTATCAAGAGGGCAAAAATGGTGCCATATCCCTTGACAAACCATATGTAGTAGCCGGTGAGACATATGAATGCTCTCACCTCTGTCTGGGTCTTAAGGGGCTCCCAAGCCAGAATGGTGTCAATCTTAGGTTGTTGGGGCGCCATCTGGCCACTTCCTACCTGGTGCCCTAAGTACACCACAGACTCCTGCCCTATTCGCACTCACTGGCCTTGATAGTGAGGCCTGCCTTCTGCAGAGCCTTCAACACTTCACAGAGGTGTTGCAAGTGTTCCTCCCAGCTGGAGCTGAACACAGCAGTGTCATCCAGCCTGGACAGTACCTAGTTGACCAGTCTCTGGAATGTGGCAGGGTGTTCTTCAACCCAAAGGGCATGACACGGAACTGGTAGTGCCCCTCTGGCATTGAGAATACAGTCCTCTCTTTTGCCCCTTCGGTTAAGGCAAACGGCCAGTACCCCAGACCCATATAGGCAACGATAAGCACGTAGAAAAAAGAGCACAGTTCATTCAAGGATGCCGATCTACCAATTTGAGGAAACTGATCCTTCGTCAGCCGGCATATCACTTGATGAAATCCTCATATTGGGCAGATCCATGAACTGGCGGACAAAGTCAGTTCTGGCCCGTACTGCTAGGGCAACGTCATCAGCGACATCGATTAAGGTCAAGGAGGAGTGAGTAGACACCATCCCAAAATGGTCCGGATGAGGACGGAGAAGGGCCCAACATTCCATGGCCGGAAAGTTGTGTGGGACCTGCGGACTCCTCAGTCACCCCCTGCGAGGTTGTCTGGCAAAAGGGAGAACCTGTTTGAACTGCGGGAAACTGGATCGTTTTGTGAAGGCCTGTCTGAGTGCCGTGCGGCAGGCTGGTGGAGGAGGCAAATACACGAAGTTTGGAAAAGTGAAGCTCATAGCAGAAGAGGATGAGGACGAAAAAGGTGCTGCAAAGGCGGTGTGCAAACAAATGCAGAATCTTGAGGAGGAAGACAAAGACAAGGTAGAAGTATTCACGGTGTCATTCACCGTGCGCAACAACCAAAAGAAAAGACCTCCACCGATGTGTAAGGTGAGCATTGGAGACACATCCATAACAGCTCTCATTGACACAGGAGCGCCAGTGAACATTCTGGATGCAGAACAGTATCAACTACTTGAGCCAATACCTCCATTAGAGAAAACCAAGGCAAAGATATACAGCTATGGGGGTACCCCACCCATACCCCTGCAAGGATTCATAAAGGTGGAGGTGAGTCACAGGGACTTGGCATCGTGGACAAGATATCACATCACCAAGGAGAGTGCAGGAACCCTGCTTGGCTGCCACACTGACAAGGACTTGGGATTGGTACTGTTTGCCAAACAGGTACACCTATCACATGCAGAGAACATATTGGAAGAATTTCCTTTTTTTTTTTTCAAATTATTTTTTATTTTAATGGAGGGTACATCACATTCAGAAAATAAACAAAATGAGAAGACACAGCAAGAAAGAAAATTCAGTCATACTAGACATGTAAATAAACAATAATACCTATACATTTAAATACGTCCAGAAAACATCCAGATAACATCCAAATGCATTCTAAATAGCATCCTGATTCTTGAGGTATTTCCATATTCGTCCAAATTTTTGCAGTGAGCGAATAGATCTAGTTTTAGCCAATGCACGTTCTCTTTCGTAGATATTATGCATAAGAGCCAGCCACTCTAATAAAGTAGGAGGATTAGGCATAATCCACTCTCTCGCAATACAAAGACGGGCAGTTAATAATACAATAGACAAAAAGCTCCTGATAGCGGGATTATCACACACCTTAAGCCCCAGCATAATCTCTTTAGCAGAAAAAAACAAATAGAGTCCCAAACGTTGACAAGCATATTGCGTAACACTCTCCCAAAAATCTAATAACCTAGGACAAGTATAAAACATATGGAGAATATCAGCTGCCCTTTGGCCGCACTTAGGACAACATGTTCTATCCCCACCAACTCGAGCAAATACCTGCAGTGGTTGGTGCCATCTGCTGATTTTCTCCGGAGTATAATATAACATACAAATAGTATGATATTGTTGCAGCTTTAAGTTGATACAGTGTATAGAGTTATCTAGTGTATCCAATGCCAACGTAATTTCAGATATATCCGTAGCCGTATCAAGTGTCCGACTCCATTTATTAGCTAAGTGGCTGATATCAGCACTTCTCAGATGACAAAACTGTAAATACATTGAGCTGATTCTAGCTTTAAGCGCAAGATTTAAAAAATGTGTAAGTAGTGAATGAGGATGTGGAATTTGCAACCCTTGCCGTTTAAAGAAGTAATCTCTAAGTTGTAGATATTTAAAAAATGACTGATGTGGGAGATCAAAAGATTGTTGGAGATATGCAAAAGTAGAAAAACCACAGTGATCATATAGCTGACCCAATCTTTCAATTCCATATCTTGCCCAACTACGAGTATAGAGTCATGAAATATACTCGGGAGAGATGGATTACTCCATAAATTAAGGTGTTCATGATTGATCAAATCTTCAAAAGTGAGTGAAGAATACTTAAGGATTTCATTCCATATGCGAACCATATCCCTAATGGTCTTAAACCGCACTCTTTTATAATAATTGGGATCGTTAACCTTGTACAAAAACATTCGGCTATCTGTACCGAGCGCTAAAACAAGCCCAAAGTATGGCTGTTTATCAGTTAATAAGCTTTGTATACGCCCAGTGAATGCTGCCCAAAAGTAAAGTTTAAAGTCAGGAAGTTGTAAGCCTCGAAACTTATAAGAAAACTTAAGTAAGTGTAACGCCCGACGTGCCTGCTTATAGCCCCAAATAAAGCTACTAATCGCACCCTCTAATTTTTGAAAGAAATAATTGGGGACCCGTATAGGGATAGCGCGAAATAGGTATAAAAACTTGGGTAGAATTGTCATTTTGATTATGTTAAGAATCTTGGAAGAATTTCCAAAGCTATTTGAAGGGCTCGGATGTCTTAAGGACGTCAAAGTGAAATTACATATTGACAAAACCATCAAGCCAGTGGCACTAAGGGATCGAAGAGTGCCTTTTCATCTCAGGCCCCTAGTGGAAGCTGAGCTGGACAATCTGGAAAAGGCAGGGGTGATCGAAAAAGTGTCTGGCCCCACCACGTGGGTGCCACAAGAGGTATGCAGTTCCTAAGGGGACAGGAAAAACAGGTCTTTCTTCGTGAGGCCCTCACACACCCCGAAGGATGTCATGCTTCATCATTGGGCATAAGATAAGCCCCATCATACTGATCTGACTTACACTAAGGGGGCTTCTGCAGATACAGCATCTACACACTAGGAATGTTAAAAGGCAATTCTCCTATATCTCTCTCACTGCAACCAAGTAGTAACACACAACTTGATCCGTGTTTGACCTAATCGTTATACACGTGCACATGGGGCGTCACTACCGGGCACTCTCCCACACAAACTCATTTAGGCAAGTTCTTACACTTCCTACATGTTAGGCAAGGTTAGTGTGTTAGCCTCCCAAATACGCCCGACTTCCGATGTAACTGTCCTAAACTTAATAAAGTTTTTTCTGACACTCCCTACATGCTTAACATGGTTAGTGTTTCAGCCTCTAAACACACAACCATCATGGCTGCCAGGCTAGCGCACTAGCTTTTTAAACACAAATTGGCTTAAATACGCCCACCCGGAAGAAGAAGTCACAGGGCCCAGAGCAAGGGTAGGATCACAGCTAGTTGCTGTCCACCCAGCAGTGAGTATGCAACACCTCAGTTTGTCGGAACTCTCCGGTAAGCTTTGTGTCACAAACTGCATTGTAAACCGGGATACGCCTTTTTTCCTTCCCTTTTAGCTTCAGAGCAACAACGTGCTCTGTTACTTCCCCCGTCAGGCCGTAGACCACTATACTGGGGGTGAGTAGTAGTAGTTTTTTGGTGAGCTAATGTCCGCTCTCAGTGATTTTCGGCCACCAACCGCATAGAAATGCAAGTTGTTATTGTGGTTGAGAGTTGTTGTGGAGTGCACGCTAAGACTGTATTATCATGTACGGCATTTTATACCACGCCCTCAAACCCCTCCGGTTTCCCGGCAAACACGCAGTTCTGCGGTACCACACTACGAGTTAACCTTTACTGCTAGACTGTCATTTCGGCCACTTACCGCATAGAAATGCAAATTGTTTTTATGGTGGAGTGGTGTGGAGCGCATGCTTAGACTGTATTATCATGTACGGCATTTTATACCACGCCCTCAAACCCTTCCGGTTTCCCGGCAAACACGCGGTACTGCAAACCGACGGGTTATCATTTACTGTCTCCCAGCACTGGCCGGCCAGCAATACTGATGAGCTACGGTGTCCACCTCGACCTATATGTTTGTGCATGTTTTCACCATTTAGTCATCATCCAGCGTATCTCCCTGGATGTCCATGATTACTACTCCGGCTACAATAGGCACCTCACCTTGGACGAGGGTCCTCCCTGTCCGTTTGTCGTAATTTGGCTAAAGAGGGTTCCCTTGTCTGAACAGGAACTTTACCTAACCAATTACGTATTTGCCTAGGCACTCTTTCCTCCTGACAAATCCACACGATGCAAGAGACAAGTAATAAGCACCGGCCATGACCAGTGGCCCTCACCACCGCATAAGCACCAGTATTTGGCACCCCACCACGCTCTCATGCACTTCTGCATGTTCAATTACACCAGCACCTAGTAATGTGCGTAAGCCTTTTTAACCCTACAGGGACACCCTCTGTCCATTCAGGTTTTTAATTTCCATTGTTCGTGTCTTTTTCCCTTCCCTTTTTCTCTCCCATTGCCCCCTCTTACAGGTCTCCTGCTGCCCAGTATAGGTCTACTAGGGCACCACTCTATGTTGTCTGGTCATCACCAAAAAATATTTGGAACCAGACTTCTAGTAGTGCACCACTCATTCACGTAGGTCCTGAAGAAGTGCCACACGACTCGTTAGGAGCAACAAGGGCACGAAACATGTCGACCCACTTCACAGAGATAGCCCTCTAGGAACATTATTTCCACATAGGTCATCCACACACTTTTAATTAAGCTGGAACTACCTTAACCATTAAACCTTTTTTGAATAGGATTGCTCCAGACTTATTTTAATCCACTACCCGTGCACTACACTTCTGTCCCCACACCCGCACGCACCGTACGGCTTCTTCAAAAAAAGATCTCCGGCAAAGAGCCCCGTTTACGGTGAGCCCGTCGGGCATTGCAGCGCCGGCCCGATGAGGAGCAAAGCCCAATGATGAAGCATGACATCCTTCGGGGTGTGTGAGGGTATCACGAAGAAAGACCTGTTTTTCCTGTCCCCTTAGGAACTGCATACCTCTTGTGGCACATGCATTCAGGAGCCCTGTATGCAGGACCTGTATAAATAACGGCTCCCGGTCCCAAAACCCTTCTTTTGGAACCACCACGTGGGTGTCATCGCTAGTGATAGCCCCTAAACCAAAACAGCCTGGGCGATAAGATTGTGTGTGGACATGCGCTTAACAAATAAGGCAATCAAAAGGGAAAGGCATGTCACCTCAACAATCAACGAACTAGTGACAGACATCAATAGAGCGAGGTGGTTTTCAAAGGTGGACCTCAACTCGGGGTACCATCAACTCATGTTGGATGAGGCCAGTCGATAATTTACCACTTTTCAGACCCATGTGGGAGAAAGGAGATTTAAGAGGCTCAGTTTTAGAATATCCTCTCCCGCAGAGGTTTTTCAGGATGCAATAAGGGAGGCCTTGTCTGGATTGGTTGGTGTTATCAACGTCAGTGATGATGTGATGATATTTTCGAACACTCTGGAGGAGCATCATATCCGGCTGAGGGACACCTTGCAGAGACTTGTTGACCAAGGTCTGACACTCCACAAGAGCAAGTGCTCATTCTATGCTAACAAGGTTGAGTTCTTCGGCTATCACTTCTCGAAGGATGGTCTACAATATGATCCTGCAAAGGTTGAGGCTATAAGAGCGGCTGCCACCCCCCAGAACCCCACAGAAATGCGCAGTTTCCTGGGGATGTTTATCTACTGCAGGAGATTCATTCCTCAACTAGCGATCATCTCTGAACCATTGAGGGCGATGACTAAGAAGGACACGGTGTGCGAGTGGTCGAGTGCAGTTTCCAGGCCTTTAAAGATGTGAAAAGGGCATTACTTCAAGGTGCCACAGTGGCCTGCTTCTGGCCTGGAGGACCGACGGTATTGTGGATGCTAGCCCGGTAGGGCTGGGAGCGGTACTGTTACAGAGGAAGGCCTCCGGAGAGTGGGAGCCGATTGCATATGCTAGCAGGGCGCTATCTGCTGTTGAGATCTGCTATGCACAGATAGAAAGGGAGGCGTTAGCCATCAGGTGTGCATGTCAACATTTTCTCATCTATTTGTGTGGAAATCAGTTTAGTGTGATCAAACATCATAAACCGCTTGTGCCTCTGTTCAGTGGAACCGCCCAAAATGGTCCACCTAGAATTGAGAGACGGGCAGTGCAGTTACAGCAGTACAATTTTGAGATTTCATATTGACCTGGTGTGAAAAATCCAGCTGATTACCTCTCGCGACATCCCCTGGCGGAACATCCACGAGTGCACAAGGAAAATGATCGGGGTGTGGAAGACTTCATGCGACTCATCACTGATACGCCTGTTCCAGAGCGTTGTCAGTTGATGAAATTGTGGAAGCGACCAAAGAGGATGTCTGCCTTAGGAAGGTGAAGGGGGCACTAAAGGAGCACAGGTGGAAGGATTTCCTGAAGGGTGTGGGCAGCCTGGTCAATGAAAAGAGAGAGGCGAGGACCAGTATGTGGCATTGCAGAGACGAATTGAGTGAGAGCTCAGAAGGGCTCCTGTTGAGGGGACAGCATATTGTGATGCCTCAGTGTCTGTGGAGACGCACTGCAGAGTTCACCCATCAAGGTCATCAGGGACTGGCTAAGACCAAGGCACGACTACGGTCGAAAGTATGGTTTCCCGGAATGGATCGACTAGTGGAAGAGATAGTGCGTGGATGCCATTCCTGTTTGATCACTGGTGCGGACACAGCCACGCATCCAATCATCACAGAAGAACTGTGTGACAGGCCCTGGCCCAAGGTAAACATGGACTTTGGGAGTTTCCCGGATAGGTGGATAACGCTTGTGATGATAGACAGTCACACGAAATTCCCCGTCATGTAACTCATCCGGTGACGTCTTTTGAGTGTGTAAGACCTTCTCTAGAAAGAATATTTGCCATGCTTGAATTGCCATATGAGGTGAAAACGGATAATGGGCCACCTTTCCGTGGGCAGGAATTTAAAGTATACCTTCAGCATCGCACCGTGAAACACAGAAAAATCACTCCCCAAAGGCCTCAAGGGAATAGGGAAGTAGAGAGATTCATGAGGACTCTGAATAAAGCCCTGAGAACAGGAGTGGGCCAAGGAACTGAGCTAGAGGTGTCTTTACAATTTTTAAGGGCCTCTCGACAAATGCCACATTCAACCGCAGGATGTGCCCAGAATGAACTCATTTTGAAAAGACCTGTGAGAGACTTGGTACCGGTAAGCTCTGAGTGGGTTCTTGTGGCTTTTGACAAAGAGGCCTCCCAAGACAAGAGAAGAGATAACAATGAGAGGGCGAGCAAGTATCGCCATGCGCAGGAGCCGACCACTGGAGTAGGAGACAAAGTAGTGATTAAGGACAGGCATCCGGGATTGAAATTCAGAACTCCATTTAAGAATGAGATCTGGTAAGTGGTTGGAGTCAAGGACACCATGGTCACTGTGAAAAGAGGAGAGCAGGTGGTGTCAAGAAATATATCCTGGTTTAAGAAAGCCCTGAGTCAGTTGGATCTACGGGATGATTATGAAACAAGATTAACGATGGGAGAGCAGACCCTAGGAGATTGGGAACTGGAAACCAGAGGCTCAGGAGAAAACTTCTTTGATAATGATCAACATCAGGCAACAACTTGGGAGGTCCAGAGCCCTGTGGAGAATCTGTTGTCCCAGGTAGATAGTCGGCAACACGTCGAGGCCATCAGTACTGTTTGAGAGACAATCCACGCCCCAGCCTAAAGCTGAGAAACTTGAGTGTGCTGAGAACCTAGAGAGGAATACCCGGCTGGTGGTGGTGATGGAAGTCTCCAGAACTGTTCTGATAGATAATTTCTTTTTTCTTATTTTATTTTAAGTTGCATTATTTTGAGTTTGCAAAGGTCAGGATGGATGTAGTGAGCCATCTGGCCACTACGGTATAATGTAGTGACGTGCATCCAAGAGGCCGGGCACGAACCCGAGGATAGAAATAAACGTGTGAAGATTGCTCAGGGTCCGAACACGGAACCACCAGTGCTGTGTGTGTGTCTAAGTGCTGCCATTTCTGTAATTGAGGCCCACAGTAGATACATATGCTAAGGGTTGCGACCACCACAGGGCCAATAGGCCGGTGCCTACTTTGCCTATTTGGTAATCTGGAACAGCCCATCAGAGAAGCATTGCATGAAAGCCCAGCAGGTTCCCATTACTGAGCACATAAAAGGCGCTGAGAGATCAAGAAACGCTACCAGGCAGGTTTCACCTTTGTCCATCAGCCGTAGGATTTTATCCACAATGAAGTATGCCTGACTCGATGATATTGTTTTTGCACATGACGCTCGGTTGGTATTGCTGTAGAACGTTGATCTATTGGATTCAGGTAATGGCTTTCGATAATTTTCTCAAATATTTTCAATGAGTGGTAGCTCGGTGGGGACGAAAAAAATCACGTCTTTCTATTTGTATTAACAATTTCAAATGACTTTTATACCTGCTTAAAGCACACAAACACCTTTGCATTATTTTAAATGCATATTTTAAATGCACTGCCATTTTTGTCCCGCATTGTTAAATGCACATTTAGCTTAACTGCTCTAGTAAGCGTAGCTTCACTCTGAAGTTGGCACAACAAAGCGACAACTGTAGATTTTGTGAAGTCATCCTTTTTGCTCTAGCTTACTGTATCTTCTTCAAGGTCTTCTTGTAATCTTTCCACTAGTAGAGCCCGGCACCTGCTCATTAGTGTTTACAAGTAGTTTCACTGGTATCATGCATTCTTTAACCCTTTCAATTGCAATGAGAAAAAATGTCTAAACATAGCGCCAAAATGTATGGAATTCAGCGTTACAAGCTTCAACTTACCAGAGAGACCAAGCTCTGGTCCATGGAAATGGCTATCTGCATTAAGAATATTTTTGATGCCAGCTGACTAATGTTGATTTAAACATGGTAGACTTCTATCTGCTTTCCTGAGCGTCTGTTATCTTTTACATTTGGTTATTGGTCTTAAGTTCATCAGATTCTCTGGAATCAGGTCTGATTTCCTTGAAAAGGAGGTTACTTAACCGCATTTGATTGGAGCAGAGCAGTTCCCTTGGTTAGTGTTCGGTTGTCTAGTTTAAGAATCAATAGGGTTACAGAGAGAACTCAGACTATGCCCATTTTGAGCTAAGGTTTGTAGAGCTGTGTCAACATCTGCCTAATTGAATGTGGACCATATTTGATAACGTCTTGGGGGGGGTGGGTGGGGGTGAGTGGTTATTTCAAAATATGGGCCTCTTTTCAGGATGTCTTGTGATTTTGATTTCAAAGGGTACTGAGGTGGGAGAGCAGAGGTGCGTAGCTGGTTCGTGCCTGTTTTCTTCATGGCAAGGAAGGCCCTTGGGTAGGTAGGTGCACCAGACGTCCCCATGGTGAATGGTGCCCCCCTTCCGGCATTACTCTACGCGGATGATGCAGTGTTAATTCCCCGCACCCCCAAAGCTTTGCATTATCTAGTGCATTCCTTTGTTAATTTTATGGCCAGGTTGGATTTATTAACTAATTTTAATAAGTCTTTAATAATGGCCTGTGGCCCAATGCGTATGTGACCCTTAACTATTGCTGGGGGCATCAATGTGTTATCAAGCACTAGCACTTTCTCCTATTTGGAGGTCACTTTAAGCTCATCTGGAACATAGTCTGTGCATGTCACACAAAGTAGGAGAACATTTTCAAGGGCTGTTGGCTTTCTGCTCAGTCTTCCATCACCCAAGGGTGAGAGGGTCCTCACACCTCTCCTTCAAATATACTCCACAAATGTGTACCTATAGCAACTTATGGGGCAGGAATATGGGACCTGGGTGACTCTGTTACCCTCCAAAGGGAGGAAAACCGTTTCTGTTGGAGTGTATTTTCAGCCCTTGTATCAACTTCTAATTTTATCTGCCACAATGTGCAAGGCTTAGACTTTTTGAGTGATTTTATGTGTAGCAGGCCAGATCTTTTGTGGCTATCTATTTGGAGTTATGAAGAAGCAAAATTAACTAGAGAGGTAGTTTTAGATTGCTTGGCATGTGAAAAAGTGTCTTTTGATCCCCTGACTAGCGTATGTTAAAAAATCATTGAAAGCTATTGGATTGGACGATATGCTTTTAGACAGCACGCCGTGGGCAGCAGCTATCAGAAAGCAAGTGCAAGCTTTATTGCTAGAACAAGCCAAAGAAGAGAGGATGAGGGCTGAAAGCCAAAATTCAATCGTCAATTATTATTTATATCTTAATCCAGGGGACATTTCTACTAACTACCTGCAGAACACTAATAAG
The DNA here is from genome assembly GCA_963921515.1 of Calotriton arnoldi. Classification (NCBI taxonomy): domain Eukaryota; kingdom Metazoa; phylum Chordata; class Amphibia; order Caudata; family Salamandridae; genus Calotriton; species Calotriton arnoldi. Next base: position 1,383,127 of record CAWUFW010004112.1, read on the forward strand.
AGTTGGGAAAGATTTGTATTGTTTAGCTTTCAGGCTGGCACAGTGAAATATTCCCTTTGTTTCCTGGCTGGACACCAACCTCAGCTCGACTCTAGAGTATGTCCATGCACTAACTTGTATGAACAAACTATGATACATTTTCTCGTTTTTGTGATTATAAAATGTACACTAAAACGTTTCTTATACCTTTTTTGAGGCTTAGGAATTTACGGCTTTGATTTCAAGCTTATCATTTTCTACTAGCATTACCAGATGACGAAACATGGGGGTATGTGACCCTAATTCGTAAAGCAGCAGTTCGCTCTAGGAGATCAATGCTTTCAGATTAATATATTTATTGCTCCAGCAGAATGATGAATTAGCAATTTATTTTGTTTTAGTCTGGTGCCTGTTTGTTCCAGCTTGTTTTATCTAGATCGTTATTCTAAACTTCATGATTTTATGTATTTTATCGGTGTACTTTTCAAATGTCCTCATGATGATACATGTATTTTATTGCTATATTGCACGTTTTGCACACTTTTATGGCTGTTTGCTGCCGAATAAAGAGAATTCTGATTCTGTAGGTAGGTAGGTGTATCTCTAATTTGGTTTTGTACCATGCAGTTTTGTTACTCATGTAATCATGCTGTTGATGATCTTTTGACTTTCGTTTATCTTCCTCATTCTGACTATATATCCATTGTTGAATAGTATTCCTGCATCCTTTATGCTTTCATTTAGCTGAAGCACGTGTCACGGCTTGGATGACTTTCACTCCTTGTTTTCATTTTTAGGGTGCTTTCTCCTCAAACAGATTAATAGAGTGTAGAGTAACTGATCCAGCGGAAGGCCAGGGTTGAACATTTCACAAAACTGAATATTTCAATGGGCCCATATACATTCATCCCAAAATGTTCATCCACACTCCCTGGACAATCCGCTGGGGGTCAAGTTTTATAATTCACTTAAGTTCTGATTAGTTATTTCCCTGTAACCACAAATCGGGTTAGATTGACATTTCAATGCCTAACTAATCTTCACAAATCAACACTCTTTCCTCTGGTCAATGGACCATTAGTTGAGTTAGTTGATGGTGATATTAACAATTCCTTAACTAATTCACAGCTCTTAGTGAAATGACCACAGACTCTGAGTAAAATTTATAAGCTTTATCTAAAATTGCAGTCATAAAGTTGAACGCTCATCAACACAGAATTAACAGTGCAAACTCCATCATTCTTCAATGGGAGAGAGAAAATTCATTTATCAAATACATTCAATTACACAACCTCATTCAACAAATCAATGCATAAGAGTGGATAGATGTAGAGACAAAAGACACATAATAACATACATTTGCAAAGAAATATGCAAATTTTGAGACAAAATGACATTTACCTAATAGAGATGGCCGGAAACCCACCCCTCTGGCCAAAGCAATGGTGGAGGTCTCCTGACTTAGAATCAGGAGACAAAGACTAAAGGACAGGATCGGGACAGGGCTGATACTTACTAGACTTTTCTACAAACCAGACGCACCAGGGCTATTCCCTCTCTTACTCTCTCTCCCTACTCGATATTCTTCCGCAATCTTTGAGTCTAATCAAGGCTGTCGTTTTCGGATCTGAGTCTTCCCAGTCTGCTCTCACCTCTCTCTCTCTCTATGATGATCTTGATGCTCTCTCTCGATGCAGCATACTCGTCTCTCTCTCTCTCTCAGCGTCGATGATCCCTAACTAAACTCAACTTACTCTAGTTATAGTCTTTATTTCTACATGTCCCACCCTCAAGAGTTGCAAATTTCACTAAAATACGGAATATGATTGGACAGGGCTAGGGGAGTTTTTGTCACACCATGCTGACATATTCATTTGTATTAAGGTACTTATTGTTTGCTAGCCCTTCCCCTTTAGCTCATTCATGTTCTCCTCTTCCCATGCATATATTGTTGCCATTGCAATAATTCATTCAATACAGGCTACATAGACGAGTGATACATGTCTTCTTTTTCTCATGTCTTCTGTCCTTGATATTTGGCAGTCATTCAGCTCCTTCGGTCATCGGGTCACATCATGGATTCACTGAGCATGCGCAACTTTTAGTTATCCGTCACCATTTTCTTTTTCCGTTATGCTTCAGCAGGCCTGAATGCACACTATTAATAAAGGAATCATAAACAGATGTTATTTTCTTAAACATATAACTCTCACTGTTCACCACCCCCTTCTACTCTGTCACATGTTATTAGTGTCTCTCTGGGCAAAAGCATTAACAACAGCAGCTTTCTTTTAAATTCAAGCAAGCAGACGCTGGGCATGCGGTACCTCAGGACCACATGTTAGTCTTTCTTGTGCATGCGTGAGGTTTTTCCCTCTCAAAGTGAGTTAGTCATGTTATCGCTACGTAATTCAAGTTTGCACATGCGCAAAGCATTTTCGCAAGTTAAAGCAGGTTTTAATCGCGTTGCATTTTATTCCTCATTAGTTTAAGCATGCGTAAGCTTCTCTCCCCATGTGTCGGTGTCTGGTGTATATTAGTTTAGTCTCATCGCAATTTTAACGATTAGTGAAAGTTAATGGAGGATTTCTCCGAGCAAGTTTCATTTTCTTGAATCCTTGCTCCATCATAACTATCAACTCAATTATGTGCTATTAATATAGAGCCTTTGAGTTAATGTTCCCAAATACTACTGTGACATCTTCCTTACTAAATCTAATTAAAGTGGTAACATTTTATTATTTTTCTATTTGGTTGTAAGTGATGCTAACAAAGTTTATTATTTATTTTTGAAATGGGATTGAGCGGGTAGGCAGATTAGTCTATTATGCTCGGGCCGACGTTGAATGGGTTTCTGGGGCAGAGATTAGATCAAGTATGTTAACTTTTAAAGTGATTGTAGGTTACAAATTTGATTATTACACTTGATTTTATGGTGTTTTCATGTCCACCCTCTCCTGTGTGAGTTGAAATATCCAAAACTGATATTGTTGCTCATATTTGCTTTCATGGTTGTAGTTAGGTCCAAGAACTTCTATGTGAAATTCAAGTTTAGTCCTGGTGGGTGCCACATTACATTTAAATGCAGAGAGTCTATGGACTAAGTTGAAGTGCAATTGACATCACTTTAAATTAGGTTGTTACTAAGGTGTCATTTTTTATTATTCTTAGTCATTTTTAAAAATATTTTTTTATAAATTATTGCGATTTCTCCACCTGTTAGGAACTATAGTGATGAAGAATCTTGACACACTGATAGTTTAGTGCTGGGTCATTGACAGCTATGTGGATTAATTCCATAGGGTTTAGAAGTCTGTTCATTTATTGAAAGGAAGGCAGTTGTTGCCACTTTAATGTGACCAAGCACTTAAGGTTAAAGATTAGTTGCACTGCTAAATTGTGACTATATAATTTTTTTAAACTATTTTTGCACTGAGGATCTGTTGTGTGCTCAAGAGTAAACAAACATTGTCGCTGCATGCGCCTACATCAATAATTCCTTTTGGAGGAGTAGTGCAGACAATCCCCAGGTGGTGAATTTTCCGTGGCCCTGATTATGAGATGGCTGTATGGACGTGCTGGGATACTGTTTGGCCAGAAATAATATTCTCAGCTAATACCCCCGCACACAAATCCAGGTATTGCAAGTGTTTCCCCCGAATGGAGTATAGTGCACAAGCCCGGAATAACCAGGTCAAAATCAGCATACGTTTTCTCCACTCAAGGAGCAAACCTACTTCCATTTAACACCTTTCCTTAAAATGAGGAAAATGGAAGGGCATGGCTCAGGTGAATACTGGAGGTAGAGGTAAGAATGGTGACAAGTGATAGCAAATGTAGTGTGCTAGCTCAGGAAAGCATTCTGTGCTCCCTCGTACCATAATAGTGGGTTGGGCAGAATCCAGCTTGCAAACCAAGCCTTGTGAATTTACCGGGCAGGATTTCTGGAGCTAAAATTAATTCTGGTCACTGGTGTGTTGACACACCAGAGAAATCCATGTGCAGGAACATGGGGCCTGGTATAATTGCACAGAGCGGCGTTGTACAACTCAAGAACACTACTCTGCTCTTCTTGTAATTAGGCCATGTGTGGGAAGGAAGAAAGACACAAGGGGTTTAGCCTGATGAACAGGACAGGCAAAGGATTCAGTTGGCCAAGTAGTTAAACATCTGTCTTTGAGGAGTTCAAGCACAACAAGTTAGACTGTAAAAGTTCAATTTTTGCATTGCAAATATTGAGTTTGTGGTAGCATGCAGAACTCTCAAGGAACTTGATGTAAGTTTGTATATAATCTACATACTTACGGTTGGATAAATGGTAACTAAAAAGTAAGTGATCCCAGTGGACTATGCACAAATTTAGGACTTCATTACGATAACTATGGGAACTCTGCATCTATCATTTTATGCCTGGATTACTGATACCACAGGGATCAATAATTTTGGGAACAGAACTGTTGCTCTTTTCTTGGGACAGGTGAATGGAGAAATGGAGAATAACTACACCGCTTTCCGTATGTTGGGCAGTTTTTCCCATATACTTATCGTTGGGGGTTTTTGTTAGACCTGGCATCCTTGGCGTGGTTTCCCCTGATTTTTTTCCTCTTGTATGTTTGATGCAGTGCTGGATTTAGTTTTTGCTGGCTTCGATGCTTTGGGCACTTTGTAACTGCTGATCAGTATCAAAGTGCAGGTGCTCCCTGTGTAAATTGTTATCATGATTGGTTATCCATGATTGGCCTATTTGATTTACTGGTAAGTCCCTGGTAAAATGCACTGAGTGTGCCAGGGCCTGTAAATTCAAATGCTACTAGTGGGCTTGCAGCACTGATTATGCCACCCACACTTAGCCTTTTCAAATGTGACTCAGACCTGCCACTGCAGTGTCTGCAAGCACAGTTTTAAACTGCCATGTCGACCTGGCAAGTGCACCCATTTGCCAGGCCCCAAAATCTTCCCTTTCCTTACATGTACACCCCTAAGGTAGGCCCTATGTACACCTTTGGGCAGGGTGCAGTGTAGGTAAAAGGTAGGACATCTGCTGGTGTGTGTTAAATGCCCTGATAGTGAAATATTGCTAATGTCGTTTTTCACTATTGAATGGCTATCTGTCCCATAGGCTAACATGACAGTTACTTTGTAACATCTTACAAGTATAATTTTCCATTGGGACAGGATAGAGAAGTGGGGGTTAGGCTCTCTGAACCCAGAATTTAATAACAAATCTTTTTAGGGAGATGGTTTTTAAATTGTGTGTTTGAAAAAGCCACTTTTAGAAAGTAGGCATTTTCTTATTTAACCATTCTGTGTGCCTCTGCTGGTTCGTGTATTGATTGTCTGGTTTTGGAGTGACAGGGGCTGGGGATGTGCATTCACTGTAGACAGCCACAAGGGGGGATGAGGTATGCCCTGCCTTTCCTGGGTGACTCAAAGCTGAGCTGCATAGACCTTGGCTGCATTTAGAATGGTGGGAGGAGTTTCACTTACACCTGAATGGGCAGTGTCTCCTCTGCACAATGCTGTCTCCACCTCCTGTAGTGATGCTGCACTAGAGAGGACAGAACTGGTTTGGACTGGGCTCAGAGACCCTTACCACAAAGAGAACAAAGACAAAATGGGTTATAAGTAGTGGACCTTAAACCCCAGAGAATTAGATCACTTCTGGACTCAAGAGGGACCTTTTGCCAAGGAGAAGAGCTGGAGAGCTGTAGGAAAGAGTACTGCCCGTTTGCTGTGTGCTTTGCTGGGTTGGGTTGAAGTTGATGCTTCTGCCAAGGAAGAGGACAAAGACCGGAACTTTGCTGGGAACCTGCTTGAAGAAGAATCTCCAAGGGCTTGGGTGTGCTGGCCTCCTGTTCTGAAGTCTTAGGGACACAAAGACTTCACCACCAGCTCCCTTGAACTCCACTGCTGGGAGTTCTTACCTGCCAGGAGGTGCCTATTCCAGTTTTGGGCCTCTGGGAGTTGCTCCTGCTGTTGGGAGCTGGAAGAAGCTTAAAGAAAGCAAGAAAAACAACTCTAACGCCGTAAGCACTGCTGCCAGTGATGCCACGATCTGCACTGAGGCCAGGGGCACCACTCGTGAAGTGTACGAAGCACCACCCGCCTGCACCACAGCTCCGATGCCCTCCGATGCCTGCAGTTATTGGCCTTCCCGTCACTGCCATCGCCAGCATCCCGTTATCGTGGAGCCGATAATCAACGAGGGTGACTCCATGAGCTCTTCCACTTCGCATCCCCTCACCCGAACCGACGCCTCACCAACGCCACCGACGACTTCCCTTGTCCTGGACTCGACACGTCGCCTCCTCATGGACACAATGCCTCACCTCCCCTGTTGCAACCAGGGAACCGGCCTCAACCTTGGCACCAACGCCTCACCTCCACGATGCCGTGCATCGTGCGTAGACTTCATTTTCCAAGGTACTGTTGTTTGGGGGTTCGTGGGACTCCATGCCCGACGCCGCGCACATTGTAGTCAGCGCCGTACTTTGGATTTATGCCTGTCACGACGTTGTAATAGCACCAGGTGGAGCTATTTGTTTTTTTTCACAAGTGCTATTTCTGCAAGTAACTGTTTTTAAGTGCTATTTTGATGTATGTATGTTGGATTTTTATCATTTTGATCTTGTTTGGTTTAGATAAATATACCTTATTTTTCTAAACTGGTATGGTGTTCATTTGTGGTGTTTTCACTGCGTTTCTGTGTGTTTTGAGTACAAATACTTTACACATTGCCTTTGGGATAAGCCTGTCTGCTCGTGCCAAGCTACCAAGGGGGTGAGCAGGGGTTATCTAGGGTGTGTATCCCCCTTACCCTGACTAGAAGCAAGGGTCCCTACCTCTGCCAATTAGAGACCCCCATTTCTAACACTGGTGGTCAACGGTGAGGATTGAACTTGTATTTGTACTTGACCCACAGTGATTGGTGTACATCACTAGTTTAGTGCAGACCACTACGCAACCACATACTGTGTTTTTAGTTCTATTTTGGATCTGACCTTTTGAAGTATCCACGCACCCTGACTCTAAATGGTAAACCAGCATAACATGTTGCCGAATTGGAGTTTGATATTTGAATGTTGCTCACATACAAAGTGGATCAACCCAGACAATTTTGCAAAAGCTTTGGATGCCCCATGAGGAGTTCCTTTAGGAAAGAGGAGCTTTAAAAGGCCTTGCGTGCCTGGTGGGAGGCCAGAGAAGCTGGGGAGGCAGGGGATGCCGTTGTGGATGTGGATTACCTGAAGGGGGCTTTGTGTCCAAGGATTTGCCTGTAGGAAGAGTAGCCTATGTGGCTGGCAGCAGTGTGGCTTCCAGAAATTTGTCTCCAGAGGAAATGGAGGAGAGGCAAACGGTCAGACACCATGAACTGGAGCTGCTGAAGCTCCAAATGAGGAAACTGGAAATGGAAAAAGACAAGGAAGCTACCCTTGCCTTGGAAGAAAGGAAATTGCTTTTGGACATGATCTGAGCATGAGAGAGCAGGACATCAAGGCCAAACAGGCGGTGTCCAGTGCAAATGGTGGCAGCATACAGCCAGTGCAATCTGGGGGTAAGGTCTACATTCCCAAAGACTTAGTGCAGAATTTCCAGAAGGGGGGGGGGTATTTAAGCCTGGTTTGCATCTTATGAGGCAGCACTGCGTATGAATGAAGTCCCTGAGAAACACTGGGAGGGGTGGGCCTTTGGAAACCCTTTGAGGCCAATGGGAGCAAGACCCTGACATCTTTGGAGGAGGCGGGTACTCTCACCTATCCCAATATGAAGGAGGCTTTAAGCCTCACGCATGGGCTCACACCTGAGCTGTATAGGGAAAAGTTTAGGTCTTTTAAAAAGCTTGAGTCTAACACTTGGGTGGAGTGTGTGAACCTTTTTTTGCAGAGCACTGGATGGTTGGATAAAGGGCAGCAAGGTTACTGATTACCAGGGGTTGACAATCTGATTGGTTGGGAGCACTTGAGTAGTCTTTGTGTTCTAGAGCTGCGCCAGCATCTGATATAGAGTAAGCTGACTGACCCCAGGAAGTTTTCTCAGGAGGCAGACCACTGGACAAGTACCAGAGTCCACAAGGAGTATGTGGGAAACCCAGCCAAAGGTGGACAGGGTCCCCAGCAGAAGAGTGGGGGGGACAAGGGTAACCAAAACGAGTTCTCTAAAGGGCCCCAAAATAGTTCCCGGGGTAAAGATTTCCAGACCCCCAGTGGTAAGAGGCCATGGCCCCCTAGAGGGAATCCAGACAACAGGGGTCTCTGCTTGTGTTATATATCTAGTCAGGAAGGTCACATGCAGGGGATCCCAGGTGCCCCAAGGCAACACTGGCACCAACTGGTGCACCATCACTGCGGTTAGTTAGGGTAGTGCTGGGGGAGGAGTTGGTTCCTAGTGAAGGGGGGAGCCAGCAGTGATGACCCTTATCTCATTAGGAGATGGAGAGATGGTCCAGGAAACCTGCCTGTTGGATAGCACTAAGAAGTACCTGGAGTGGGTGACCATCAATGGGAGGAGGGTGGAAGCTCTGAGAGACACAGTAGCCAGTGTGACATCTGTGAGGTGCCAGTGGGTGTCTGAGGAGCAGGTAGTCCACAATGAACTTCACCCTGCTGTTGCTGCAGACACCTGTGAGTGTCTGTGTAAGGTGGCACAGGTTCCCTTTGAGTGAGGGGGGTCTCAGGTCCTTTGAAGGTCGTTGTGAGTCCATCCATGCCTGTTGACTATCTGCTTGGCAATGACCTGGAGAATTCCCCTTGGATTGAGAGTGGAACGCCGGGGTCATTTGGAGATGCTGAGTCTGCCTGAGTGGGCGTGTGTGACCACTCGGTCAATGGCAGCCAGTAAGGATAATCAAGAGGACCTGGAGCCTGAAACAGTGGCCCAGGTGCCTGCCAGAAAGAGGAGGGGCAGGGGACATGGGAAACCCACCCCAGAAGTTCCCACGGTCCAGGAGGAGGCAGACCTTGAGGGGGATGCTCTGGAACCTACGGGGGAGCAAGTGGCTGAACTAGGAGACCTGCCTGAGCTGACCCATTGGCAGCAGGAAGGGGGTCCCACCAGGGAGGAATTCTGCAAAGCGCAGATGGATTGCCCTTCTCTTGTTGGTATGCAGCAGCAGGCTGCAGACCAGGCAGCAGGTGATTAGACTGCATCACATTGGATTTATTGGGAGAATGGTCTCCTTTACAGTGAGCTTATGGTGGGTGAACCTGGGTCAGCCCGTGTGCTGGTGGTACCTCAGTGATTCTGGACCTTCCTACTGGGTCTAGCTCATGAAGTGCCTTTGGCAGGACATTTGGGGCGCAACAAGACGTTTAACAGGCTTGCCACCCACTTCTTTTGGCTCCAAATGTGAAAGCACCCTGATACTCATTGTAGATCTTGACAGACTAGCCAGGCAAGTGGCAAGAGTGGGGAAGTGTAAGGCTCCTCTCCAAACTTTCCCCGTGGTGAGCACCCCTTTTGAGCGGTTGGGCATTGATATTGTGGGGCCCTGGAACCCAAGACAGCCTTAGGCAACAAGTATATCTTGGTGGACCATGCCACCCGTTACCCGGAAGCTGGTATAAACTTCATATCTAGGTATTTGATGTCTTTAATGGGATGAGTGTGGTGTAATATACAAATTCACCACTCCTTACCATCCCCAAGGAAATTGTTTTTTTGAGAGATTCAACCAAACCCTGAAAGGCATGATAAAAGGTCTTACAGAACCCATGAAACGTAAGTGGGACGTCTTCTTACCATGCCTGTTGTTTGCCTACAGGGAGGTGCCGCAGAAATACATAGGGTTCAGTCAGTTAGAATTGCTGTATGGGCACCTGTGAGAGGGCCTCTCAGTCTGATGAAGAAGGGCTGGGAGAAGACCCCCCCAGGGTGTGTTCAGCTACATGCTGGCCTTCAGGAACCAGACTCAGCTTCAAGAAGCTCGCTCAGGCGAACCTGGAAGCCAGCCAGGAGGAGATGAAATGATGCTACGACCAAAATGACACTCTGGTAGAGTTTTAGCCTGGTCAAAAAGTGTGGGTGATGGCACCAGCGGAGCTTTGTGCGCTCCAAGACAAGTGGACTGGGCCATTCAAGGTGGTGGAGTTCAAGAGTGAAGTCACCTACTTGGTGAACTTGCAGACTCCTAGGAACCCTTTGAGGGTCCTTGTTAGAAATGGGGGTCTCTAGTTGGCAATGGCTGGCGCCACTGTCCAAATAGGGACCCTTCTTCCTAAGTCAGGGCAAGTGGGCTACCCCCTTTGATAACCCCTGCTCAACCCTGTGGTAACGTAGCACGAGCAGTTAGGCCTATCTCAGAGGCGGTGTGTAAAGCATTTATGACCATGCACAATAAGGCAGTAACGACACCACAAAAGGACACAACTCAAGTAGGTATAGAAAAATAGTATCTTTATCTAAGGTTTAGTACGAGACTCTCAAAAGCGTTTTAACCAGTCACCATGCATGTAAATCAGTAGGGACTTAAAAAGGGCAATACGTATTCACCAGAACATGGCACTGACTGAGTTCAAGGCCTGGGTCTACGCGACCCGTTGCGCACCAGATACCCGGCGTTGGACGGGGACACAGCACGTAGCTTCTCGAAGAAGCGGAGACGGTGACAGGCGGACTCCCAGCGACCACAGTTCTCGATGGCAGTGGTCCGCAAAGTGCACTCGCAATGATTCGGGAACTCCGGGACAGGCGGGCCCTCAGCGGCAGCAGCATGCGGCTGCAGTGGCCCGGGCTGGTGGTGGCGATGACTCTCGTCCTGCAGCTCCGTGGTGGGCTCGCGGCGGCAGCAGCGCTCTCCTAGCTGCGGCGGCCCACGGGACGATTCACGATGGTGCAAGGTTGACAAAGATGTGGGCCCTCAGCGGCAGCAGCTCTCTCTTAGCTGCGGCGGCCCACAGGACAAATCCCAATGATGCAAAATTAGCAAGGGTGCGAGCACTCCACGGCAGCAGCTCTCCCTTAGCTGCGGCGGCTCACAGGATAAATCACGATGATGCAAAGTTAGCAGGGGTGCGAGCACTCAGCGGCGGCAACTCTCTCTTAGCTGCGGCGGCTCACAGGACAAATCACGATGATGCAAAGTTAGCAAGGGTGCGAGCACTCCGCGGCGGCAGCTCTCTCTTAGCTGCGGCGGCTCACAGGACAAATCACGGTGATGCAAAGTTAGCAACGGTGCGAGCACTCAGAGGCGGCAGCCCTCTCTTGGCTGCGGCGGCTCACAGGACAAATCTCGGTGATGCAAAGTTAGCAAGGGTGCGAGCACTCAGCGGCGGCAGCTCTCTCTTTGCTGCGGCGGCCCACACAGTTTCAGCGAAGGTTCTGAAGATTCAAATTAAGGCGGGCACTCAGCGGCGGCAGCTCTCTCTTTGCTGCGGCGGCCCACACAGTTTCAGCGAAGGTTCTGAAGATTCAAATTCAGGCGGGCACTCAGCGGCGGCAGCTCTCTCTTAGCTGCGGCGGCCCACACAGTTTCAGCGAAGGTTCTGAAGATTCAAATTAAGGCGGGCACTCAGCGGCGGCAGCTCTCTCTTAGCTGCGGCAGCCCACACAGTTTCAGCGAAGGTTCTGAAGATTCAAATTAAGGCGGGCACTCAGCGGCGGCAGCTCTCTCTTAGCTGTGGCGGCCCACACGCAGAGTTCACAAGGGTTACCAGTCCGCGTTCCTCACAGTAGGACTAGAGGTTCCGGATTACTCGACGGAGGCCTCACCTGCAAGTAGAATTCCTAGCAAGGGAATTCGGGCGGCTGACGGTGTGAAGTCTAATGTCCCTGAGACTTCAGCAGGAGGCGCTCTCAATTCAGGCCCTTGGGTAGTTTCTTCAGCAAGCTTGGTGAAAGTTTCAAAGTCCTTTCCTCTGTCCGCTCGGACAGAGTTTCGTCTTGACATCCAGAAGGAACACACCTGAAACAGGTTTCAGCGCAGCGTTTTATACCTAAAAAGTCTTTGTTCTCTGCAGTCACAAATCACTGCATCCAGCCAGAACCAGTTCGGTGGGGTCGGGGAGCACTTGGTTTACGAGGCGACATCCTGCCCTTTAAGAATCTGGGGGTCTGCTATCAGATGCCCAGTGGGAGATGGAGCCATCATTCACCTTGCCAGGCACGGCCCTGCTCGGATCAAAGAGTCACCCCTCCCCATACTCTAAATGCCGATCTCTCTCTCCAGCCAGGTCTGACCCAGCTGGCCCTGCCACTCCAAAACCAGACGGCCAATACACACGGTAGCAAAAGCCTACAGGAAAGCTTCATGCCAGAAAATACCTCGTTTCTAGTAGAGGCATTTTCGAACACGGGCTACGCTAATAATCCTTACTAAAAGATGCATCTCAATGTTCTGAGTTTAAACATATCAAAGTCCACGTTCCTATCAGGTTCCTGGGGGCAGGTAGGATTAAGGCATGTAATACTCAGCCTGCACATTCTGGCCTATGAGAACAGGTGGCCTCGCAATAGTAAACAGTGAAATGGAGGGTAACTCGCTATTAGAACATGCTACACAGACATACTTTAAAAGCTGCTTCGGTGGGTAGCGCAAACCAGCGCTGCCGACCCACCAGCAGTATTTGGTCTACCAGCCCTGGGCACACACAGTGCACTGATACTAGGGACTGACAGGTAAACCAAACGAGCCAATTATGATTATCCCAATTCATACAGGTATCTTTACACAGGGAGCATTCGCGCTGTGTCACTGATTGGCAGTGGCACAGTGCCCAGAGCATCTAAATCCAGCCAACATAAAAGGTCAGAAGCGAAAAGAGGAAGGGAGACCCGCGCCAATGATGCCAGGTCTAACACACGTCCCCTCCAGCTGAAATGTGGGGAGAACTAACCATTCCCTTGGGAGTTCTCATCACTAAGGCGGAAAAACCTGGACAGACGGTCAGCATTGGCGTGCTCTGTACCAGGGCGGTGTTCCACCGGGAAATCCATACCCTGTAGGGAAATGGACCACCTCAACAACTTGGGATTCTCACCCCTCATATGCATCAACCATCTAAGGGGCCTGTGGTCTGTCTGAACCTGGAAGTGAGTCCCAAACAAATATGGCCTCAGCTTCTTCAGCGCCCAGACCACAGCAAATGTCTCACGCTCAATTGCACTCCACCTCTGTTCTCGGGGAAGTAACCTCCTGCTTAGGAAGGCTACCGGTTGGTCTAGTCCCTCCTCATTGATCTGTGACAGAACAGCCCCTATACCATGCTCTGAGGCATCTGTCTGGACAACAAATTCCTTTGAAAAGTCGGGCGCCTGAAGCACGGGTGCAGTGCACATTGCAGTCTTCAGGGCGTCAAAAGCGTTCTGACAGGTGCCAGTCCAGTTTACCTTCTTTGGCTGCTTCTTAGAAGTCAGCTCAGTCAAGGGTGCAACAATGTTACCATATCCTCTGACAAACCTCCTGTAGTACCCCGTGAGTCCTAAGAAGGCTCTCACCTGCGTCTGAGTCTTGGGGGTTCCCACGCCAGGATAGTTTCAATTTTGGGCTAAAGGGGCGCCACCTGGCCGCTCCCCACCTGGTGCCCCAAATACACTACAGAACCCTGCCCAATCTGGCACTTACTGGCTTTGATTGTGAGGCCTGCCTTCCGCAGTGCCATCAATACCTCCCAGAGGTGGCGCAGGTGGTCCTCCCAAGAGGAGCTAAACACTGCAATGTCATCCAGGTAGGCGGCACTGAAGTCTTCCAGCCCAACCAACACCCTGTTGACCTGCCTCTGAAAGGTGGCAGGGGCATTCTTCATTCCAAAGGGCATCACCCGGAACTGGTAGTGCCCATCGGGTGTGGAGAAGGCTGACCTCTCCTTTGCTCCCTCGGTCAAGGCGATCTGCCAATACCCAGACGTCAAATCAAATGTGCTGAGGTATTTGGCAGCCCCTAACCGATCTATGAGCTCATCAGCTCTGGGATGGGGTGCGCGTCAGTCTTCGTGACTGAATTGAGGCCCGATAGTCCACGCAGAACCGAAGTTCTGGGGTGGTACCAGGCGCTGCAGCTTTTGGTACCAGGACCACTGGGCTGGACCAAGGGCTGCTAGAGGACTCAATCGCCCAAAGGGCAAACATTTTGGTAACCTCATCCTTAATGTAGGCCCTTACCCGGTCAGTCACTCGGTAAGCCTTGTGCTTAATGGAAGGACTGTCCCCGGTGTCCACGTCATGGACACACCAATCAGTGACACTAGGTATCAGGGAGAACAGATCACTGAATTGCCCCAACAGTTGGCACAATCACCCTGCTGCTCAGGGGTCAGTGTGGTGGAGAGGACCACACCCTCAACTGACCCATCTCGCTCCCCTGCACACAGGAGGTCAGGAAGGGGTTCGCTCTCCTCCTCCATCCCAGCATCTGTGGCCAGAAGCATGCCCACTTCAGACTTCTCAAAGTGGGGCTTCAGGCGGTTAACATGCAGGACCCACAAGGGGTTCCTGGGAGACTGCAAGTCCACCACGTAGGTAACAGGACTCTTGCGCTCCACCACCTCAAAGGGGCCGGTCCACCTATCCTGGAGCGCACAGGGCTCCACCGGGGCCATGACCCAAACCTTCTGTCCAGGCTGAAACTCGTTCAGAGTGGCATTCTGATCGTGCCAGCGTTTCATCTCTTCCTGGCTGGTTTCCAGGTTTGCCTCAGCAAGTTTCCTGAAACGCCGAGTCTGGTTCCTGAAGGCCAGCATGTAACTAAACACATCCTGGGGAGGTTTCCTGGGAGATTGCTCCCAGCCTTCCTTGACCAGACTCAGAGGCCCTCTTACCGGGTGACCATAGAGCTGCTCAAAGGGACCGAACCCTAAGGACTTCTGTGGCACCTCACGGTAAGCAAACAACAGGCATGGCAAGAGGACATCCCACTTACACCTCATGGGCTCGCCTAGGCCCATAATCATGCCCTTAAGGGTCCGGTTGAATCTCTCAACCAGCCCATTACCCTGGGGGTGGTAAGGAGTGGTGAACTTATACGTTACCCCACACTCCTCCCACAGAGACTTCATGTACCTGGAGATGAAGTTAGTTCCCCTATCGGACACCACCTCTCTGGGGAATCCCACACGGGAGAAAATCCCCATCAGTGCCCGTCCCACCACGGGGGCCGTCACTGTCCTGAGCGGGATGGCCTCAGGGTACCGGGTGGCATGGTCCACCAAGACCAGGATGAACCTGTTGCCCATGGCTGTCTTGGGATCCAGAGGCCCCACAATATCAATGCCCACTCTTTCAAATGGGGTGCTCACCACGGGAAAGGGCTGTAGTGGGGCCTTAATCTTCCCCCACTCTTCCCACTTGCCTGGCAAGTCTCACACGTCCTGCAGTGAGCATCGGAGCTCCTGCGCATCTGGGGCCAATAGAAGTGGGTGACCAGCCTCTCAAAGGTCTTGGTCTGCCCCAGATGTCCGGCCAGTGGCACATCATGAGCCAATCCCAGTAGGAAGGTCCTGAAGCGCTGGGGTACCACCAGCACACGGGCTGACCCAGGCTCAGCAACCTTAGGCTCGCTGTAAAGGAGGTCGTTCTCCCAATAGATCCAATGTGACCCTGTCTGGTCACCTGCTGCCTGGGCGGCGGCCTGTCGCCGCACCCCCTCAAGAGAAGGGCAGGTTCTCTGCTGCTCGCAAAATTCCTCCCTGGAGGGCCCCCCTTCCTGCTGCCAATGGGTCAGCCCCGGTAGGTCCCCCAGTTCGGCCACTTGTTCCCCTGTAGGTTCCAGGGCATGCCCCTCAAGGTCTGCTCCCTCCGGGACCGTGGGAACCATGGGGGCCGGTTTCCCACACCCCCTACCCCTTCTCTTTGAGGCAGGGGCCTGGGCCATACTTTCAGGCTCCAGACCCTCCTGAACATCCTTCTGAGCTGCCATGGACCGAGTGGTCACACATGCCCTCTCAGGCAAACCCAACATTTCCAAATGAGACTTTCTCTCCACCGTAGCCCATGGGGAGTTCTCCAGATCATTGCCCAACAGACAGTCTACAGGCATGGCGGCCCTCACAGCCACTTGAAGAGTTCCTGTGACGCCCCCCCACTCGAAGGGAACCTGAGCCACTTCACACTGGCTCTCTGAGTTGTCTGCTGATACTACGGGCAGAATGCATGGGGACAACTTGCTCTTTTGACACCAACTGGGAGCTGACAGCAGTCACACTAGCTCCGGTGTCCCTGAGAGCCTCCACCCTATGGCCATTGATGGTCACCCACTGCCGGTACTTCTGAGTGTTGGTCGGCAGTGTGGGGTTAGGGACCTTCTCGAAGTCCCCTAGCGAGACAAGGGTTAACTCTACGGGATCCCACTCACCTTGGACCTCCATTTCCTCCCCCCCAGGGCTACACTGGCAATCTGGCGGGCTGGTGCACGGGGTGGTGCACGAGGGGATGCATTGGAGTCCCTCTGGGGACACTGGGGATCATAATACCGGTGGCCCACTTGACCACACTTGAAACAAGTAAGGGGCCCCCTATGAACAGGCCTACCTGTCGGGGACACTGGCTTCCTCTCAGGGGGAGGCTGGGACACCACGGCTTGGTTCCCTTGGGAATTACTTTGGGGCCCCCTCTGGAACTCCCTCTGTTTACCCTTGTCCCCCCCACTTTTCTGCTGGGGACCCTGTCCACCTCTGGCGAAGTCTCCCACAAAACCTTTGCGGACCCGAGTACTCACCCAGCGGTCCGCCTCCTCAGCAAGCTTCCTAGGGTTAGTCAGCTTGCTATCAATTAGGTGCTGGCGTAGCTCTGGAAAACAGTTACTGGACAAATGCTCTCATGCAAACAAATCATATAATTGCTCGAAAGTTTCCACTTTGCTACCTTTTACCCAGCGATCTATTGCTCTGCAGAAAAAAGACACATATTCAACCCACGTGGTACCCTCTAACTTCTTACAGGTCCTAAACCTCTGCCTGTACATTTCCGGGGTCAAACCATAACGGGTCATCAAAGCTTCTTTCATATGGGCATACACCATCCTGCTCTCCTCAGGCAGGTCCAACAGGGTATCCCTACCATCACTCACAAAGCGCCCCCACAATCCCGCTCCCCAATCCTGCTCAGGGACTCGGTGGGACACCATTGCTATCTCATATGCGGCAAACCATTGCCCAATATCCTCACTCTTGTGAAAATCCTTAATGACATCCTTAGGAATATAAACTCTACTCTCAGGAGTTACTAAAGGTATGCTGCCACCAGAGGGGAGACCGGGACACTCCTCGCCCTGATCTCTATTTCCCTCAACATTCTCTCATGTTCCATTCTCATTTTCTCAAGTTCAAATGACAATCGATTCTTCTCAATGTCTAACTTCTTACTCTCAAGGTCCTTCTGACCTTCCAATTTAGCCATCTCCAAACTATGTCTCCTATCTCTCTCCCTGTCCTCCAGCTCTTCTGGGGTCAGGCTCCTTTGGGATACACTAGTACCTGGATTGGAGGGTGTTCTATCTCCCCCCCCCTCTACTGCATCATCCTGCTGCCCTCCAGCATTCTCTTCCTCATCCCCAGCGGACTCTCTCGCTTCCCACCAGGCCTTCAGCGCCTTGTGGTACTCCTCCTTCCTAGAGAGACCTATCACGGGGACTGCGAATTGCCTACAAAATGACTTCAGCTGTTTGGCAGTATAGGTATCTAATCTTTCCTCCTCAAAGGCGAAATCCTCCGAAGCATTGGAGGTTGGCCTTCCCATGTTAGCAGTACTCATGGCTGCGATCAACAATTCAATACTAAAACAACCAACTAAAAAAAATTCGGAGAGAGAAAAAAAATCTGCGCGTGTCTGCGCTTTGGTCTGTACTCACTAGTGGTGTCTACCAGTTATTGTACGTGGATCATAAATGCAAGTCCTGATCCTCACCGCTGACCGCCAATGTTAGAAATGGGGGTCTCTAGTTGGCAATGGCTGGCGCCACTGTCCAAATAGGGACCCTTCTTCCTAAGTCAGGGCAAGTGGGCTACCCCCTTTGATAACCCCTGCTCAACCCTGTGGTAACGTAGCACGAGCAGTTAGGCCTATCTCAGAGGCAGTGTGTAAAGCATTTATGACCATGCACAATAAGGCAGTAACGACACCACAAAAGGACACAACTCAAGTAGGTATAGAAAAGTAGTATCTTTATCTAAGGTTTAGTACGAGACTCTCAAAAGCGTTTTAACCAGTCACCATGCATGTAAATCAGTAGGGTCTTAAAAAGGGCAATACGTATTCACCAGAACGTGGCACTGACTGAGTTCAAGGCCTGGGTCTACGCGACCCGTTGCACACCAGATACCCGCCGTTGGACGGGGACACAGCACGTAGATTCTCGAAGAAGCGGAGACGGTGACAGGCGGACTCCCAGCGACCACAGTTCTCGATGGCAGTGGTCCGCAAAGTGCACTCGCAATGATTCGGGCACTCCGGGACAGGCGGGCCCTCAGCGGCAGCAGCACGCGGCTGCGGCGGCCCGGGCTGGTGGTGGCGATGACTCTCGTCGTGCAGCTCCGTGGTGGGCTCGCGGTGGCAGCAGCGCTCTCCTAGCTGCGGCGGCCCACGGGACGATTCACGATGGTGCAAGGTTGACAAAGACGTGGGCCCTCAGCGGCAGCAGCTCTCTCTTAGCTGCGGCAGCCCACAGGACAAATCCCAATGATGCAAAATTAGCAAGGGTGCGAGCACTCCGCGGCAGCAGCTCTCTCTTAGCTGCGGCGGCTCACAGGATAAATCATGATGATGCAAAGTTAGCAGGGGTGCGAGCACTCAGCGGCGGCAGCTCTCTCTTAGCTGCGGCGGCTCACAGGACAAATCACGATGATGCAAAGTTAGCAGGGGTGCGAGCACTCAGCGGCGGCAGCTATCTCTTAGCTGCGGTGGCTCACAGGACAAATCACGATGATGCAAAGTTAGCAAGGGTGCGAGCACTCCGCGGCGGCAGCTCTCTCTTAGCTGCCGCGGCTCACAGGACAAATCACGGTGATGCAAAGTTAGGAACGGTGCGAGCACTCAGAGGGGGCAGCCCTCTCTTCGCTGCGGCGGCTCACAGTACAAATCTCGGTGATGCAAAGTTAGCAAGGGTGCGAGCACTCAGCGGCGGCAGCTCTCTCTTAGCTGCGGCGGCTCAGAGGGCAAGCCACGATGTTGCACAACTAACACAAGTGCGGGCATCCAGCGGCGGCAGTTCTCTTAGCTGCGGCGGCCCACACAGTTTCAGCGAAGGTTCTGAGGATTCAAAATAAGGCGGGCACTCAGCGGCGGCAGCTCTCTCTTAGCTGCGGCGGCCCACACAGTTTCAGCGAAGGGTCTGAGGATTCAAATTAAGGCAGGCACTCAGCGGCGGCAGCTCTCTCTTAGCTGCGGCGGCCCACACAGTTTCAGCGAAGGTTCTGAAGATTCAAATTAAGGCGGACACTCAGCGGCGGCAGCTCTCTCTTAGCTGCAGCGGCCCACACAGTTTCAGCGAAGGTTCTGAAGATTCAAATTAAGGCGGGCACTCAGCGGCGGCAGCTCTCTCTTAGCTGCGGCGGACCACACAGTTTCAGCGAAGGTTCTGAAGATTCAAATTAAGGTGGGCACTCAGCGGCGCCGGCTCTCTCTTAGCTGCGGCGGCCCACACGCCGAGTTCACAAGGGTTACCAGTCCGCGTTCCTCACAGTAGGACTAGAGGTTCCGGATTACTCGACGGAGGCCTCACCTGCAAGTAGAATTCCTGGCAAGGGAATTCGGGCGGCTGACGGGGTGAAGTCTAATGTCCCTGAGACTTCAGCAGGAGGCGCTCTCAATTCAGGCCCTTGGGTAGTTTCTTCAGCAAGCTTGGTGAAAGTTTCAAAGTCCTTTCCTCTGTCCGCTCGGACAGAGTTTCGTCTTGACATCCAGAAGGAACACACCTGAAACAGGTTTCAGCGCAGCGTTTTATACCTAAAAAGTCTTTGTTCTCTGTAGTCACAAATCACTGCATCCAGCCAGAACCAGTTCGGTGGGGTCGGGGAGCACTTGGTTTACGAGGCGACATCATGCCCTTTAAGAATCTGGGGGTCTGCTATCAGACGCCCAGTGGGAGATGGAGCCATCATTCACCTTGCCAGGCACGGCCCTGCTCGGATCATAGAGTCACCCCTCCCCATACTCTAAATGCCTATCTCTCTCTCCAGCCAGGTCTGACCCAGCTGGCCCTGCCGCTCCAAAACCAGACGGCCAATACACACGCTAGCAAAAGCCTACAGGAAAGCTTCAGGCCAGAAAATACCTCATTTCTAGTAGAGGCATTTTCGAACACGGGCTACGCTAATAATCCTTACTAAAAGATGCATCTCAATGTTCTGAGTTTAAACATATCAAAGTCGACGTTCCTATCAGGTTCCTGGGGGCAGGTAGGATTAAGGCATGTAATACTCAGCCTGCACATTCTGGCCTATGAGAACGGGTGGCCTCGCAATAGTAAACAGTGAAATGGAGGGTAACTCGCTATTAGAACATGCTACACAGACATACTTTAAAAGCTGCTTCGGTGGGTAGCGCAAACCAGCGCTTCCGACTCACCAGCAGTATTTGGTCTACCAGGCCTGGGCACACACAGTGCACTGATACTAGGGACTGACAGGTAAACCAAACGAGCCAATTATGATTATCCCAATTCATACAGGTATCTTTACACAGGGAGCAATCGCGCTGTGTCACTGATTGGCAGTAGCACAGCGCCCAGAGCATCTAAATCCAGCCAACATAAAAGGTCAGAAGCGAAAAGAGGAAGGGAGACCCGCGCCAATGATGCCAGGTCTAACAGTCCTGCACGTGAACCGCCTCAAACCTCACTTTGAGAGGTCTGAAGTGACTATGCTCCTGGCTACAGATGATGGAATGGAAGAGGAGAGTGAACCTCTTCCTGACCTCCTGTCTGCCAAGGAACATGATGGGTCAGTGGATGGTGTGAACCTCTCTCCCAGCCGGACCCCAGAGCAGCAGAGCGACTGTCACCAGGTGCTGGGGCAGTTCGCCTCCCTGTTCTCCCTGACCCCAGGAATCACCAATTGGTGTGTCCATGATGTGGACACTGGAAACAGTTTACCTGTAAAACACAAGATTTACAGGTTGGCTGACAAGGTCAGAGCTAGCATCAAGGAAGAAGTTTCCATGATGTTGGAATTAGGGCTGAGAGAGCAATACATCAGCCACTGGGCTAGCCCAGTGGTCTTGGCTCCGAAAGCTGCTGCACCCGGTGCCACTCCTGAACTGCGGTTCTGTGTGGACTACCGTGGGCTCAATGCCATCACAATGACTGGTGAGCACCCCATCCCCAGAGCTGATGAGCTCATTGATCGGTTGGGAGCTGCCCAGTACCTCAGCACGTTAGGTTTGATGCTAGCTAGTTTTTGCAGTCACACAAAGAACATATCCACTGACTCCCTCTCTTGCTGACGAGCTTGCCTTAATTTGAAATGTTCGTAATCCGGATTTAGTTGTGGACCAAAGTACCTGTTCAGCGATGTTACAGCCGCATCATGATCACTGCCATCACCTGTGTTAGGTAGGTCAAGAAACAGTTTATACAACTCATTCCCTCCCATATGTAGCATAGTCAACCTTTTCACCTCACCGTCTGTTTCACAGGAAGCGCGGAAGTAGTGATCTAACCTCCCTATCCACTTCCTCCATCTCAGCACTGCTGTTGCCAGGTCGGCTAGCTGGCTGAAGGGCGGTAATGCTGCCAGTGATGAGTGTGAACAGTGCTCACTTGTAGACTCTTGATCCTCATTTGCCTGCACCGACATCTTCTCGAAATTCCCACTTCACTCTGCCTCTCACTACTGTCCCTTCACTAGGAACTTTCTTTAAACTTTTTTTTCCACTTGCCTTTACTGCTTGCATGACCACCTGGGCTTTTTCTCTTCCTGTTCAGCCTGTTGACCCTCTTGGGCCGCCGTGCACTACTCCAATGGGGATTCTCCCTCCCCACCGAAGTCCTTCCTCTTGGACGTGGCCACGTGGTGCAGTCTGCCCTTCTCTCTTGCACCCATGGGCCACATGCGGCCTCTCCGGTTCCCTTCGGCCCTCTTCCCAGGTCTCAGCCACGCCCCTCGGGCCTTCCTCAGCATGAGCCTGCCTACGCGGCTCTGCACGGCCTCCCTCTCTCTCACAGCTACCTGCAGCCTCTCCCGCCTCACCTCCGGTGACTCTTGGGCCTCGGTCATGCCCACTCAGCTCCTCTGCGGTGCCGGCCAGCTCTCACAGCTCCACGCGGCTGGTCCTACCACGACAGCGCTCTGCTCCACCGCACCACACCTCAACAGGTCGGACACAGCTCTGCTCAGTCACTCTCCCAGCGACGGCGCTACATTTGACTGCACCTCTCCTCTCGAGAAGGAGCTCCGTGCCGACTGCCACAGCTCCGCTACTCCAGCACCTAGCGTCGGATGCCACTGTGACAAGACCGCACCCTCGCCATGTCGTCGGACCAGCTGCTCACCCAGGCAGCAAGGCACACAGGAAGAGTACCACGGGGCAAGTCCACCTCATCCCCAATGTGGTGATCCAACCCCTAGCATATGAATCTACTGAGGGCCTCAATTACAGACAGGGCAGCACTCAGACGCACACAGCACTGGTGGTTCTGTGTTTGGACCCTGATCGATCCTCAGAGGTTTGTTTCTATCCTCGGGCCTGCGCTAGGCCCCTCGGATGCATGTCACTACATTATATCGTAGTGGCCAGATGGCTCACTACAGGCCCCACTCCCTTTAGTTGCCCCGCAACAACAGACTAAGTACAACCTAAAGTACATAAACAAGAAACATCAGATTCACATAACAGTTTGTGTCTTAAAAGCACATATTCTGGCAGCTATCAGTTTGCAAAAAAATCTGGTGCATTGGGTATTAGGAGCTAATTTTTCGAGGGGTGGGGGGGCACATTTCGACTGCCTAGGGGCCTCCACAGGGTTTCATCCGGCACTGCTGATGGAGTGGTGTTTGTTTCCTTGGTATCCTGTGCAGGGCTGCACCTGTGCCCACAGTCAATGCCCTTTTTCCCCGTGATTTTACCTCATGATGAACACAACACCAAAAAAAAACAGGTCCACTGGGTCCAGGTCTGGTTCCAGGTCTGAAAAAAGCCCATATTATGGTAAAGCCATATCCTATCCAGAGTTACTGTTGTGCCATTCTCGTAATGAGCGAATGGGGACGTTAAATCAACAAGAAGTGACTATCCTCCAGCGTGCAGGGGAAATTTAGCTTTTATTTAATACCGCGCCTGACATCATAGGGGCCGATTCCCAGAACTAATCTGAGATAAAATCCTAAACTTACTACTTTTGGTATTCACAGAAGGCATTTAGTAGTAGTAAAGTTAGGACTCCTAACTTTACTACTACTAAACTGAGACAAAATCCTAACTTTACGACTTTCGGTATTCACAGAAGGCATTTAGTAGTAGTAAAGTTAGGAGTCCTAACTTTACTACTACTAAATGCCTTTTGTGAATACCGAAAGTCGTAAAGTTAGGATTTTGTCTCAGTTTAGTAGTAGTAAAGTTAGGAGTCCTAACTTACTACTACTAAATGCCTTCTGTAAATACCAAAGTAGTAAGTTTAGGATTTGATCTCAGATTAGTTCTGGGAATCGGCCCCAATGACTTTAAATCCATTCTGGACAAGGGTGAAAATTGAATTATGTCATCATAGCAGGAGTATAACCGTGACAGAAATGAATGTACACTACTTGATTCAGAGACAACAGCCCCTGAGATTTAAAAATACGTGTAAGCAGCAACACCTTTCTGAATCGTATCCTCCATAAGCAAACATAAATATGCCTGAGATTTATGTATGAAAACAACTTGAACCTTAACAGTAAAGACTGTCCAATGTCACGAATCCACCTGAAGACATTAAAGCCATGATCCCGGAAGAAGATATCAAACAAGTAATTCAATATTCAACAAAGGAAAAGCTACCCAGGTGGATCATATACCCCAAAATAACACAGCACTCGTCTTAAAAAAACAGGTTAACCAATAATCCTGTGCTAAATCTTTCGATGATTCCCATGAAAGTTATCTCTCATGTGCTGTGCAGGTGCTTAAATATGGAAAAGGCATGTCTACATATTTGTAATGAAACCTGAGACATTCTCTAGGGCTCAAATACTAAGAGAAATAGATTTGCTAAAACGAAATTTTAGCAAGAGGCTGAACTGGTGTGAAATGACTGGCTAATTGGGAGAATGTCATCGCAAAAGCAGCCATATTTACTTCCCTTGGATCACTAAAGTGGTTTATTCTGATATGTGTGTTACACATGTATATTATTTTATTGCTATGTATGTATAAAAAGTTATTAATCTCCCAAGTAAGAATTCTCATTTTCCTTTAGTTACTCGAAGAAGTAACACGCAGAGAGGCACTCTTTAGTGTGAAAGGTATGTAAAACAACATAATCTTCACGTATCCTTTAAATATACAATTTCTGCACAATCGCGGCGTGTTGATTGAATTATTCCCCCATTTTATAACGTATTTTATAAATATGGATGTCTCACACAAATATTCCAGTAGGTGGCGACGTTTGCCAAGAGATGCCTCCAAATTTTCAAATTGTCGAAGTATGCGCTGTGAAAATCTTATCATTCCATTCACCCACTCCAATCCTAGGTGCTTAAATAACACTGAAAGCTAGATATCCTTTTTCATAGTTTATGTTGCAACTGCAGAGACTCCTCTGACTGAATCAGCCCAAGGCATTTTTGCAAATACCCCTTGTTGTCACCATAATGCAAGTCTTTCCTTAATTTAAAAGCAGACTTTATTTCCTAACCGTATGCACTTGGAGAAGAGAAAATGTGAAGATCATCCTCTACCTACCAACCTGACATTTTAAAATCTCTTAGTTTGGCATCTATCCTCGTTTACTCCTGATGCCTCCCTGTGTTTCGTTGTCAGCTTGGCTGTGATAAAGGAGGCCTGTGTTTTGTGACTGGCCAAGGAGCATTATTTTAATGTATGTATGGGTATGATGGCACGTTGGTACTTACACCATAATCTTTTAGTAAAGTTGTCAAGAATTTGTCCCCATTGGTCGTATGGATCTTTGTTGATTGACTTGAAGCACTGTATGGGAGAAGACATTCGAAATACATTTCAACTCGTGAAGCCAATGTGACTCCACAATAAACCCCAAGAATTGCTTATTATGATTTAGGAAAGTTTATTTTAAGATATTGATTAATCCAGTATATAAACAAAATAAGAGTAAGTGCATGAGATAGAGCAATACGACTTGCAGGCTGAAATGTCTTAATAGGTTAAGCCGTAATATGAGGTACAGAATAGTGACAGCCACAATAATGATAAAGCAAAGTGTTGCAAATAGGTTTTCCATAAAGAAACTTCCCTTCTCTCTATAAACATAGATCGACTACAGGATCACCTACCCAAGATTTCTATTCAGGGAAGATGTTAGCATAGCATAGACTTCTGTAGACGTCTTATGGAAGGGGAAATAGGCGTTCATAATAAAGCTTCGCATTCCAGGAAAACTCAGCAGAGAGGACTGTTCCCTCTCTGAGTCCAGAAAAGAATCTTCCTGACTGTGGAAACACCAACTAAAATAACAGGAGCTTCAAAAACATCCTTATATCTTCTTTCACCACCAGGATCAAACCAAATTGCTAACTGAGAGGAGCATCTGCACACTCCCTTATGTTTCCCATCTCATCAAAACTGGGACTGCTGACGCAAACTTGAGCATCCCGCCGTCCTGGGACATGATAAACAGAAGGCCTCCTTTGACCATTATTTCTCCAAGTTCATTGCCAGGTTCCTCCCTTCAATGGTGGGGTGTGTCCGGAACTCTGTCTCAAGGAAAGCCATTTCACCCTCCTTCTCCAGTGGCCACAGTGAGAACGGATGTTTCCACTCTAGGGTGGGGAGCCCAACAGGCAGATCTGGAGGTCAAAGGTCTTTGGTCTCCAGAGGAAAGATTGTTTCGCATCAATCTTCTTGAATTGCGGGTGATACGCTTAGCTCTTAAGGCCTTCCTCCCTTCTCTTCACAGTCAGTCAGTTCAGGTCTCAACAAACAATACTACAGCAATGAGGTATATCAACAAGCAGGGTGGAGTAGGGTTGTATCTTCTTTGCAGAGAATCTCTGCAACTTTGGTCCTGGATTCAGGACCATCAGGTTTGCATCATTGCAGATCACTTGGCCAGAGTTCTGAATATACGTGCGGACAATCTCAGTCAGCAGCATTCAGCCGATCACGAGTGGCATCTCCAGTCCATCTGGAAGTAGTTCTTCGCATTTTCTGGTTATGTGGAACTCCTCAGGTTTACCTTTTGGCCACTCACGAGAAAGCGCACTGCCCGTCGTTCTACAGTCTCCAGTTTCCGACGCAGGAAGCACCGGGGGACGCGTTTCAGTTAGATGGGGGCTTCCAGCTTCTCTATGCATTTCCCCCATACCCTTGATTCCTCGGGTCCTGAGGAAAATTCACCAAGACCGGGCCCAAGTCATATTATTAGTCCTGGATTGGCCGTGAAGGATGTGGTACACGGACCCTCTGTACCCCTCATTGTGCCCTCCGCTCTGTCTCACTCTTAGGGCAGACCTCCTCTTGCAATCGCAGGGGCAGGTTTCACACCCCCACCTCCAGAGCCTGCACCTTCATGCCTGGAGATCGAACGGGGCAACCTGAGTTCTTACTCTCTCCCACCTGATGTGGTGGATGTTATTTTATCGGCCAAAAGACACTCCACCAAGACGGTCTATGCTGGCAGATGGGCGAAATTTGTTAAATGGATGTTTTAAATTTTGCACTATTCCTGGCACAACAAGGTTGTGCAGTTGCAACTGTTAAAGGATAGCTTTCTGCTTTATCAGCATTTATTTGTTTGCCGGATTAGTCTTCACTTTTTAAGTCTCCTATAGTTATCAGATTTATTAAAGGTTTCACTAATAAGTTTTCTCCCACTCCATTTATAAAGCCTCAGTGGGATCTTAGTCTTGTACTTACATTTCTGATGGGTTCTCCTTTTGAGCCCTTGCATAGTTGAGGTTTCTCACCTTTAAAACTATATTTTTAGTTGCTAATGCATCTGCTAGAAGCAGGGTGCGTGAGTTGCAGGCCCTTAGTTCCAAGCCTACCTTCAGTAACATCCTTCCTTGCGGATAAGATGGTGCTTAGGACCAGAGCTGCTTTCCTGCCAAAGGTGGTCACTCCATTCCCCTTGGGACAATCCATTACCTTGCCTACTTTCTATCCTCCCCCACATCCATCTAAGGAGGAGGCGAGACTTCATCGTTTCGACCCGGAGAGGGCAGTGAGTTTCTATATGGACAGAACCCGAGAGTTCAGATTAGACAACCAGCTGTTCATTGGATATGTGGGCAAAATGAAGGGGAAAGCAGTTCACAAGAGAACTTTATCGAAGTGGATAATTCTGTGCAGCAAAATTTGCTGAGCCATGGCTAAGTTGAAGCCAACTGAAGGTATTTGAGCTCATTCTACCAGAGCTAAATCTTCTTCTTCTGCTTTGGCTAGAGGTGTCCCTGTAATTGACATCTGCAAAGCGGCAACTTGGGCCTCCCTCCACACTTTTGCAAAGTATTATTGCTTGGATTTGGAAGTGAGGAGGGATGGCCATTTCGCCCGTTCTTTTTTACAGGATTTTTTTCGTATAGGCAGGCAGGCACCCTCTTCCAAGTGCAGGACTGCTTTGGGATTCTAATCAAAAGGTGAGGAATCCACAGGCAGATGTATCCATCGGAAGAACAAGTTACTTACCTTCTGTAACGCTTTTTCTGGTAGATACAGTATCTGCCTGTGGATTCCTTGCCGACCCACCCGCCTTCCAGTTGCCTGTCTGCTTATACCGAAAATAAGTTTGTATACATATTCCATATAAATGTTTCTTATGAGGTTTTCTATTCAAATCATGAAGATGCTATTGATTTGGAAATTCAATTGCATGTTGTTAGAAATGGGGGTCTCTAGTTGGCAGAGGGAGGTACCATTGTCCAAATAGGGACTCTTGCTTCTAGTCAGGGTAAGGGGGATACACTCCTAAAATAACCCCTGCTCACCCCCTTGGTAGCTTGGCACGAGCAGACAGGCTTATCTCAGAGGCCGTGTGAAAAGCATTTGTGAACACATACAGTAATACAGTGAAAACACTACAAATGGACACCACACCAGTTTAGAAAAATAGTAAATCTTTATCTAAACCAACAAGACCAAATACGATAAAAATCCAACATACAATACTCTTGAAAAATAGTACTTGTGCTTTAAATTGCAGGAAAATCAATAAAACACAGTTCTTCCGAGTCGGTAGCTCCTCCTGGGGCTACCGCGATACTGAATACGACAAAGTCTAACTATTCCAGCCAACCGCGTTGATACGGGCCAGCTAAAGCATTGACAGACTCGGGCACAGTACCTTTCTTGTTGCGACCAACACGTCGGTGCGAGTCGGTCGGGGCAAATGTTGCGGTTGCGTTGTGAAGCGGAGCGTTGCGGCCGGCGGTGTCCTCACGATGCTGTGCAGGCAGCGGCTCGTTGACGGAGTCGGTGAGACCAGGGCTTGCGTTGAAGGGTGAGATGGTGTTCGCGGTGGTGCTGGCAGGTCACGGTGCGGCGGCAGAGCCGGTCAATGTTCGGGTCGGGCAGCGACGGAGTCGGTGACATCCTTGCAGCGTGTAGCGAAGCGCTGGGGAATGCGGTGCCCTCAGGACGCGGTGCAAGCAGCGGCTCATTGACGGAGTCGGTGAGACCAGGGTTGCGTTGCGAAGCGAGGCGTTGCTCTCGGCGGTGCTTTCAGGACACGGAATCCTGAGACGGACTCGATGACAGAGTCGGTTACCCTTTTCTTCTGCGGCGACGATCAGAGACGGTGCCCACAGACACGGTGAGGTCTTTGCTGTTCCTGAGCCCTCTAGAACTGGGGGCATGCTCAGTTCAAGCCCTTGGAGATCTTTTCTTCAAGCAGGGGGACAAAGCAAGCAGCAAAGTCCTTTCTCCTTTCCTTGGCAGCAAGTAGCCACTGCAGGCCAACCCCAGACAGCAACCAGCACAGGGGCAGTATTCCTCCTTAGCTTCTCCGGCTCTTCTCCTTGGCAAAGGTTCCTCTTGATTTCCCAGAAGTGATCTAAAAGTCTGAGGTCTGGGCCCCTCTTTTTATACACCAAAATCCTTTGTTCTCTGAAGGCAGAGAGTGTCTGTACCCAGCCAAAACTAGTTCTGTCTTCACTGGTGCAGCTTCCTGGCAAGAGGTGGAGACAGCATTGTTGAAGGCAGACCAGGCCCATTCAGGTGAAAGGAAATCTCCTCCCCCTACTCTAAATTCAGCCCAAGTCTATGCAGCCCAGCCCTGACTCATCAGACTTCTGGAGCTGCTGCCCCTCTCCAGCCCATGTCATCCAAAAGCCAGACATGCAATATACAAACCTAGCAGAGGCACACTGGATGGTTAGGCAAGAAAATACCTACTTTCTAAAAGTGGTATTTTCAAACACAGAATGTAAAAATCACCCTCACTAAAATATGCATTTTAACATTCTGAGTTCAGGCATACTAAACTTTATTTTCCACCTTGTTCCCAGGGCCAGTTATGTTTATAAGATGTTATTAACAAACTCCCCATTTTGTCCTATGGGAACAGGTAGCCTTGCAATAGTGAAAAATGAAATTTGCAGTATTTCACTATCAGGACATGCCACACCCATCAGGGCATGTCCTACCTTTCACATACAATGCACCCTGCCCACAGGGGTACCTTGGGCCTACCTTAGGTGTGACTAATATGTAAGAAAAGGGAAGGGTAGGGCCTGGCAAGTGGGTGCACTTGCCAAGTCGACATGGCAGTGCCAGACTGCACACAGGCTCTGCAATGGCAGGCCAGAGTTACATTTACAGGCTGCTTCTGTGGGTGGCACAATCAGTGCTGCAAGCCCACCAGCAGCATTTGATTTACAGGCCCTGAGCACACACGGTGCACTGTACTAGGGACTGACTAGTAAATCAAATAGCCAATCATGGAAACACCAATCCATAGCAGTAATTTAAAAAGGGAGCACTTGCACTTTGGCACTGAACAGCAGTGGCAAAGTGTCCAAAGCATCTAGACCAGCAAAACAAAGTCCAACACACAGCAAAAACACAGGAGGCAAAAGCAGAAAATGCAGGGGAGACCCACGCCAATGGTGCCAGGTCTAACACATGTGGTTAATTCTTTATTATCTTATGTACTGTATACTATGTATACTTTTTGGAAATGTTGTTGGTTCACCCGTTCACCTCAAAGGCATGGACAAAATGGGTGAAAATGATGTCAGCACGCTGATGAGGTCTTCTTATGGCTCCGATGATGTCACGCAGAGTTGCATGAAGAACCAATGCATTATGACATCCTTGTCGACGTGGGAGAGTTATGGAGAAAGTTTCCCTTGGAATGCTGCACATGGAGGTAATTCAAAAGTTGAGGAATCCACAGTCAGATACTGTATCCACTAGAAAAAGCGTTACTGAAGGTAAGTAACTTGCTCGAACAATTAACATGGTGGAATTGTTTGTGTTTTTCATCATTCTAATAATGCTTGTAACAATGTTGTATCTCATCTTTTTAATAGTTGTGTCATGACTTAGTTGTCATGTTCCACCGCTCCTTCCTGTCATTGTCCCTAGTGTGGCCCCTCCCCTATTAAGACATTACTTGGAGTAGGAATTCTCTAACAGCAATGGTAGTGTACACGTAAGTAGGTCTGTGATTTTTTTACTAGCGCTTTTGTTGCCCCTACAATGGCTCTTGACCTTTGAAAAAAGAACAAGCTCTTATAAGACATTCATGTATTTACACATGTTATTGTACTGACCACTGATTCCCTACACTGGCAGTATTGCTGATGACTCACTAATTGTTTCTTGCCAGTAATTGCTGATGACTCACTCATTGTTTCCTACCAGTAATTGTTGATGACTCACTGATTATTCTGCTGGTAATTGCGGATGTCTCACTGATTGGCAGTAGCGGCTCCTCGAGGGAGTGCTGCGGCGGGGCGGGGGAGGGGCAGGGTGGGGAGTAGTAAACTCTGGAATACGGCCGAATGGAGTTGAGTAACTAAATAAATAAATAAAACGAATTACATTGCACGCTGCATCGCTGATTTGGCGTTGCAGAGCGCGCAATGTAATTTGTTTTATTTATTTATTTAGTTACTCAACTCCGTTGGGCCGTATTCCGGAGTTTACTACCCCCCACCCTGCCCCTCCCCCGCCCCACCGCCCCGCAGCACTCCCTCGAGGAGCCGCTACTGCTGATTGGTAATTACTGATAACTCACTGATTGGTTCCTACCCACCCCAATCTAATTTCCGATGACTCATCGGCACCACACTTGCACTTACTATCTATTTAAACCCCCCAGGCTCTGGAACAAGCACTTGGCCTCGTCACTCAAACTCACTCACCTGAGATCCAGACTTCTCTTGCTTCGAATCCTGGTCACCTTCTCGCAGCAGTTCCAGCTCTTCTCATCGCAGCAACTCCTGTTGTCTTGCTTGTCACGCGGCCCGGCTCAGTGTCTTCCTGGCCCCCACGGCAACCACTCAGATCTCGGATCTTCTTCCAGCTGCGCTCCTCGTCCCCACACAGTCTCACTCTTATGTTATGTTATGTTATTAGGATTTGAAGAGCGCATGGCTACCCGAAGGCCTCCCAGTGCTAAGCAGGAACACAGAGAAGCGAGAAAAGAGGAGGTTAATCGCACTCATTGAACAACCAGGTTTTTAGTTTTTTCCTGAAGGTGGATTCTGATGCTGTGAATCTTATCTCCCTAGGAAGAGAGTTCCAAAGCTTGGGCGCAAGGTGGGAAAAAGCTCTTCCCCCCCATCCTGCCCTTTTCATTCTGGTAGTTTTTAACAGTCGCTCAGAGCCTGACCTCAGGCTTCTATTAGGGAGGTACAGGCCTACCAGATTTCTGATCTTGCTGGGCCCTGTGTTGTCTTCCTACAGGCAAAGAAAAAGGAGAAAACAAAAAACAAGAATAATTCACCTCGGAACCGCCACCTGATGATCAGATCTCAACCAATGTTCAGATAAACCAATTCCTTTTCTAAAGACAGGCACCATAAGAACAGTGTAAGAGTTTGAAAAATTCTAACGAAAGGCGCAAAAGGACAGTTCATGAGTTTTGGGAATTGTAATTAAATTGTAAGAAGCAGATCAATGGACACAAGCATATCGCACCTTGCATATACTCCTGGAAGCGCTTATCTCTCAGATTGATTTAAAAAAAGATATCTTTATGCTCGATAGACAAAACTCCATCTAATGATTTGTTAAGACAGTTTCATTGTAAATATAAAGAATTCTGGATTCAACGAGACCCAAGTTTGGTTTGGACCAAGGCTGAACCTTTTGCTAAATCAGCTAAAAGAACCCTGTTTCACATTTGGCAATGACATCCCCAAGGACTGTTTTAAAAGGGTAATCAATTATCCAGTTAGCAAGAAGTAATTACTCAATATCTGTTTTCACTTAACAACTGTGTATTAACATAACTTGTTCTTTACAGAGGTCAAGAGCATCACCTTCCAGCCAAGGCAGTCCAGTGTCCTGAGAGACATGCAGAGCCTGTGCGATCTGTTTCTTTGTTTGTCTCTCATTCCCATTCCCCCTTCCCCTTGGGAACTTTCACTGGGGCAGTGTGAATACCACTCATTGCTACCAAGGAAAGGTTCTTAGCGGGAGTCGGGTTCCATCGTAACCCCATCGGAACTTCCTGGTGTTCAGGTGAGTGGCTCGTGAAAAATCGCAGTTCATGTTTTATTTACAAAAATTAGAGGTTTTCAATAAATATTTGAAAATGCATTATCATATCTTTTTCTCTGTGAACACCTTGTGTATGCAAAAGTGACAAACAAAAGGTAAGGTCTGTTTCCACGATTATCTTGGGAATACGAATGGTCATGTTCAAGGTTACCGACAACATCTTTAACTCTGTAAGGTTAGGAGTTAGATGTAGTACTGTGAGCTAGCCAAACAAACCAACATTTACTGATTATATAGGAAGACTCAGGGGGATATTCACATCTCCAAAAAATGTTAACGCAACTTTACACATCGCAGTCTATTGCGGGAAAATAACCCTGTGTTAACGTGGAATTCACAACACGGCGGTACCATGCAATAGTTTGCCGAAAACGCAGGCAATGTCCGCGATACAACCATCTCGACGGAGATAAAAACACAAACCCCAAAACCAAAAAACGTGCGATGAGCCCATTCGCGATGAGGAAAGCAGCGATAAGCAGCGCCAGGCCCGCGACACACACACGGCAGGTGGAAATAAGCACAACAAAAGCAGGAAAAAGGAAGACAAACCAAACAGAAAACAACAGCGAAGCACAATGGAGGCAGCCGGAGCAAGTACACAACCCCACAAGCCCCATTGGCAACAAAACATTGTACATGGCAGTCCATCGTGGACAAGGTGAATGCAGCCGGAGAGCGGAGGAGGACAATGGAAGAAAACCAGAACAGCTGGAATGATGCGAAACGCACAAACAAGCAGAAACACGCCAACAACCAGAAGGCAGCAATGCACACCGGAGGTGGGAGTCCAGCGCCACACCAGGAGCTGGATGACTTGGAGGAAATGGTGTCCACCACATCAGTCTGGAGATGGTGGCAGGAGTCGGGGACCGGAAACTGCTAAAAATCAACAGACACAACAGCAACAGGGAGAGGAAAGACCAGGGACTGGGGGACGGGGGAGATGGGCACAATGGCACACATGCACAATTAAGCACAGCACAACTGCAGACAAACCATGCCCAAGAGTAACAACACCAACCAAGAGCACAAGTCACACAACTCGGCAATATCACACCACTGAACAAGCACAGAAGTGAAAACCACACTGCCTGAAAGGGAGAAGGGTGAGCCAAATCAGAGCTGAAGGGACATCTCACACACAATGCAGCACACACACATAGGAAGCAGAGCACCCCAACATCGAACACAATGTGGCACAAACAGCAACATTTGCACAACCGAACACAGGACACAAGTGCACCCGCTTGTGGCCGGTAAATGGCCATACGCATCTGGCAAAGCACGAAACAGGGACATGATAATGCACAAGTACAAACCCACAGCCCTGATGGGGTAGCAATGCATGTATGGCAGGGACACAGATAGGCCGTGACACACACATTGGCATACAAATCAACACTCATCACAGTTGGAGACAAGTGAAGGTGCGGAAACTTTATCAACAATTGTGTGTCAGTACGGCCAAGAGAAGTGCCACGACATGCAGACCAATGCAGCAGCATGTCTGAATGAGGAACGTGGAAAGCGCCCATGTCCACCCCGGGGGAGTCCATCACCCACACAAGTCAGTGCCAACCCGCGTTGGTTGTCCGCACATGGATCGGGAGTCCAGGCCAATGCAGCCATGTCCACTGTCGTCTTGGGACATGTGACCAGATCCCCAACATGCAACCAGGCTTCGGGACACGTGCAATGGGTCACATTCAGTTGTGGCTGCAGGTACGTTGTCACTCGTCCATGAACGCGAGTGCAGCAGCGTAGGCCAACATTTCCAATGAGAGCTCGTTGTTGACTAGATCTAACATGTCGGCGACGTATCCCATCAGCTGTCCCAGACAGATGTGCTGACTCCAACCCCTGGCCCCAATTGGCACTAAAGCCCAATAGGGGAGCGGCTCAATGTGGTCACTGCACACGACGAGTCGTGCATTCTCCCAGGTCCAGTTGCCAGCATGCATGCCAATCATCCAGGCATGCCATAAACGGGCATCACGGAGACACTCCTGGTCGTGGGCCAACAGGGGGCGCACACACACGTCGAAATCCAGGTCAACTACCGTTACTTTGGAGAGGCAGACATCCATGGTCCACTCGAATATGCACGAGCGACAATGCAACACAGGCTGAACGCAGGTGACGTTGGCAAGGCAGAAGCTTAGCCGGTAACTGATCCGCAGCAGTGCCAATGGCAGTGCCCCCAGTACATGCAGCAGACGTGCACTGTACCGGTCCACGTGACTGGAGTCGTGCATGTGTCCGGGATGTCCTGCCATTGCATCAGTGGCTCTGCTTGAAGCGGCACTGTGCTGACCCGCGCCAGTCCTGTGGATGAAATGCCACAGCTCGGATCAATGAGCAGTGTCTGTGTGCAACGGGTGCAGGCCTGGGGTGGGGTGGGAGTACGTGTGAAGGCCATTTCACGCACGCTAACTACGACCAAGGACTTCTGTGTGTGGGATGTGTACACGTTGGTCTCACATCGGGCAGTGCGTAGTGTGGGAGTCGCCAGCAAATGCTATTGTATCTGTCAGGGGGTGCTGGGCACATGCAAGTCCCAGCTCGGAGCTGCAGATGTGCTTCCGCCTGATAGTTCAGACAAAGGACCTTTCATCCCTACAGTAACCCTACCATCTGCTTGCATACAGGAGATGTACAGAGGCCTGTCGTGGGTGGGGTGGGATGTCTGCGGCCCAGGGAATCATGGATGATATGCAGAGCACGTGGCACATGAGCGGCCACACTGGGTGTCACGTTGCCTCACAGCTGCTCCTCCATCCCACGAGCCCCCACACTTGTGTGCGCTGTGCGGTTGTATCACGTGCACTCCTACGGCACCCCATTGTCATGCCTGTCTGCGCATGTTAAGCGGCATGCCAACAACACTGTGAAGCTGGCCGTTGAGGCTGTGCGGCCACGTGAGTGTAGGCCAATGGTCTGTACAGGGCGGACACAGGTGTACAGTCCATGGCTGGCTGTGATCGCGCTGCGAATGAGGCTAGGCATCTGACTTATGCAGCCGCAGGACTGATACACATAACACTTGGCATGTATGAGCCAAGACCCCGAGTGGTCTTGCGTTCCTACATTTCCCCGTATGTGCGGGCCCGCCCTCTGGGTGCATGCTACATTGCAACATCGACTACTGTGGCCCCGGTGGTGACAACACTCCAACACAGAGACACACTTACCGCACTTCCTGCTCAAGGCCAGACCAGAGCCACGCCCTGATCCCCCTGCCGAATCAGCACACCCCTGCGCTGACCTGACGTACGCCGGACCAGCACACGCAGCTTGTGCATGCAGGGGGGGGCAGGCGAAGCTACATGTCCAAGGTCTCAGCCACTGCTGAGGTGACATGGTATTGTCCGCTGAAGACAGCACACTGTGATGTTGCAGGGCTCGGGCCCATCATGCTGACATAATGACCACACGGACACACTTGCTTAGATGGTGTGAATGGCTACGGGCACGTGCGCCCGGCCAATTTTATTAGCAGGCTCACATGTCGAGTGACACCTGTGTTGGATGTGTGTGGGGTGTGTGTACACCAGCCGTCATGGAGTGCCTGGTGCAGTCAAAAAACGACAACAGTGTACATCGTTAAGGACACAACCATTCAACTATAAAGGCCCCATGACTTGAGCTGCACAGAGTTAGTGGCCCCGGATGCACAGCGTCCTGCACGGGCCTACCGCCACGGGCCGCTGACTTGCGGTGCACTGGGGCAGGGTCACGAGAGCAGAGCAGGTTCTCGTAGATGACAAAGGGGGTTGTCGCAGAGTGTCTCGGTGGACAGTGGAAGGTGTACCCCCAGGGCATGATGCGGAGTGCAGAACCCCACAGAAACAGTCACTATGATGGAGATGAATGGAACAGACACATGTCGAACACCAAGTCCGGCCCAGCTAGATGATGATGCAGACAACCCCCAGGCCATGGACTCAGATGCCAACAAAGTCCACCAGAAAGTGCCCATGACTCATTGCGCACAGAGTTAGTGGCACCAGTGCTGATAGGGGATGCCGCCTGCGATGAGGCGTGTCCAATGGTGTGGACTCCTCCATATCTTACCCAAGACACAGTTCCACATGTGTGACCTACTGGACTGCAGTGTAGGCCTGAGGCAGCGGTCAGCAGGGGCCATTCACCGAGTGTCGCCTGCTTACATTGGATGGTCCCACCGGCCTGCGTAGTTCAGGTTCAGTGGCACCACGGGACTCGGACTTGCGGTGAACAGGGTTGGTGGCACCAGGTCAGTTGTTGCTAGTGTTCGGTCACCTCCGTGACGAGGATCCGACTTTCATCCAGACTGAGCCGCATCTTCATCTTACTCCTCTCCGTGCGTTCACTGGTATGGACTCTGCCATTCATGAATCACGACTAAGTGCTGGATGTGGGACCTACTGGACCGCAGTGTAGGCCGGGGGCAGCGGTCAGCACGGGCCCACAGACACGTGTCGTGTGCTTGCGATGCAGACTTTGGCTTCACTGATCGGAGGGAGTTCAGTGATGTGGACGCTGCCACGGACTTGGGGTCACTGCCATTCAAGACTCAGGACACAGTTCCACATGTGGGACCTACTGGGCTGCAGTGTAGGCCTGAGCCCTCATCCAAGTGTCGCCGGCTTGCGTTGAACAGGGTTAGTGGCACCATGTGTCGCCGGCTTGCGTTGAACAGGGTTAGTGGGACCACGTGTCGCAGGCTTGCGATGCAGACTTTGGCTTCACTGATCGGAGGGAGTATAGTGATGTGGACGCTGCCACAGACTTGGGGTCACTGCCATTCTTAACTCACGACTCAGTACAACATGTGCCAACAACTGGGCCGAAGAGTACGCCGGTGGAGTATGTCAATGAGAAAGGAGTACTGTGGGCCAGCGTCGTGGAGGACAGCGATGGTCTGCGGAGGCTGCAAAGGTCGCGGGACTGGGGCTTGGAGCTTGCACCGGCACGTGGTGGGCCCTTTTTAACACACGCCGGTGTCGGCAGGTGAGCGGAGCCTCCTTGGTGCGCTGGGGCAGGCATGACGGGTCTGGGGACCAGCGGCCCTGGGTGCAGCAGGCGCACAGGGACGCAGGCCCCGCTGCGCACGGCGCCGGCCTCGTGGTGGGCTGAGATGCACCGCCCTGGCAGACACGTTGGCCATTCCGAAAGAGAACCACGCCCAGTGCGACGGGGTTTTTATTCACACCCCTACGCAGGCCTGGCGTAAACAGGGCCAACCCACTCCGCCCGCGCATACAGGGGGGACGTAATGTGCGACATTTCCGCGTTCTGCCCCACGGCCTGTGGGGACATGGTAGTGTCCACTGGCCACTACACTCCATGCACCAGCAGTTAATGTCCACATGGCCATTTCCGTGGTTTGCACATTGGAGTCTGTCTGGCACCTCCACGCCACACCTGGCATTGGGTAGGTTCTCATTCATTAGTCACTTGCCGCTCTCGCTCATGCCTGCTCCAAGCCTCTCCTCACATTCTGCTATTGTGTGGCTGTGGTGCCATGCCGTGGCTGGGTTGTGTGCATGGCAAGCCCAAGTTCCCAATTGAGTCGTGTTGTCGTGTCTGGTCGGTTGGCATGTTGTGTGGCATGTTGCATGTAGTTCTGCTGCGTGCCCATTGCCAGTGTCATGAGTTGCATGACTGTGGGGTGGAGGTGTGTGGTGTGTTCATTTGGTACTTACCAACGAGCACTGCATTTCCATAGGTGCCATCCTGGGAGCGCTGGTTGATGATGGACTGTCGGGCGATGTAGGAATCCTGCACTCTGCCTGGGGAGTGGGCCACAACATTGTTGAGGAGTCCCGGGTGGTCCACTATTGCCTGCACATTCATGGGATGCGTGTGCTTTCTGTTGCGGTAGTTGTCTGCAGTGTTGGCAGGGGGCACGAGGGGTACATGTGTGCAGTCGATTGCCCCCGACACGTGAGGGAATCCAGCTATGGCGTAGGAGCCTTGCTTGGTCTCCAGCTGCTCCTGCGCAGTGTGGGTGAAGTGGAGGTGCTGGGGTACCAGGCTGATGATGGCATCCAGGACAGGTGTGATGAACTTGGATGGGGCTGGCTGTGAGACTCCTCCGACTCTGGCAGTTGTGGGTTGGAAGGTACCAGAGGCCAACATGTGCAGCACAGCCGGCAGCTTTGTCCGCGGAGGGATGTTGGTTGTCCGCTGTGTTGGTACCGTCAGCAGGTGGGCGATGTGGGTCAGGATGCAGGGGATGGTTGTCCTTTTGGGCCTTTAGTGGGCAATGTCCTCCTCTGGCGTTCGGTCTGTGCGGCTGGTGCGTTTAAGGTGGGTCCGCTGTCTTTGTGTACGCTGCCTCTGTGGTGGTCCGGGGGGGGGGCGGGACAGGTCCTGGGGGTGGTGGCGGGCCTGGGGGTGGTGGCGGTGGGTGTTGTGGCCCTCATGGGTCTCGGAGCTGCATGATCATTGTCTCCATGGCATCTGTGGGTCTTCAGATGTGGCTCTTGGCTGGGCTCCCTTTCATGCTGCAGGTAGTCGTCCTGCTTAACACCAGCAAAAGGCAGGTGTTAATTCCCTGCTGCTACCGCGGCTTATCGCCTGTTTTTAGTTCGCATCGCAGATCTGGCAGTTCGTTGTGAAAGTGGTGTAGTGGTGTTTTCGTGAGTTTTTGCACAGGAACGCCTACTCTGCATCCCATTAGGGTTAGTTGGTGGTGTCACCCGTGGAGATAAATTTTGCGGCAGTTATCGCGGGAATACTGGCGATGTCTGCAGTTTGCACCCGCTTGTGAATGGGGCGTTAAATCTATCTCCACTTTTGATGCGTTAAGGTGGCGATAAGTCCTTGTGAATATGCCCCTCAGTCTCTGTATTATGAAGTTTTGTTGTTCTAAATATACAACCCTACTAAATTCATAGGAAGCGTATAACAAACTCTGTGCAAGCAGGTAAACCAAGCAGCTGGTTTCCTCAGCTCTGGTCGGCAAGCTCAGTCCAGAGAGGACAATTCTGTTCCAAGAAGAGCGCCTTTAATTCTTGTCCAGTGATAGAAGAATTCTATCTTCACAAGATTTCCTTTTTGTATGCAGCCTTTTAATGGTGAAAAGTTGCTGCTTTTAATAAACTGAGAATTAAAATGATATAATCATTTGCCCAATTAATCAGTTACACTTGTGGGATTCTGATGAATTGTGGTAGATGTGAGGCCTCCACAAGGAATAAGTCCACCAAATTGTCAGAGGAAAACATAGTCTCAATAATTTAAATCTGGGCTCATCCACTGGTAGCAATGGCACAGAGCACACACACTTAGGAAAGTGTGTAAAGTATTAAGCAGTAACAAAACAGTTAAAAAGTCAAAACACACCAAAATAAAAATTCCGCAATCAATTTAGAAAAATAAAGAAATACATAGTGAGTAAGATGGCACTGAAACTATAAAAATTAAAAGAGGGAAACCAAAGATATGAATTTTTAAGATGTGTGAAAAAGGGGCCCAGAAACAAAGTACAGCACCAATGAGTGGTCACTGTTTACAGATGACCAGGGCTTAGGTGCGATTTGTGAGCGACCGTGATGGCCCGCATGTGGACACCCCAAGCTAGTTCATACCGGCCAAAGATTTTACCTTTTGATTTAGCCTCTGAGATGGCAGTTGTAATCCTCCAGGGGTGCAAGGTTGCAGGATGTATCTGCCGAAGTCCACCTGAAGCTGGATAGTCTGTGGACAAGGTCCTGCTGAAGACGTTTTGGCAGGAAAGGTTCCCAGCAGAAGAAATTAAAATTTTGCAGCAGACAAAGTCCTAGCATCGGACAGGTACTTTTCACAACTGCACCCCATAAATATTTCTCCCGTAGGACTTAGTACTTTTTATAAAGCTCAACATTTTCCAGCAGGGCAAGTTTGAAGCTGCATCTGAAGAAGTTGCACTGAACTAGAACAACTTTGCCTCAAATCCCGCTAATGCCCAGTAGGTCTTGAAAAAGTGAAAAGATTCTACGTCTCAATTTTTCACACCTCTTTGTCACTTCTGAGTCTTCTAGAACATGAGAGGCAGCACCAAGTGGCTGAAACATGTTAATTTGGGCACATCAGGAAAAAGACCTCTTGCAGCTTGTTGTGTACCTATTGCCACACAGGAGGTCAGCCAATTGACACTTTAAGGTCACTTCTTTGTCCTTGTTACAGGTGGGAGCATGTCCTGCCCTTTAGGTCTTCACAAAGGTTTCAAACAGCCGATCGAGTCCTCTTCTGTTCTTCTGCAGGTCCAGAGAGTGTTCTGATGACTCTGAGTGAGGTGCCAGCTTAGTAGGCTTCAATAGCTAGTGGTTTGAGGTAACTCCTGGATACTCTCTAATTACTGAGCAAAAAGTTCCCAGGGGCAACAATTTCTAGTTTTGCAGCACATCCTGTGTGCCAAACCATCCACAGTGCACTATTCTGAGGCAAATCCCACATAGCAGAATCTTTCTGCCCCTGAACAGAGCCTGTGGACTAGCTAGGGGTGTGTTGAGAGAAATGAGCAGCCTTCTCCTCTTCTGCTGCACCAAACCAGTTTTAGGACCAGTTTCCCTTCCCATTAGGATGCTGCAAAGCTGGATACAGAGGGCCTGCAAACCAAAAGGCCTCCCTTTCCCAGGTCTCCCTTTACACTTAACTATGAATAGGCAGGCCTCACAATGTTCCCTTTCATGTTAATGAAGATCCTGGACCCTCCGCAGCAATACTTCCTGAGCCGATTTCTATCACATACCTCCTTCCACCATGGTCTTTCTAGCAAAAGACCTAAGCCATTATTCCAGCTCTGGGAGACGTTTTTACACCTCAATAAGGGAAAGTACTCCCAGGGCCATCTGCCAGCAGGCAAATGCTAATTAGCAAACTGGAGGCCGCGTATGTGGAGCATAACTTTTTAAAAGTCACGTTTCCTAAATATTTATTAAAAAATTAACTTCACCATTGAATTGTAATTTCAATAGACATTGAAAACAGAGTTTGAATTATTCCAGTAGTAGTAGTAGTAGCTATTATAAACAAGAGATAGCAGAGTAATGATTCTGAACTCAAGTTTTTCTCATATGACAGCTACAGCTCTTTTACAGGGCAATTAGATTTTGGGGGCTAGTCAATGTAGGTACACGCCAACAATAAATTCTTGTATTTACCACTTTTAAATACTAAACATCTTACTGTGTGGGCTACAAGGCCTACTTAGGGGTGGCTTACTTAATATTTAAAAGTAGGCTTATTTCCTGTCCTAAAGGGTTATTTTGACAGGTTCACCTGCAAGTTTAAAAGCTAAAGTATTCAGACTAAACAGGTAGGACCAATGTTATTCCCCCTTTGTCAGCCTAGTGAATGGCACAATATGTGCTGGAGTCCACAGGTGAAGTTTAACTTTACCAAGCTGTTGGTTTATTTCCTGAAATATATGGTATTGCCTTACTGGGAAATTAATTATGCTCATTAGGAGTTAGGCAATTTACTATGTTTTATTGGTCAGGACATATACACTGGGGATTGAACATGCGCGACCCTGTCTGTATTCCCCCAAAGTTCCAGCACGGCAATGGATGTCACCATCCATGCCGTGCTGGAACTTTTATTGCCATTCCCATTGCGGTGTCTGTTTTCTAGGCACCGCCATGGGAAATGCAAAGGACCGTCCGCCTTACACGAGTTCAACTTGTAATAAGGCAGGTGGTCCTTGCGCTGCTTTGATGGTGCTATGTCGCTGGAGAGCCAGCGCAGCACTGCTAAACTCGTAATCGGCCCCTTAAGTTACGGATTGTCGATTTGTCAGTACTTTGCTTACATTTCATTTAGTTAGGTAAATGTAGCAATAAACAAAATTAAATGCAAGTCCAAAACTCTGAGAACAAGTCTATTTTATTGTTTCAAATTCTGCAATCTGAAGGTTTCCAAATCTGAGACTGAGAATAGTTGCATAAGACTGATAGAAGATCCAGTAAATGAAAGCAGTGGGAAACACATTATCTTTCAATCAAGATATAATCCATTTTCCAAGAATATATTATCTTATGAAGATTACCATTTGTCATATTGTGCACTATATTTTGCTGAAATAAAATGTAATATTTGTTGTACGATCATGGCTTTTGCTTCAGGTGCTTCATAAAATCTTGTTGAAAATAGCCTCTTTCTCAGTGGTGATGTGAGTGGAATTTCATAGCGTGGAGCCTATTTCAATTCTTCCCTCCTTCACTCTGCAAGTCTGCATGGACGCGTGCACCACATCATGCCCCACACATCGCAAGAACTGAAAGTGTCCTCATCTCTGTAGTCTACAGAGAGAAAACCTGGGTCCTTTTGTGTTAAATTCTGCATCATTTAATCATTCTGTGGTGATATGTGAATAAATCAGTGAGTACGTAAGAAATTTGAGGAGAGTATTTGACAGTGCTTGGCACGTTGATTTCACAATGCATGTAATGGTAGTTGCGTTGTAAAATCTGCGTTGTAAAAGTGTGTGTTGTAATGGTATGCTTTGTAATGTCATATATTGCATTCTCACAGTATTCTAATCTATTGTATTTACCAGTTTGTAAAATGAACCAATGTTCCATCAAGCTGATTACTGTAACTGTGAATCAATAGAGCCTTGATCAATGTGTTGCTTAACACTATCCTTAATAACCACACCATCTCGGATAGAATACCCTCACCAGTTATAAGTTAAAAATCTACCTGTTACCTTTTCTATGGAGTTTCAATACTTGAATATAATGGTTCTTTCAGAACGATTTTAACTAATCCTGAAAAATTACCTGCTTGATTTGCATAAAAACTTTATTTTTGATGCGTCTAGATGGTGGATGGATAGATGCTGCTGTATTGATCTCCCAACTATGGACAGACTGAACCTTACCTCGCCTCTGAAATGGGCCCCATCGTACCCAGTATTCCCTCGACTCCATAAGCCAATGACCTGACTTCATCGCTGGTCGCTACCGCTCCTCATGTCACCTCACCACACAAGGACTGCATGGACAGCTGACACCACAGAGGGTACTGATGTTCAGCAGCTGCTGGATGGCCTCCTTCTCAGCCCACACCTAGCAGGGATGAACAATCATCAGTCCAGTTAGTTCCAAC
This sequence comes from Calotriton arnoldi, assembly GCA_963921515.1. Lineage (NCBI taxonomy): Eukaryota > Metazoa > Chordata > Amphibia > Caudata > Salamandridae > Calotriton > Calotriton arnoldi. The sequence continues at coordinate 1,426,963 of CAWUFW010004112.1, forward strand.
AGGCATATAAAGCTGTGCTACTCTTATAGGCCCTCAGCAGCCATTTTGGAGATTCTTTCAGTGGTGAATGCCTTCCGGACTTACAGCGCCAATGCCTGGCTGCCCCATTGATGGCTGTTGAGAGGTTAGGCCCATGTTGGCAGGGGAGCATCCACCCCCCTGACTGCCACTCACTGGAACCGCTAGTCTTCACTCAGTTACTGGTGGGTTCATGCCTCCGATTGCTAGCATTGAAAAGACTAGAACACACAGTGATTAAGTTAGGCTGCACAACACCTCATTCTACACTTAATTCAAAAGATACATTTGAGAGTTTATCTTTGGCAATTAATGCTATCCTCACATAACCATCAAGCACTGGTGAAGCCAGTAGGTGTAAGCTCTAAAATGTCAAGCTATTAGCTTTGCCAGTGCCTGGTTTCGAATTGCATGCATGTGTTAAGACACATGTGCATACATCACTGCCAATCTTGCAATTTGTTTTGTATTAGTGGCATGCTTGGGAGTACTTAGAAAGCGGCTACAAGCTAAGTGTATGATTAGAAAAAACTAGACTATTGGGCAAAACCCAGGAAACGAGCGCCTGACTTCACAGCATACTCAAACAAATGCATGAGAAAGCTGCTGTATTTGACCAAACTGTCCTGAGATGTAAATTAGATTTGTCTACTAGACAAATATTCAGTGGCAGCTCCTCCGCTAAGGTGGAGGAGCGTCGCCCACTGCTCTCGGAGCAGTGCAAAAGGAAAAATAAAATGATAATAACAGAAGTTATTATCATTTTATTTTTAGTATCTTCCAGCCATGTTAGGGCGGGGTGGGGCTGGGCTCCCGTGACGTCGAGAGAGGAGGAGTGGTTGCTTCTGCATAAAGTGTGCATGACGGTTTGGCCGGCTGTCTTCGGACGGCCAAACAGTCATGCGCACTTTGCTTATTCTCCACCAGGCTGTAATGCACAGCCTGGGTGGAGAACATGCTCAGGTTGTCAGTCCCTGGCTGAGCGCCGAACCATGGCGCTCCGACCAATCACAATGCTGCTGTCATGGTGACATCAAAACTAAAAACTAAAAAGATCCCTACCAGAAACTTATGTATGGATCATGTATTGTGTAGTGTAGTGCTATCCAACATTGGTGCTTATACAATGATTATTCACTCAACAGTTACAATACAATTACTGTAATCAGATTGGAACATACAAAACGGGAACAATATATAAAAATGATTCAGTTTTTATTCATAATTAAAAACATTTTTTTCAAAGTGAATCTTACACAATTCAAAATCAAGTAAAAATAGCAAGTAAAAATAGCAATTTCATAATATTTAGCACAGAGTGATCATTATATCATATTACACACAAAAAAAATGATGCAACAACACTTTTTTTTAAAAATGAGAAAACTACAGAGCAGTCGACGCAGCGTTTCGGTGAGACATGGATCAAACACCTTCTTCAGGACAGAGTTTTCTATTGTAGTACTGTAAGAAACTGGCTCTATATATACTGCACCAAAGTGAGGTACAGTGTGTATAGAGTCCAAGGGTCTCCAGAGGTTTGGTAGGGGTTAAAGTTAGATAGAACCTTACTCTCCAAAGTGGTAGCTTGGTCGAGCAGTAAGGCAGTATCAGAGGACAGTGTAAAGCATTTGATGTACACACTCAGTCAGCAAATGAATCCACACACTCAAGAACTGAACTCTAGGCCAATTTGTATAAAAAAATATACTGTTGTTTTATTTCTAGAACCAAGCAAGCCTGGTACAGGTAAGCATAAAAATACTTTTCAGTAGTAAATTACTTGTATGAACACAGTTCAAAATTGCAGTGTAACTTGTACTGGTTTTGGTTACAGTTTTAAGTAAGCAGTTTGCAACACATTGCAGGTATAGTACATTCAATTGAATGGGCTTTTTAAGTAAAATGCAGTTAATTACTTTTCAGATTACTTTTGCTAACACAGGACTGGATCCTAGATTCAGCCCTGGGACATTTCCTGAAAACAGGTGAGTAAATGCGTTTTGGTTAAAGGTACAATTTTTAAAGAATATTATTGCATTTCAAAAGTTGACACTTCGAAACTTTTTCACATAAAATCACCAATGTTATCCTATGGGAGGAAATTCACTTAGCAGGTAAGTTAGGTTATCGATACTTTTTATTACTCAGTGCTGGATCCTAGATTCAGCACTGGGACATTTCCTGAAAACAGTTGAAAAAATGCGTTTTTGTTATTCGGCTGATTTTTAAGGAATATTTGCAGTTTTCAAAAGTCGACACTTAGAAACTTTTTGGAAGAAAAAGTGTCAATGTTATCCTATGAGGAAAAATGAGTTATCGGTTTCGAGGTAAGTAATCGGTCTTTTGAGTTAGGGTTCTGGGGTTAGACTCAGGGGTCTCACAGGGTCAGTGATGCACTGTTGTTGCACCCTCAGCGGCACTAGGGCGGCTGGGTGCAGAGTGTTGAGGCCCAATGTTATCCTATGGAGGATAGGGGGACTCCGGTTGGTGGCTGCTGGCAAGCAGGCCACGGGGTTGTGGGAGCAAACCTCCTAGGGTTAAGCTCAGGGCACGGTGGGAACCAAGTTAGCACCAAAGGGGCACCCTCAGCGGCTCTAGGGCGGCCGGGTGCAGGGTGCTGTTTTGAGGTCAGGTGCCCTGTTGATTTCAATGGAGATTCTCCGGGACAAAGAAACACTGCAGGCTCGGGGACGAGGATCTTCCAGGAGCTACCACCACTTCGAGGGGTAAGTTGGGATGTAGAGGGTTGGTTAGGCACTGCTGGGTTGGGCACACAAGGCTGTGGGGCGTCGGGTGCAAGGGTGCCTTGGGACGTTGGATTTTCTTACCCACTCTGGTCGCGGTAGGGGGGGTCCTCTGGATTGAGGCTGCAGGTGTGGTCAGGAGGCTTGAGGCAGGTCAGGGGTCACCGGATCTCGGGTCAGGATCGCCGGGAGGACCTCCTCAGGGTATTAGCCCACTCGAGCTCGGGCCAGATTCGGCGGGTGCAGAGTGTGCGGGATTCGCGGTTCCTGCCTGGCACCAGAAGCTGCAGTTCAAACACGTCCGGTGTTCACGGGAGAAACAGCTTGGAAAGTGAAGGCAGGCAGGTCCTCCGGGGTTTTTGAGGTTGCTGGCCGCTGGACATGCCGGGGTTTTTGCAGGAGCAGGTTCGAGGGGGGACAGGCCTGTAGGGCTGGGGCCAAGTCAGTGGGCGTCGTCCTCTTGTTAGCTCTGCACGGCTTCTCGTCCTTCTTCTTCTCTTCTTTTTCTTGTAGTTGCTGGATCTTAGGAAGGAAGGTTCAGGGTGCCCCTAAATACTAAATTTAGGGGCGTTGCAGGTAGGTAAAGGGCAGGGACCAATGGGTCCCTTCCCTGGGGTGGGTACACCCCCTATTCTGCCACTCTCCAGTGGGAGGAGGGCAGGAGCGTGTCCCTGGTTGGCTGAGTCCCCCCATCCTCAAGATGGCGGGGACTCGAGGTTGTGCTTCACCTCGCCTCCCCCACCTTAGGGGTGGAGTAGGCAGAGGTGGGCACACCTCTCCCTCACTTTGTTTTTCCTGCCGGGTCTCCCGCCCAAAGTGGGGGGTAGAACCAGTGGGGACCAGTTGCTGAGTACAGCAAGTGGTCTGGAGAGGCTCACAAAGGCGGTATGCCTTTGAAGCTTCTCCTTCGTGAACCCTGCCCATCCTGGGGGAGGAGGCTTGGCACCTCGTCCCAGGATGTGCATTGTTTCAGGCCCCCGAGAGCGGCAAGCTCTCGACCCATGGGTCCAGAAACATGTCTGGTGGTGGCAGCCTCGGCAGCCACTCAGTCATGTCACTGGGAGTTGGTCGAGTTTCAGGGGGCATCTCTAAGATGCCCTCTGTCGTGCATTTTACATTAAATCCCACACTGGCATCACTGTGGGTTTAATGTGCTGAGAAGTTTGATACCAAACTTCTCAGTCTTCAGTGCAGCCATTATGGTGCTGTGGAGTTTGTGATGACAAGCTTCCAGCACCATATACTCTCAATGGCAGCACTGCACTTACAGTGCCCAGGAATGGACATGGGTACTGTAGGGGTACAGGGCTCATGCACCTGTACCCTCACCACTGGCATAGGGCACCCAGCTAGAGGGGTGACTGATGGATGCCAGGGCAGTGGTTTGTGGGCATGGCACACAGGGGTGTGTGCCATGTCGACTCTTCACTTTGTTCTGCACCAAGACACGCAGCCTGCAAAGGCAGTGTGTGTGTGTCAGGGTACAGGGCCTCTAAGGGTGGCACAATAAGTGCTGCAGCCCTTAGGGGCCTTCTCTGGTCACAGTGCCCTGGGTACCGGTGGTACCATTTACCAGGGGCCTACCTGTGGCCAGAGATGCCAATTGGGTTTAGGCTTCAATGCAGTTTTAGGGAAGGAACACAGGCCCTGGGTACCTGATTGGCAGGAGCCCAGGGCGCACTCAGTCAAAGCACATCAGCAATTCAGCAAAAAGTGGGGGCATACCATGCAAGAAAGAGGGCACTTTCTCACAAGTACTAGGAAGAAAGTCATCAACCCTTATTCAATTGGGAGATTTGCCTTCCTTCTAGAAAATTACAGGTAAGGATAACCTTTTAATATGGTACTATTCCATCATAATGCGTTCGTAGGAGCCACCGATGTGATAGGGGATTGAAGATCCTTTAAAAACCAGTATCTTTTTATAATTGATACAGATGAGCCGTGATTGAGCCCGTAGTCTGTGTAATACCGTCTTATATTTGGCGGCAAACCAACTGATTTAGTTTGCAGACTTTTAATGGCAATGGAGTGAATAAAATCTGTTTAAAATACCGCGGCCTCCCTGCTCACTACGAACTTCTTCCGTCTTCCGGGGTCAGGATACGTCCATGGTGACAGCAGCATCGTGATTGGCTTAGGGCTTTCTGGGTGCTGCCGGGAGCCAGCTGAACATCAAGGACGAAGTAGAGGCTTGCGCTGGTTACCGGCGACGAGCAGGTAAGCCTTTCTTTTCTTTCTAACCCCACTCCCCGCCCTATTACCTACAAGCTGCCACTACAAATCGTATTGTCTTTCTGCACCTGTTCCTTAATCTGTAATTAGAAACTCTCAATGCTTGAAAGAGGCAAATTCGACAAATCCCCCGGATAGTCTTCCAGGATCCACAATTGTGATTAATCATATTTACATCACTAAATGCTTACTGTCAGCAGAAGTCTACCACCTTGCTCTGCCACTCTTCCTGATTAATAAAACGTCACACACATCATTTAGTGCAAAGCTCTCTCTCTGTGCTTGCACTATGAATACTATAATGATCTGTGAAAACCTCTAAACTCACGGAATGTTGGTGGAAAAATATTTCCTTAGGTCACAAAGTTGTATTTTCCTTTTTTGCATATTGCTGTTTTGTTGAATACAGTGAGGCTTTTGACAGGGTGGACTTATCGATACTCAGAAAAAATAGCAGGTATGGGTATTAGTGCAAATTTGATAAGCTTAAATAAGAGTATTAGATTCGAAAACATGGGTAAAGATTGAGGCTAGCAATAAAAGTTCCACAACCCTGAGCATCCATACGTTCAATGGATTAAAGCATGGGTTATTAATCTATACATACCTGATTTCACTCTTCATCCCCAAAATAACTCACCTCTTTTCCTCCTAAATTAAGTGGTATTTCATTATCTATTATAGTAAGCAAATGATTTAATAGTGTGGATAAAATGCCATTGGGGTTCCAAAGATTACTACTGACCGAACATAACATCAAAAACAAGTTGGCAATTAGCACCTCCAAAACTAAAGTTATGATGTTTGGGAGAGGTAAAGTAAATCATGCAAGGTATGCAAAAGGTACAATCTTACATCAGGTCTCTCAGTCTACCTATTTGTGGGCAAATTTCAGTCATTGCTTAAATTTGATACACTATTTTGAAGATCTCACAGTAAAAACCGATTTACAATGTGCAGTTCTCAACCGTGTTAACAAGTTACAGTTGAGAAGCCAATGAGCACCACTTCAAGAATTATTTGAGGCAATAATTGCAATTGTGTTGTTATGCTGTACAGCTAGTCCGATGATTAAGGTTGTCAAGAATTGATTATATAGAATGTAACACGTTGTAGAAGTTAAGTACATAATATACTTGGAACTTACCATTTCAGCTCAATCCAAAAGAATGGATGTGGCTTCCATCTTGTTTTACAGTGGACTCCGGAGCCCAGCAGATCACCCTTTGGTTTGGTTTCTGTTGTAAGAGCTGTCTCAAGAATTCACTACAAAGACGCAGGTGTCAATTATTATTTACAGAGATAGAAACTTCAGAACTCGTGGGACCAAACTGAGCTAAGTCAGGAGGAGTTTAGTGCTATGGCCTAGACAGAATGTTAAATGTGAGCTTAGGGATGGATAAGATAATGAAATGACAATTAGTGCCTTCTTAATTCGATGTTATGGCCACATAATACCCCAAAGATATCTTTCTTCTGGCCCCTCCCCTTATGTTAGACTAGATTTTATGCAGAGGTAGCTGTCTTAGATTCTACATTATATTGAAAGATTCTGGGGCATATTCTCAAGGACTTATCGCCGATTTATCGGCACTTTAGCGCCGCAAAAGTGGCGATAGATTTATCGCCCAATTCTCAAGCTGGTGCAAACTGCCTATATAGCCAGTTTTCCAGCGATAGCTTCCGCAAAAAACATCGCCACGGATGAGAGCGACAACTAACGCTAATGATATGCAGAGTAGGCGTTCCCATGCAAAAACACACGAAAACACCACTTCGCGATATTCTCAACGACCAGCTAGATCTGCGATGCGATCCAAAAACAGGCGATAAGGCACGTTAGCAGCAGGGATTTAACACCAGCCTTTTACTGGTGTAAAGCAGGATGACAACCTGCAGTATGAAAGGGAGCCCAGCCCAGAGCCACCTCTGAAGACCAACACATGTCATGGAGCTACTGATCTTGCAGCTCGGAGACCCAAGAGATCCACAACACCCACCGCCACCACCCCCAGGCCCCCCCTGCCCCCCCCTCCACCCCCCACCCCGGGACTACCACTGAGGCAGCGCAGAACAAGACAGCTGGCCTTCCCAAACGGCATGGCCCCTCAGCCACACAATTGCAGAATGTGGGGAGAGGTGGGAACCAAGCATGTGTGAAGGAGGCAAGTCACCCATGAATAAGAATGTACACAATGCCAATTGTGGCGGTGATGTGCTGGACAGACTTCAGTATGCAGAGCACAGACATGTCCATGTGGACATATACTGCTGGTGTTTGTAGTGTTGTGGACAGTGGACGCAACCATGTCACCTCAGGCAGTGGGGAAGGCCTCGATCATGTAGCTGTGTCGTCCCCCCCTGTAAGCGTAAGCGGAGTGGGCTGGGCCGGCGTACCCCAGTCCAGCGTAGGGGTGTGAAGAATTTGCCCGGGGCTCTGGGCGTGGTTCAGTTCTGGCCTGGACAAGGAAGTAACTAATGCGTGTGTCACTGTTGTAGTGTCGGCGCCACCCGGCCCGCAATCGACAATGTTGCAATGTAGCATGCACTCGGAGGGTGGGCTCGCACGAACGGAGAAATGAAGGAGCGCAAGACCGCTCGGGGTCTTGGCTCATACATGCCAAGTGTTGTGTGTATCTGTATTGCCGCAGCATGAGCCAAATGCCTAGCCATAATCACAGCGCGAGTTCAGCCAGGCATGAACTCTACATCTGTGTCCGCCCTAGCCTTACCATAGGCCTACACGCACGTGGCCGCCCACCTTCAACGGCCAACATCACAGTGTCGTTGTCAGGCCTGTGGACATGCGCAGACAGGCATGACAATGGTGTGCCGTAGGAGTGCAAGTGATGCAACTGCGCAGCGCACACAAGTAAATAGGCTCGGGGAGAGGGAGGAGCAGCTGTGAGGCAACGTAACACACAGTGATGCCGCTCATTTGCCACATGCAAGACATGTCAAACATGTATCCCAAAGTCGCACACATCCCACCCCACCCCCAACAAGCCACAACACATTTCCTGAATGCAAGCAGATGACAAACTAACATTAGGGATGAAAGCTCCTTTGTCTGAACTATCAGGCGGAAGCACATCTGAACCTCCGACCTCGGAATTGCATGTGCCCGGCACCCCCTGACAGATACTATAGCAGCTGATGACGACTCCCACACTACGCACAGCCCGACGAAAGACCAACGAATACACCCCCCACACACAGAAGTCCTTGCTCGAAGTTATCTTGCATGGAATGGCCTTCACACTTACTCCCACATCATCCCAGGCGTACAACCGTTGCACACTAAAACAACTCATTGATCGGAGCTGTGGCATTTCATCCACAGAACTGGCGCAGGTCAGAACAGTGCTGCTTCAACCAGAGCCACTAACGCAATGGCAGAACAGCCCGGACACCTGCACAACCCCTGTCAGGTGGAACTGTACCGTGCACGTATGCTGCGTTTACTGGGGGCACTGCCATTGGCAGTGCTGCGGATCAGTTACCGGCTAAGCTTCCGCCTTGCCAACGTCACCTGCGTTCAGCCTGTGTTGCATTGTCGATCGTGCATATTCGAGTGGTCCATGGATGTCTGCCTATCCAACAGGACGGTAGCTGAACTGGATTTTGACATGTGTGTGCGCCCCCTGTTGGCCCACGACCAGGAGTGTCACCGTGATACCCGTTTATGGGATGCCTTGATACTTGGCATACATGCTGGCAGCTGGACCTGGGAGATGGCACAACTCCTCGTGTGCAGTGACCACATTAACCCGCTCCCCTATTAGGCTGTAGTGCTAATTGGTGAAAGGGGGTGGACGCAGCACATCTGTCCGGACCTGCTAATGGATCACCTCGCCGTCTTGTTTGATGAAGTCAACAACGACCTCATGTTGGAAATGATAGCCTATGAAGCTGCAATCGCTTTCATGGATGAGTAACTACGTGCCTGCAGCCACAACAGATTGGAACCCATTGTACATGTCCCAACACCTTGTTGCATCTTGGAGATCTAGTCACATGTCCCACGACAACAGTGGACATGGCTGCATTCGCCTGGACTCCTAATACATGAGCGGACAACAACACGGGTTAACACACACCTGTGAAAGGTGAGGCACTCCCCCGGAGTGGACAGCGGCACTTGGCAACGTTCCTCATCCTGACATACTGCTGCATTGGTCTGCATGGTGTGGCACTTATCTTGCCCGTACTGACACGCATATGCTAATAAAATCTATGCACATTCACTTGGATTCAACTGTGATGAGTGTTGATTTGAATGACAATGTGTGTCTCACTGCCTATCTGGGTCACGGCCATACATGCGCATTGATAGCATTACCCAGGGAGTACCTTTTTGTGGAATCACTGTCCCTACATTCATCCATACTTTCATACTTGATTGCTCATAGCCATGACACATCTGTGTGAATTAGAATGTTTTATTGGCATTCAGTGGAGTGTTGAAGCTGGACCAGTACAGGGCCATGCAAAACCCACTTTACATTGTTGCCCTGTGGAGGGCCAGCCAGAGTCCTTTAGGGATTGACAAGTTCATCGGAAGAGGAAGACTTCAGTCCGCAGTGTGATTGCTGTGTTATTGGTAACCAAACAAAATATGACAATCCATGTCGAGGTCCAAGGTGAGTGTCGCTGAGTGTATCGGGGGACAGTGGAAGGTGTTATTCCAGGGCATGATGCAGAGGGCAGAACCAAGCTGAAACAGGCCATATGGCGGAGATAAATGCTACCACTTCATTCTTACAACAAAGCCAGATTCATCATCATCTTCGTCCTCTGATGTGTCAGGGGCCTCACATGTGGGTGGTGGTGTTTAGTCTGCATAACTGTGTGGCACTGACACATCAGGGGGCGGAGATGTGGATGGAGTAGTAGCAGCAGCATTCATCCGCGCCAGGCCTTGTGACGGCAATGCCATGAGGAGGGTCTGCAGGGCATGGAAGTTCACAGCTACATCTCGCTGGTGTGCAGCCGTGGCAAACATTCTTTCCGCCTGCATCCGCTCCAAGCTCACCATCATTCTCCTTATGTGTCCCAACTCCCTGCTGACATCGCTGGAGCCACTCTGACTAGACAGTTGTTCTTGGCTCAGAGTCATGACTCCAGCGATGTCAGCCATGAATTGTTGGTGAGCATGGAGCGGACAGTGGGTGTCCGTTAGGGACTGTAAGTGGCCCCTGATGGGACTTAGACACCCACGTATGGCATCTAGTTTGGCTGCCATGAGGTCGAACCCCACCCGCAGCTGATCAGCCATCTTCTCCTGGCACCCTAACATACTGCGTTGGAATGCCATGTGTTGGTCGTGGGGGTCCTGGGAAACAGCTGTGGTGGTGGGTGCCTCCTGCTGTGTGGTCTGTGCAGGGGGTGGGGTCTCCTCGATGCAGCTGGGCTGCCCTGCTCCTGGAGGTGGGGTGCCGTAGCTGTCCATGGGCTGTTGGAGGGCGTAGGTGTCGATGTTGGGGAGGTCCTCTTCATCATCAGTGCTGAGTTGTTGGGTCTGCTCTGCAGGAGGTGTTGATTCTCCCTCTGCAATGTGAAGGGGAGATGCAGATTGGCATTGTGTTCACATGTATGTTCACGCATTGTACTAGTTTACTAACAGACTGCATGACAATGTACATTGTGACTGTTTGTGAGGAGATGCCTATTTGATGCGGGACAGTTGACAGTTCTACACCATCAGGGATGTGAGGTTGTACTTGTACATTGTCATCTCACAGTTTCCTGCTATGCCAAATGCGAATGGCCATTTTCTACACACAAGCGGCAGCAGTTGTGTCCTCTGTTCTGTTGTGAAAGTGTTGCAGTTTGTAGCACATTGTTGTCAGTGTTGAGGTGCTCTGATTCTTATGTGTGTGTGCTGCAATGTGGGTGTGTTGCCCCTTCAGCTCTGATTTGGCTGGCCCTTATCCCTTTCAGGCGGTGTGCCTTTCACTTCTGTGCTTATACAGTGCTGAGATGTTGCAGACTTGGGTAAATTGGGCTCTTGGTCGGAGTTGTGACTCTTGGGCATGGTTTGTCCGCAGATGTGCTATACTTAATTGTGCATGTGTGCCATTGTGCCCATCTCCCCCCGTCCCCCCAGTTCCTGGTCTTTACTCACCCTGTTGCTGTTGGCTCAGGTCATGTTGTGCAGTGTCCGGTCCCCCAACTCCTGCCACCGTCTCCCCAATGAAGACTCGGGTCACCATTTCCTCCATCTCATCCAGCTCCTGGTGTGTCGCTGGACTCCCACCTCCGGTCTGCATTGCTGCTTTCAGGTTGGCTGCGAGTTTCAGTTTGGTTTTGCGCTTCACATCAGTCCAGCCCTTCTTGCAGTCGTCCACTTCCCTTCTCTTCACTCCGACTGCATTCACCTTGGCCAAGATGGACTGCCATATTGTATTTACAGTTGCCAATGACACAGTGGAGGTGATGATCAGTTGGTGGTGGTGTTCTATCACCTCCGTAATGAGAATCTGGTTTTCCTGCGTACTGAACCGCGGGTTCCTCTTCTTCTTCTCCTTGCCCTTCCCTGACCCCGAGGTCCCAGGCTGGTCCTCCGTGGGGCTTGTGGGGTTCTGGTTGTCCTCTGTACTTGCTCCGGCTACCTCCATTGTGCTTCGCAGTTGTTTTGGTTTTGTTTGTGGTTTTTTTTCTGCTTTTATAGTGATTTTTTCCGCCTGACGTGTGTGAATTGCAGGCCTGGCGCAGCTTATCGCTGATTTTTTTATCGCGGTTGGGCCCATCGCCACTTTTTTTGCGTTCAGCTTCAGATTTTTATCGCAGTCCCGGTAATTTTATCGCGGACATTTGACGCGTTATCGGGAAACTATCGCATTTTACCGCCGTGTTGAGAATACGACGTTAACACGGAGTTATTTTCCAGCGATAGACGGCGATATGTAAAATTGCGTTGACCTATTTTGGCGATGATTATCGCACGTTCTTGAGAATATCCCCCTCTGTGTACTGACAATAAATTGTGTTGCTTATGTGCCTTGGGTTGAGAAGCCATGTCACATATCATTACTAATTTCAGCTCAGCTTTGGCTGCATTTTGGCACCTTGTATACTAAGGGGGAGATTTACGAAGATTTTGCACCGTGTTTGTGTCACAAAAGTGACGCAAATTGGTGCAAAATCTTTTTTTTCCAATTTACTTTCCAGCGCTAAACTTGTTTGGTGCTGGAAATAACAGAAAAGTCATGCAAAGCAGTGCATGGCGCTGCTTTACATTACTAAGCGCCATGGGGGTGTACCAAGGGTGGAGTATGGGCATTCCCCTGCAACCACCCAAGGTTTCTCACGCTAAACCCAATTTACTAAATAAAGTAGATTGAGTATAGCGTGAGAAAACTGTGCCCTTTTAAAGTAGGCGCCAGGAAGGAGAAATGCTTTCATTTCTCCTTCCTTTTCCAACTTTCCATGCGTGCTGCACTGTGCAGCATGCATACAAAGTGGGAAAAGCTTTGCATCTTGTCTAGGCTTGGTATTTTGTACAGGAAGGTACCCTTCCTGTACAAAACCTATGCTAGACTCACACACACACCCTAGCGCTATGGCGCTAAGGTGTGTGCGTGGCGCACGGCAGCTATAATCAGCGCCCGCACAAGGGAAAGGGGAGGAGAGAGCCATATCTTGGAAGATATGGCGCTCTCCTGCTCCCCCCCTGTCACGCAACGCAGCGCAGCCTCACTGGGGGCTGCGCTATGTTCAATGGAGTTTTTGTAAATCTCCTCCTAAAAGTCATCAGAAAATGTTCACCCTTGTCAATACTTTGCTGCCCTTGGGCTTCATTAGACTATCTCTTCTTCTACTCATATGGCAATCCGCAACGTGACTCAATATTCTCTACTTCCTAATCTCTCCAGGTTCAGGGACCCCCTGCACTTGTATGTGCAGACAATTTCACTGTACCTTTCGCCTTTCTCTCTTTATATAATTTTGATAACCTTTGCAAATGCTCTGAAAAACCTTTATTTCCAGGCCTTGTTTTAAGATAAATTAATGTAGCTTATCCAAAGCACTCCGGGAAACTGCAAGTCAAACTGATAATGTTTCTTGAACATTAAATAACTTCAACCATTAGATCTTCTTTACTCTGAAAACTACTAACCACTTAAACAATTCCATTCACATTTTAGAATCCCCTCTACTCTTTGGTTCAGAGATGAGCTCTTCAGTGCTAGTCGTCTCTGGAAATCCCTTGATCACTGCTTAATACAAACTAAAATGACCTAAACTGCTGACATGAAAAATTATAAACTTCTCATTAGGTTTGCACAAATTACCTGTTATGCCACTAATTTAGAATCCGCTGATAATTCCTCCTGTAAAATATTCTCTATGGTTAAGGATGTGCTGAAACCCATAGCCTGCAATAATTTTATAGTGGTGTCCCAGGAACTCTGTTCTAACATTTCCATCTTTCAGGAAGAAATCTTGGTGAGAAATTGGTTTGAAATTGATGTGAGCCTGGGTCTAGCAACAGCCACAATCCCTGGCAGGGCGAACCACAAAAAGTCACCATATTAGCCTGTGCTTCCCTGGTAGCTTGGCACAAAAAGCAGTAAGGCTTAATTTACAGGCAATGTGTAAATTATTTATGCAACAGGGATAAAGTGCAAACACAACACAATAAAAAAATCATACACTGATTTAGAAAAATAGAGTACATTTTATTAAATTATTTGACACCAAAATGACAAAAATTCAATCAGCAGAACCAAAGTTATGACATCTTAAGGTTTTTAGTAAATACTAGTGCCTAAAAGATCAAAGCCCCAACCACGGACATCTAGTCAAGACATCTAGACCAGGTCAGAATATAAAAATATGGCGACTGCAATGGAGAGCGGGGCGGATACAAAAAGTGGATTAGGCCCCGACAGCACTTATCTTTGGACTTAGAAGAATTTATAAGAAAAATGTTCTGAGGAGGTAAAGTTCAGTGGGGCAAGGCTGCAGGGGATGTCTAAGGAGGGGGCGTCGTCGCAGGTAAGCTGCTAGATGAAGAGGAAAAGGGGTGGGAGCACACCGCTTCAAGTCATGCTGAAGATTTCTATGTTCGGACCTAGTCACTTTTATGGAAGCCGAAAGTCTCTGGTGGGAGGAGGCAGGAGGCTCTAGCTGACAAGAGTTGCAGGAGGCCAGATACCCCTTTGTTGAAGGACCGCTGAATAGGATTTGCTGTTGCAGATAAAAGTGTAGCAGGAGCAGCTGTGAAGTCAGGGCGACCGGCGATGCACTTTGGGCGGATAGTCTAGCAGATTGGTCTCGGTCTTGCCTCGGTTCTCAGAGCAGTTTTCAGCCAAACATTTTCTAAGTCCCAAGTTTTTAATTTTGGCTATCTGAGCACCTTTAGCACCAGAACCATGGGTCCAGAACTGGAGGGACAGCACTTGGGAAATCATGACTCCCTCAGGCTGGGTCCAGGTGCGGGTTCAAGATGGTGGGAGCCTGTTATGTCCCTGTGACTCTGAACAGGGAGCCAGTAAACTAGCCTTTGGCGTCACTCTGGAAGACCTAGGTTCCAGTGTAGAAGCAGGGCTCAAACAGCAGGGCTGGCCTATGAGTGTTCGAGGCAGGCTCCAGGCAGCAAAGTAGTACTTCCAAGAACAGCAACACAGTCTTGTGGAGTACACAATAGTTTGTAAAAGTTTGGGATACTGTTGGAAGAAAGATGGAATAAAATTGGACAAAACTAGAGAACATTATTTGATCTAATTGGATGATTAACGTTTTATGTGCTGTGAACCCTGGGTTGTGGGACCTGACGAGGCCCCATCTATTTTTGGAGTACACAATATGCCATAGCAGCAGGCAGTTCTCTGAGACTCTTTCAGCAGGTCCAGAGAGTGAACTTAAAAGTGGGTCTGAGGGCCCTATTTTTTATATCTGGTGTCTTCTTAGAAGTTGGGAGAAGTTTCTGGAGGATTCTCTTTGAAGTGCTTGGAATTTCCTGACTCTCCTGCCCTGGCTCCAAGCTGGCTGCAGAGACAATGTGGAGGTGACAAGCCCTTTTGTGTGAAGGCAGAGTACAGCGAACAACATGGAGGAAAACAGGCAAAAGATTTGGAGAAAGGCCACACTAAGTCCGACAGATCTAAAAGTCTCCAAGATTTACTCTATGTTCCCTAAACAACTGTCATTTGACCAGTGTCCTACTACCTCTCTAGCACTCCACTAGCTGTCCCCAGAAATACTTCTCTTTCTCTCAGTTCTCAAAATTATCAAGCGAGAACATCCTTTTCTCACTTCTATCAAATCTGGATCTCCATCAGTTCCTTGCCATTCCCAAATCTTCTGTTGGGCATAGGATAGTATTTGTCCTGCCTTATCATACATTTGCAGCATATCCCTCAGGACAACCACAGTGTGTGACATTTGAAAACAGGCACTAGTTGTGCTGTTACTTAAGGATCCCTCTGCAGACCCACAATCCTCAGAAATTATCATCTTGTTTATCTTTTGCCTCTTCCTACATAAATTCTTTAAAAAATAATTCAATAAAAAACTGTTGTACTATTTGAAAGAGAATGCCTGGCTTAATCCTACCTAATCAGGCTTCCAACTGCAGTACAGGACAGAAACTGCCTGGCCAGCCGTATCTGACATTCTTAGATTGATACTGAATGTGAGTGGCTCTGTTGACCTGATAATACTCAATCTGTCTACGGCTTTGGACATGGTCTCACATACCCTAATTAGATCTCATCTATTTGATAATAGCATCTTCAACCAAGTCCTTGCTGTTTGGTACTCGTTTCTTTATAACAGGACTCAGTCCATTATTCATTCACCGTTCCACTCTTTTTTTGTCTGCATCAAATGTGGGATACCTCAGAGCTCTTCCCTCCTTTCATGTCAGATCTTTATGCTTCTCAATTATGACCTTTGCAGGTTGCAGACCAATAACCGTCTCCATGAGTGATAGCATCTTTTTTACTCAAGATCATTTCTGTGCCTCCATAACCTAGCTCTCAGACTGGAAAAATAAAAACCCTCAAGCAGAGCTGTGACAAGCCAGAAGAACTCAGCAACGGACCTTACCAACTGCTTACCACTCCACATCCTGATCTTAAATTACCCTCAACTGATGATAACAACCCTCTGCATTGAACTATCTAGGAAAACCCAGGTAAGCATACCATAATATCAACTACCTAATATCCCAATGCTTGAAACTTGTCAAAACGGCACTTTAAAAATAACAGCTCCTTCATTGCCTAATACTTACAGTCTGCCAAACTAAGCTAGGTCAAAGTATACTGTTCTTTAAAGGGGGTATGCAGTGAAGAGAAAAAACAGTTTTCTTTACCCACTCCCGCAATGTTGCTTTGTTAAATGACGTCAACTGGGATTTCCATATGTATTGGAACACTGTTCACTGGTTAGCCTCTTTAACTCTGAGAAATACCTTGTTGTTGTGTGGGCCAGGAGGTCGGTGCAGGGACTCCTTGTCCCAAGGAAACATTGCCTTTCTGCCAGCCCAGGAGGAGGGGACTCTGCAGCATTCCCACGCCACAGTAGCGCAATAGTGCTACTACACCTCCTGCGGCGTGGGACGCTACCTTGCTGTTGTGTGGGCCAACCTTATCTAGTTTTTGTTCAGAATGCCAGACACAGACTCTTCCTCACTAGATTTTGGTTAAATACATTTCATCGCCTGATCGCCTACCCAACTGTTAATGGCTGGTCAAGGTCTCTCATTAAATGTCCTTGTAATAGCGTGTCTGATCAGAGCACATTGCATACAGTGCTATTTTGTAAATTTTAAAAGGCCCAGGGGAAGAGAATTATTTTACCTTGCTTACGTGAGCATAAGTTTACACAATGCCGCCCAGCGTATTTGGTTTTACAGACATTGTCTACTCCTCTGCTTTGCTGTATTCTGTCCTCCTACCTTTCGGCAGTATTTTTCCAGAGGAAGTATTTGCACACTAGTCATGAGTTAGTAAGCTCATGAATTAATGCATTAAGGCTTTGTTTGCATCTGTCTAGATCTACAATGTACCTTTTATGTTTTTTTAACAAAATCACATTTTTTAAAGCTTTTTAATGATTTTTATCTTAACTGTTTTGGCTTTTATGAATTTATTATACAATTTGAATACAGCTTGATTTCCTTTGAACTCTGACACCAAAGTACTCCTGTTCTTTACTATGACCACACTCAATCAATAAAGGTGTCCACAGAAGTTATATCAGATCTAAATCTATCAATGTGCTTGCAGGATTTCCCTAGCAATTGTCTCCCTGGCATGCGCCCAGTCGCTGGTGACTATAAACATCCATAAGAACTAACATAACATTAGTCTAGGAAATCCCAGTAACTTAGGCCTCTTCGCTTGCAGTTTTTACCTTGTTAACCCCCTTCTTTCAGAATCTGATTGCATGCTTCCTGCTGCCCCTCATCATACTATGAGGGTGCCTCTTCTGTCACACAGTATGAGGCCGACCATGACAATGATAACAGTGGCTGTCTTTCCTTGATAAAGAAACTGTCTGCATTGTCTCACACAGTCTTTATTCAAGGGCAGTAAACACTGTACCCTCCTCATATGGTTAGTTGCTCAACTTAATACATCAAACGTCCTGTGACTCTGCCTGTACTATGGAACATATTGTGTTCCTGTTTGCCCCACACAACCCCCAATCCTGAACCAGGCACTTCTTTATATTAATCCACATACCTTAGTCACCTCTACTCCTGCTTCCTGACACCCAAAACTGACAACCAGCAGCAGCCCGGGACCAAGCTCAACTCCTCTCTAGGTCTATTTTGAAGAACCTGTGCAACATCCATCAACAGATCACCTAATCTCCTACCCTGAAGGAGACCCAGTTAGTTCAAGTCTCTTCCCCATTTTACACCTTCCTAATATCTGCCAACTACATTGTGCTTGACACAAGCAGAAGGGGCGGCACAGGAATGATTTACGCCAATGGGATTACTGCCAAGGCGATGTGGGAGCCACCACACTCTTCGGCACATCCTTGGGAGTGTGTTGATGGCCCTAACGTTTCCTTGCTGTGCACAATTATGCACCAGCCTTCCTCCAAACAGTGGTGCAGCTAGGGTGGTCCGCCCTGGGCGGCACTGTTTTTGAGGGTGGCGGAGGTGAGCAAACGTGTCTGTCGACTACCACCATCCCCCCGCCCCCCAGAACAAGTCGTCCATTGGCCGCTGTGCCCCTTCCCCGCTCTTAGCTGCACAGCAAACCTAGGGTCCGCTCCGGGTGGCAGTAGGTCTAGCTACATCACTGCCTCCAATTCACCTCCCTCTTGACTAACATCTTCCATTATTATTGAGAGATGCAGTCATACTTGCCAGCATGAGTAACTGGGAATCCCATTCCTGAGCACAAAGGGTGATTGCAGAGACCCAACGAGATAAAAAGGTGCATGCGATTGAACACACTTTTACACCCCTATTGACTTTGAACATTAAATCCAAACTGCATGTTTATAAGATGAACACCTGCCCAATAACGTCAAGTCAATTTCATCAGCATATTTCAATAATATATATCAATTAAAAAATTTTTTTTAAAACAAATTAGGGCTACAGTTACAGTCAAATCCTCGTAAAAGCCTCAGTTACCTTTTTAAAATATTGACTGATCCAACACTTTGCATTAGTGACAAAAGGCCAATTCAGAAAGCAATTGATCACAAGTATAATATAGGATAGCATCAAATATGTAGTGGCAAGTCCGCTTTTAGGGGCCAATCACGATGGTGGACGGATCGCCCCTGCCGGGCTGGCGGAAGTCACCGCCGGCCCGGCGGGGGCGATCCGCCCGCCATCCACCTGAATATTCCCACCGCCAAATCAGGATGGCGGTGGGAATGGGAATGGTACCGCGGCGGATGGAAATACCGTCCGCCGTGGTCCCGCAAGGCGGTCCTTTTCCGCCCGCCTTGCGGGACACGGTACAATGGGCCAATGGCCGCGGTGCCGTGCAGGCACCGCCGTAGGCATTACGATGCCTGTCTTCTGCGGCGGAGATCCCGCCGCAAGAAGACAGGCGGAGAATGCCTTCGGGGGCCCGTTGTGGGCCCCCAGAATGTTAGGGGGGATAGGGGGTGCACATGGGGGGTACCTATGGTACCCCCCTGCATCTGCATATACAAGGTGGCAGGCACCTGCACAGTGCCTGCCACGTTGTACATGCAGATGCACAACATGTATTTCTACATTGCGGCGGGTGCTGCTTGCAGCACCGCCCGCCGCAATGTAAAAATACGGGATGCGCCCGCCAGTGTGGCGGGCGCATCCTAATTCGTATAGCGGGACCGCCGCACCTATGGCGGGCGGTCCCTTTTTCCACTGCGATAAGTCCGCCCGCCATCGTAATCGACCCCATAGAACGTAAATCCGTTATTAGTCCCCGCCACGTTACCTACACCTGCAGTAGCTTCCTCCGAGATATTTCTTAACTAAGGTATCTGCTCAGACAGATAGTTCAAACATATAGACTCACAAGGCAATAAATAAAATAGCCAAAATTATAAAAAACAGTTAAATCATATTAGCAAGCATAAAGAAGGTATATCATAAAGTGTGAAGCCAGCACATATTGCACATTTTACAAGGACACAACGTAGACACATATATTCACTTTCACATTAGTATCAGCATGAGGAAACAAAAACACAATAACATTTAACAGAAAAATTGTGAGTCGCTACTGCACTATCAATATATATGAGGATGTCACTCTTTAACGTCTCAGCTTTAGAACTTCACTATCAGCATTTTAAAGCTTCGTTAATACATCTCAATAATAGATTCTGTTTGCCTCTCCCCTCAAACATGATTGCAGTGTCCCATGCCTTCTTCGAATATGACGTTCAAGAATGAGATCTATGGCTGTGGTTGGAGGCCGACTGAGAGATACTATTGCGTGGCAAGGTCATGGAAATGTTGCATAAGCACAGAGACAATTTTTCAGTTTTCTATTCTAATCCTAGCTTGAAGAAAGCTCTTGCTATATAACCAGGGCCACTGGAATTGTGGGTAGGACCAGAATATGTGGCAGGCAGAAACAAATTATGTGGCAAAAAAAGGCAAAATATGCAGTGTAAAGCAGCACAATTTGTGCTATCATTATTTCAATATTTTGTCATTTTCTTTACACATGCTAACACTACCTAGGAAAAAATATCACCTCATAAGTACCAGTTTAACAACCAAACACAACAATAAGCAACTGAAAAATAACCAGTCAACCTTTGCGCAGGGCCTTACATTTAGGGTGAACATAAGCCGGCAAGTTTTTAATAACTTTTGATCCATCGGAGCTTTATGCCGCAGATTATGGATTATGTGGCAAATACAAGAAATTCATAATCATACGATAAATGCAGTGAATGCAGTATATAACATAATTCCAGTTGCCCTGCATATTCTTTATCACAGAACAACCCCCTTAACACCATAAGGCATATTTCTATGCTATATATAGCTCATATTTTCAGGGATATTTATATATCTCTAAACCAGGACCATTTCCATGAGCCTGCAGCACAGTTGTCCCCAAACCTTTTAGAACAACAAACCTTCCCGAACCACCTATCTTTAGTGGACATCCGAGGGTGGGGCGATTGTTTAATGTAACTAAAGCATCATGTGGTAGGGCTTTTTTCATTTCCAGACAGAACATTTTCCATTGAAATGGCCACCAAATTTGCACAGACGTACCATTTCACTGATAAAACCATACAGCGCATACATGATACTGTTGGGAATGGTTTTCTAATGTGTGACAGGAGTTTGTGGTGAGGTTTTTGGTCAGGAAGAGTGTGGTATTGGATTAAATAATTTACATTTTAAGGGGATAAGAATCCTGTTGAACGCTTGAGATATCCTGGGTTTTAGAGGTGAACTAATTTTAAGATTGTTTTGGGAAATGGCAAATATTATTAAGGAGGGTGTAAATCAGGAGGAATTGATAAGAAATACTGTATCTAAGAAAAAACAGGTGGCTGTTCAAGAGTCTGTGAGACAGGCTTTTAGCAAGAAAAGGAATAATGATGAGGAGAAATGTTTTTCTGTGTTCTATGAGGAAGACCTGTATAAGTGTTGAGGTGGGAAGTGCCTCAAAAAGAGGAGACAGTTGGAGGATTCGTCAAGTGAGAGAGGGGTCCAAAGTGGCTTGCTAAGGAAAGGTATCCGATGCGGTGTCAAGAAGAGCCAGCTTGGCAATGAAAAAGATCAGCATCCTTGGGAGGATACAGGAATGACATATTTTAGATTTTGGCTACAACGATGGGTTGGACGAGGAAAGTGAGTTGGGTGTCAAAAGTAAGGTGAAGGACATGGTTATTGATTCTTTTGGGGAGAAGCGATTTAATCCTAAGGATATTAGGCACCCAAGAAGGAAGGATTGGTGGATGTTGGATCATGTATCTGATTATCTTAAATCTAGATTGCGTAAGTCCATGGAGAAGGATGAAAGGACTGTAATGTGGGAAGAGTGTTCCAGGCCCATTACTGATGAGAAGGTGACTATGACATTGAATTTGGATCCAGAATTCATCACATATTTGTTTAAAATTGGCAAAGATCCAATAAAGGGATTAGTAAAGTCCCTAAAGCAGTGTCAAGACAGGGTACTTGATGTGCTTGGACCACTGGCCAAAATCTTTGACGAAGTGGAAGAGGCATTTTTTTGATGGATTTGGCTCTGTTACATGGATGGTGCCAGCGGGCCATCTGTTTCTTGGACAACGCAAACACAGGCCTTTTAGCCGAGAGGCAAAAAACTGTGCTTATGCATATTAACCCACAGTTGAGTGATTTAGCTAGTAAGGAATCTAGCAAGGATGCGCGTCGATTGCTCTTTGGGGATGGAATGGTAGAGTATCTGACAAAGCATGTATGTACCTTTACAAGTTTAGACAAGGCGCAATACTCTATGCGCGGAGTCTTCTCTAACAATAGTGTTTATGGAAGGGCTGGTAGGCCAGGGCACCATACCGGACCGAGCCAGTTATGCAGCCCAGTTTGTGTGCCAGTGGTCTGGTTATTACAGGGGTAACCAAGGAGGACCCCAATTTTAGCCCTCGAGGGGAAAAGAACAAGCTCACTCTGGCAGAGGAAGGGGTCAAAACCCCAGTCAAGGTCAAAGCCAAGGTGAGTACAGGATTTCTTCTGGTTCTTTCCCGACAGGTGTAGGAGGAAGATTAAGATTTTTCAAAGACCATTGAAAGGCAGTGACACAAGATATTTGGGTGTTACAGACTATAGAAGGTTATCAAATAGAGTTCAACACAGAACCTGCAAAACTGAGTGAACCAAACTAGTTGGTATTTCAAAAATATTTGGAACAAATAGTGCAAGAGGAGGTATTATAGATGTTGTAAAAGGATGCAATTATAAAAATAGGAGAGCAAGACAAGGGTTCTCTTAGTACTTTGTTTCTAGTGGAAGAAAAGGACAAAGGGTGGAGGCTGGTGATAAATGTGAGAGATTTGAATCAGTTTGTGGCGTATCGACATTTCAAGATGGAGAGTATACACTAATGGAAAGATTTGCTTCAAGATCAGGATTGGATGGTGAAGTTGGATCTCAAGGATGCATACTTTACGATACTAGTAGCGAAGTGGAGTCTGATGTATCTGCAGTTCAGGTGGAAAGGTCAACTGTATCCATTTGAGAGTCTTCCTTTCGGGCTGTCATCATCCCCTTGGTGTTTCATGAAGATGTTGAGACCTGTTGTTCGAAAGTAGGATCTGCTTTCATGGTCACCCCCACTTTTTGCTGGTATAATTCTGTTTTCTGAATAGTCTGACTGAGATCCTGCTAATTACGGCCCCAGTCTCTGGGTGAGCAGTCAAAATATCGAAAATAATATATCGATATACAATAATATCGAAGTTAAAATATCGAAGGGACAGAATATCGATGTGAAGAATATCGATGGACAGAATATCGACCCTAAGGTAAGTAATATCGAATTTTTTAATATCGATGTAAATAATATCGAAGTTAGTAATATCGAAATCAAATATATCGATGTTACTAATATCGATGTTACTAATATCGATATTTGTATTATTGTTATGTATTTTGTTATGTTTTTAATATGTATGTGTTATATGTGTTTTTGTTAAGTGTTCTACTTGTTTAAAAATATATGTATACAATTTTTATATGTTAATAAAAAAAAAATGTAAGTACATTTTTTTTTTTTTGTACTGTAGCGGGTTGTGGGTTTATAGGGGAATAGGGTGGGAAGTAATTTAATTATACTAAATTAATTATTAATTTTTAGGAATTATAAATTAATTTTAATTATTTTTTGCGTTTAAGTTCTGTAGCGGGTTGTGGGTTTATAGGGGAATAGAGTGGGAAGTAATTTAATTGTAATTAAGTTATAATTTATTTTAATTAATTGGTATTGATAATTATATTATTGTTAATTAATTAATAATTGGTAATTAATTTGTATTAATTGGTTATTAATTTTTATTAATTGATTAATTGCTCATCATGTAATTTAAATGTAATTAACTTATAATTTATTTTAATTAATTGGTATTGATAATTATATTAATGTTAATTAATTGATAATTGGTAATCAATTATTATTAATTGGTAATTAATTATTATTAATTAGTAATTAATTTTTATTAATTGATTAATTGATCATTATGTTAAGTGTATTATTTTATCATTGGAGTGTGTTGTGCGTTTATAGGGGAATACTTTTGGAAGTAATTGAAATCTAATTAAGTAATTATTAAATTTATTTTTGGGTATTGATAATTAATTTATTGGATATTAATTATTAATAGGTAATTTTTTTAAATTACAATTTTTGGGTTCTAAAAATTAATTTATTGTTGTTTTATAATTAATTGGTAATTAAATATTATTAAATATTATTTATTGATAAATTTAATTAATATATTAAGAATTATTTATTAATTGATAATGAATGTTTAATTATTATTATTATTGGTATAAAAAAGCATTTAATTGTTTAATATTAGTTAATTGGCAATTAAGTTTTAATAATTTATATGTTTTTTGTTATTAAAAATATTTTATTGTTCAATATTTATTATTTAGTAATTAATATTTATTAATTATTATTTATTGGTATTTATTATTAATTTATTGTTAATACATTTTCTATTGGTAATTATGGGGCCCATTACGATACCCGGCGTAAATAAATCCGCCAGGCATGGAAGCGGCAAAAATCCGCCCGCACACACCGCCTGAACACCGACCACGCCATTACGATTACACAAACCGAATACCGCCATCGGCGGAAAAAGCACACAAAATACCGCCCGCCAACGTCCGAGTCGGAGTCAAACCGCCCGCCACGGACGGAAACACGCACGACAACACAAAACCGCCCGCCCTCACGGCCGACACACCGCACGTGAAATTACGATCGCACCGACATGAGCGCGGAAAAACCACAAATATACCGCCCCCAGCGCAAACAACGCCGATGAGAATCGACACGGCAGAAGCCATGGCGCCAACGTACCTGCACAGAAACCATCCGCACACAAAACCAATAGCACACAACATGGCCAACAAGTCCACACAGCAAGGCACGCACAAATACACAAGCACAGTACACATCCCGAAAACACCCCCCGGACAAACAAAAAATACAAAGGCCAGAACCCCAGACACAACACACCTGAAAACAACAGACCATGAGGACACACCCACATAGGTGAGTACAAAAGCAGCACTCCCACAGACCACAACCCCTTGCTACATTGCAAACCAGAGAGGAGAGGAGAGGACACAGTGACACAGCAAGGACAGCAGCACACCACAGAAACGCACACATCACAACCACCACCACCACCACCACCACCACCACACACCACCACCACCAAACACCACCACCAAACACCACCACCACCACCACCACCACCACCACCACCACCAAACACCGGCACCACAAACCCCCTGCACATTACACAACACACACCGCACCAGCACCACAAACATCATGGCACCACAAAGAATGCCCAAGTTCACGCCCATGGAGCTGACGGTCATGGTCGACGAGATCATCAAGGTGTACCCACAAATCTATGGGAACATGGTCCAGCACACACCACTAGCCACCAGAAACAGAATGTGGAACCGGATCGTAGACCAGGTCAATGCAGTCGGGACCCTGCCCAGGAACAGAGTCGAGATTAACAAACGTTGGAATGACGTAAAGAGCCTGGTCAAGAAGAAGGAGGGCAAAAACAGAGAGCTGGCTGCCGTCACTGGCGGAGGGAATCCCGCGCTCTTTAAGACCTTCAAAGCGTGGGAGGAGAAGGTGCGAGTCGTAATCCATCCGGAGATCCTCGCCGGATTAGCAGGGGGAGTGGAGGCTGGTAAGTACAAACTAATGTATACCAGCACACCGCTATGTACTCACATGCACTACCACCATGCCACAGCTCCCAGGGACAAACACCCCCATGTCCAGCACACAATACACAACACATCACACACACATGCAACAGACACTACCACACACAGCCCAAACCGAACAACTGTAAGATGCGTGGGGACATGTGTACACTAAGCCAGCCACGTAACCACCAACAGGTCCACAAATATGCCAGAAGCGCCACAACGAGCACCCACCACACCCATGTGTCCGCCACAGCTGCACTAACCGACAAGTAACAGGTAAGTGGCAGGAACACAAAGTGCAGTGGGTGGGAGGGTGGACAGCCCAAGTACAACACACACCAGGCCCCTAGTCCCACAGCACAGCAAGGAGGAGCATCCCCCACACCCCACAGCCACGTGTCAGCCACCGCAGTGCACAACGACAGCCGAAAGGTAGACATCACGGTCCACAGCAATCGGTGTCAGTGGGTGTCCAGCCACCACCACGACCCACAACACCCCCCACCCCCACAGACCTGCAACATGGAGCACCCCCCGCTTATAGCAATGTGGCATCCAGTACAGTGCACGCACGAACAACTTGCAGGTGGGAAACTGGACAGGGCTGGATAACTGGAGGCATGAGGACCATAACACGACCAACACATGGGACATGTCACGTAGCAGACGAACACGCAGCACCGCCCACCGTCACGAACAAGTGAACAATGTGCACACAGACATGAACAACAGACTCACACCCCACATGACCCATCACAGATATAGCAACACCCAAGGAGCCACGTCTGCATGCACAAGCCACACTGAATATAGTACCACACGGCAGCCACTGTGCAACTCATCACACACAACCGAAACACCATTGAAGTCCTGTCCATGTAGCCCCTACTGCCTGTCAACCACACACCCCACAACTACGCCTATGTAAGACAAACAACACTAGACGCAACAGAACGGAACAACATAAATGCACACGAACACCACTGAACCCATCAAACACACAGACACACCATGCACAAACAACATACCATCCATCCCATCCGTCAGCCCCAGTCTCATGAAAGGCATGTCATCCGCACAGCTGCCACACATACAGCAGTCACGCTAAGATACATGCCCATGACCAACCATGTGCCAGAAGTCAATGAAGTGCACGACACACTGTGAGCAACAACACACAACATGGGCCACACCCCCCGAGCACTGCAGTGATGCACATGGCACAGGGCAGCACGCACACCAAGGAGATGGGACAACTGCAATACGTTGGCTGGCACACAACCATCACTCACTCATAACGATGCGTCCAATGCCATGTCCAGTAATCACAACAGACAGCAAATATGCAGGCCATGTCAAGCATGCACACACCTCAAACCATGCACTGTCATGCTGCCACAACACATGTCACGTTCGGCACCCATGGCTCACAGCATGTACCCCAAAAGCATATTCCCTCCCAAATGCGAATCTGGGGCATGGCCCCCATGTTGCCATATGCGTTCCTAAGCGTTCCATTTGAACCCCAAAAGCATATCCCCTCCCAAATGCGAATCTGGGGCATGGCCCCCATGTTGCCATATGCGTTCCTAAGCGTTCCATTTGAACCCCAAAAGCATATCCCCTCCCAAATGCGAATCTGGGGCATAGCCCCCATGTTGCCATATGCGTTCCTAAGCGTTCCATTTGAACCCCAAAAGCATATCCCCTCCCAAATGCGAATCTGGGGCATAGCCCCCATGTTGCCATATGCGTTCCTAAGCATTCCATTTGAACCCCAAAAGCATATCCCCTCCCAAATGCGAATCTGGGGCATAGCCCCCATGTTGCCATATGCGTTCCTAAGCGTTCCATTTGAACCCCAAAAGCATATCCCCTCCCAAATGCGAATCTGGGGCATAGCCCCCATGTTGCCATATGCGTTCCTAAGCGTTCCATTTGAACCCCAAAAGCATATCCCCTCCCAAATGCGAATCTGGGGCATGGCCCCCATGTTGCCATATGCGTTCCTAAGCGTTCCATTTGAACCCCAAAAGCAAAGTACAAACCAGACCCAGGATGGGCCAGGAGCCCGCATACACCAGAGTCACAATAAGTAGGGGCACAGCAACACACCCATCGGCATGGCCAATCCGTCCCATGCCACATGTGCACAGCACACAGTCCCATTGCCAAGCACACACAACTACAGATGCTACAGCCACACACACGCCTCCGGGAAACCCATGTACGAGATTGCACGAACTGTCAATGTCAGACGACAAATACATACTTCGCCAGGTGCAACACAATAACAAATCTCATTCTCTCCACAGGTGACGAACTGCTGGATGCTGGGGATGGAGCCAGCAGCCAGCACAGCCAGCCTACAAGCCCCCAACGAGGACACACGGATCTGGAGGATCTGTCCTCCTCTTCGGACACGGACAACCAAGCAGGCCCATCTGGTGTGGCAGGGCCCAGCCGCTCCCCAGGACCCCTCCTACCCACCAACCCATCATCCAGGGCTGCTGAACATTCCCAGCCCCCTGCTGCCACTGTCGTTGCGGCCACACCCACGGTCATTGTGGCCACTACCACTGCCGCAACCGCCACCATCGCCGCACCGACCACCACCGCCGCCACCACCGCCACGTCTTCGCTGGCACCAGCCCCAGCGCAGGTGGTGGCCCGGACGACTGGATCCACCCTGGGAGCCACAGCGAGGACCGTGGTGAGCAATGTGGCTAGTGGGCAGGCCGGTGGCAGCAGGACTGGTAGGAGGAGCAGGGTCAGGGAAACGCCAGCCTCCCCTGGGAGCCATGCCCTGCCTCACATGGCCAGAGTCCTTGGGGCCTATGAAGAGGCCCAAGGACAATGGTTCCGGTCTGCTTCAGACACGCGTGAGGTGCTGGGGGTGCTGAGGTCCATGGACGCCCGTATGGGCCAAATCGTGGACCTCATGGGACAGCTGGTGGTGGCGGTGAGGTCACAGCCAGGGACAGCAGCTCCCCCTCCGCCACCACCTGCCGGGGCGCAGGGTGGAGCAGCAGTGTCCAGTTCCCCTGCGTCCACAGCCAGTGATCACACCTCAACCACCAGCATGTCGCAAGCAGGCACCCCCCTCGCAAACGTGGAAGGGGCCGTCCGAAGAGGAAACAGATCTCCCGGGAGGACTTCGCACGCTCCAGACGCAAGTGAGGCAGCCAGCCAGCCTTCCGCCAGCCTTCCTTGACCAGCCACTGCATTGACTTGGACTACGATCCCACTCCACACAGCCATCTGGATGGCATGTGTGTGTTGGACTATGGACATAGAACCAGTGGGTACACCCTGATCATCACGCAGCCATGACCGACAGCTCATTGTCACTGCACGCACCACTTTTGTCATCACCTTACACACAATCACATGTCACAGTTTGTAATAAATGCACCTTTTTCACTAACTGCTGTTTGTGCCCTGTGTCTTATTTGTACGGAATACAACGGCCACCTTGGGCGGAAAGGCACCTGATGCGTGGCATGGCATTTGAATCCGGAGGGCCTGTAGGGACCTAGGGGTGGGAGACAGAACAGGAGCACATTCAATGAGTGTGTCACACACCCATCACACAGTACATGTCAACAACTACAAGCAATGTACACACATCGCACAGAGCAATAGGGCACAATGCCACAGCCACCAACAGTGGCATACTACCCTGGCCATGGAGCGTTGACACACAGCACGCAGTGAACAAACGGCCACCCTGACACAGCACACACACACCTGCACAGATACAGCCACATCAGCCGTCGTACATGGACACTCACCGTCAAGTGAAGTAGCGGGCGATGAGCTGCTGCCGCACATTACCAGCTTCCTCCTCTCCGCTGTCCTCCTCACTCGAGCTGTCCTGGTCTGCGGGCTGGGGCCCTGGTTGATCTCCGTCATCCACGATGAGGGGGATCTGCTTCCGAATGGCCAGATTGTGCAGCATGCAGCACGCCACCACTATCTGGCACACCTTCTGTGGGGAGTACGCCAGCGCACCCCCGGTGCGGTCCAGGCACCTGAACCTGGACTTGAGGAGGCCAAAGGTACGCTCGACCACACGTCTGTTCCTCCCATGTGCCTCATTGTAGCGATCGTCTGCTGGGGTGCGAGGATTCCTCAATGGACTGAGCAGCCATGCCCCATTCGGATACGCAGAGTCACCTGGGTGTGAGGGACACAGAGAACCGTTGCTAATCCAACTGGACAGGGGACAGCATCGCACAGCCAGCACGCTACACCACTCCACATACTCACCGACAATACAGGCATGATCCTGTTGCATATTGGACATCAGTCGTGGCAAGATGCTGTTGCGCATTATGTGTGCGTCATGGGCCGAGCCTGGGAACTTTGCACACACGTGGGTGATCACCATGTCCGCAAGGCACACCACTTGCACATTCAGGGAGTGCGTGTGCTTCCTGTTGCGGTACAGGTGCTCAGTGGCCTGTGGTGGAACAAGGCCGACATGTGTGCAGTCAATGGCTCCAACGACGTGTGGGATTCTGCCAAGGGCATAGAATGCACCCTTCACTGCCGCCAATTCACGAGCCCTGGGGAAGCGGATGTACCTGTTCCGGTACAGCATCATGGCTGCCAGTACATCCCTCAGCACCTTGCTGAACATGGGCTGGGACATCCCTCCTCCAATGCCCACTGTGTGCTGGAATGACCCAGTGGCGAAGAAATGCATGGCGGCCATCACCTTAGCCGTGGGGGTGACAGCAGTCGGATACACCCTGCAGGGACGGAGATGGGGTTCTAACATGGCACACAGTCGATGCAGGGTTGGCCTGTCCAGGCGAAACTTCCTAATAACCTCTGTATCGTCCATGTCCGCCAGCAATTGGTATGGGCGGTCAATGTTCGGTCTCCGCCTAGGGACAATGGCAGAGGACACATGTCAATGCAACACGACACATAGCAATTTCGCATACACATCACTGACATGACTGAGCAAGCACATGAGCCACAGCCCAGCTGTCAAGCTGGGACGGCACGGCCACAATACACTTACACAGGTCTCCCAACAATGGCAATGGCTAGTGATACAAACCACTGCCATGTGCATGCACATGGGGATCTAGGCCCCAATGACTTGCGGGGCGTGCTGATGGGGACTGACTGCATATCCGTCAAGCGGCAACGCCACGGCAACATGAATGTCTGCTGAGCATGGAACTGCTTCCGCGGCTGGATGAGTATGGCACACGACGACGACGATGTGGGCACAGGCTGAGCGGCCAAAACAAGTGGGACCTGTGGCACGAGGGGATATGAGACAGTAGTAGGTGTCAGCACTGCACCCTATGTACAGCACTGTACGGATCACACCTCCCGAAACATTGACTGGTGTCCACATTGACAGCCCCATGCCAAGACGGCTGTGTGCTTGCAGTCACACGTCACAGGTGAGAGGTTACATTGCACGTGCCAGGTGGCAGTCGTACATAGTGGGAGCTGGCATGTGTGTGCATGTGTCTCCTGTTCAGGATCCACCAGATGGGCGCTGACTCTGTACTGACCATTGGACACAGCATGTTCCGTGGAAGGCTTGTGTGTGTGGGATGGTGGCACTGGATGTGCCTCCGTTGGGTGGGGGGCCATGCACAGGGCGGGTACGTCGATGATTGCGCATTGTTGGTCACGGTGGGTGCACCCACTAAGATGTGTTGCCCTGTGTTCAATTCCTATGTCCGCATGATGATGGACTGTAGATGTGGGCAGACTACACATTGGTCGATGTGCTGTCTATATGCATGTGCCTTCACACCAGGCACAGCTGCCCCTGCACATGTGACCCCTGCTGGACTCGCTACTGGGTCTGTGGAGCTGATGCACCTTCTGCGCGTGGGGCGGACAGCTCTCCTCACTTCCCTCATTGCGCATGTCATGACTTTGCCGCAGGTGACATGGATCATGGAGGGCCCACATGTACGCGTGGGTAGGCTACACATGATTGTACACTGGTCGCCACCCCCAGTCAGTGTTTCGAATGGGAAGGTTGTCGTGCTGGTGGTATGTTCGATGTGGCGGATGGGCGGGCCTAGGTGCGGGCTTACATTCCGGACATGGGGGGTAGTTGGGTTGGCGACTAGTTGCAGTACACACGGGACACGTCTCTTCCTTTCCACATCTGGGTCATCCCTTGTACTTACTGACAGTGATACAGTCATCTTCGCCCCAGCCCTCATGTCCTCCCCTCGCTCCCCCAATATGCATGCTCACCTGCGAGGCTAGCGCCTGCACAGGCAGCCCCAAGCTCGCACCAGAGAGGGCAAGGAGTGTATGTGTGGGTCCAGTTGCACGAGTGGGCTGTCTCAGGGTATGATGTGTGGCGGGACGCCGTCCACCTGCGTGGTGCCCCAAATGGAGACCCGGCCTGCATGGACTATGCATCACAGTCTTCGCCTTCCGGATCCGCCACCTGCGACACCCAGTGGCTGTGGCTGCCCTTGCGGCCAGGCCGCGTCCGTCTGTGGCTGATGGCCCACACATTCACTCTTTGGCCTCTCTGGGGAGGGCTCGGGGGTGGTGGCGCACGCGCTTGCACTTAGTCGCAATGGCATGTGGCGTGGTTGGTATGATGGGCAATGGATGGGATGGTGCGAGCCACCTCCCGTGACGTCAGTGCTGCTCGTGCTGTGGTGCGTCCCCACTACACTTCCATTTGACTTGTGCCATGCTAGACGTTGAGGTTCTATTGCCTGCGTGATATGACCAGGAGGAGCGCGAGGAGACCTCTCACACACCATGCTCCACTGCCATCCCTTGCCCTGTATCGCCTGTGCTGATTGACTATGTTGGGGTTACACCTGGTCGACTGGGGCTGTGTGTGCCTTGTCAAGGGGCATGGCGGGCGCACAACAGGATCCAGCTTGTCCACAGAGGGTGGGCTGAGGTGCGCCTGGTACCGCTTTGTACGTGTGCCCGGCTGCTGTGCACACACGTGTTCACTCCCCCCGACAGGTGTCCTCTCACAATGCCCAGGGAAGCGGTGGTGTACTGTTCATGACCCCCCCGCTCGTGCTCCAACTTGGCATGTGCGCATCTACCCGTCGCACCCACCCACCTGAGCACTGCGTCCATACGACTTCACACGACACATGTGTGTCTTCCACAGTAGTGCTACTCATTTGCGTTGACATCCAATACCAGTGGACTACATGGTCATGTCACGACTGCCGTGTACTTCACATACTCTCATCCTCTCTCATTCGTACTTGTGAAATGAGTCAGCGGAGACAGTTTTGGTTTCAAACATTATATTGAGTCTTCTGTCCTCTGTGATGCAGTATAGTGGACACTACTGGCAGCGGAATACATGTTGAGGATATACTGAGCATGATTGCAAATGGGATAGGGTGTGGGGTTACATGTGATTGGCTGTTGCATGTGGGATGTGGGCTTCAGAGTGACATCTGCTTGGCCAAGGCTGTGCTAATGTACATTTACGTATAGCTGCGGAGCTGCGGACTTTGACACAGACGGTATACATGTAGCCTACCAGACCGCTTGGCATCATGGGCACAGTCCATCTCAGTTCCATGTGACAGGTTTGCTGCGGTTGTTCCTCATGCACGCGTGCATGTGAGATGACATCAGGGCATGTGCTTGCGTGCATGCAGCGGCGTGCCACTTGTTGTTGCACTGTGGTGGTTACTGGACATGTCACAGTCACTGGGGTCGTGTTGTTGTTGTATGCACTTGTCGTCCATGCAAAGGTCCTGGTATGGGATTCCCGGGGCGGGGGTGGGAGGGGTGCAGCACCCACAGACTCCAGGCGACCTATTCATGTCCACTGAGCGGTGTGTGTGTCCATGGGCGCTGGATCCATGTCGTGTCCTGGTTGTTCGTGCAGTTCCGTCCATGTGGGTGCGATACACAGAGCCCATGCCACTGCCTCCCACGATGCATGCGGTGTTCCTGGATGTGATGGGGAACAGTGTGCATGTCCCGGACATATCCGATGTCATGGCGATGTCGATGATGGTGTGGT
This sequence comes from Calotriton arnoldi, assembly GCA_963921515.1. Classification (NCBI taxonomy): domain Eukaryota; kingdom Metazoa; phylum Chordata; class Amphibia; order Caudata; family Salamandridae; genus Calotriton; species Calotriton arnoldi. Next base: position 1,460,387 of record CAWUFW010004112.1, read on the forward strand.
TACAGTTGCCGGTCGTTTGGTATGGCTGTTGTGGTGGTGACTGGCCAGTCCGTGCGGAAGCTAAGCATGGGTGCGGGGTTGGACATCATAGGTCACTCGGGGAACCTGCGTTGTGGTCCGACGTATTTACAGGTTGTCAGGTATGCGATGCCGTCCAGCAGGGCTTCCATGTCATTGGTGGTGTACATGTTTGCCAGCCAATGAAGCGGATGGTGGCTGTCAAGGTGTTGTTCGTAAGTTGTCCCTTGGAGGACCATGATGGGGCATGCTGGGTGACATTCGATGTAGCTGTTATCGATGATCCGTCGTGTGGAGGCACAGTGGTCCCATTTCAGTGCGGGTGCGATGTTGGCCACATACGCCATGCCCCCATAGGCAGAGCAGGCCCTGTCGTGTGCGTCCAGAGGGAGGAGTAGTGGTAGCAGGTCCGCCTTCAGACATGCCGGGTTGGAGAGGCATATCTCGACGGGATGCTGGTAGGGACACCTCCGACAGTAGAAGACGGGCATGACGCAGCTGAACAATGTGATGCGGTAAGTCAGTCGGTAACTTACGTTCAGCAGGGACAGGAGATCGCATCCCAATGTATGGCACAGGTTGGTTTTGTACAGCTTGAGCTGTTCGGCGTAGTTGGGTAGGTGTGTTGCGGTTGCCATTTCGCAGCGGTTCGTTGAGGTGGCGTGCTCCGGCTGTGTGTGCAGTCTGCAATGTGCACGCTCCGGGGTTGCTGGGAGCTCTGTGTAGTCGTAGGGAGACAGGACTTGTGTTCTGTTGGCTTGTTTGGAGGACACGGGCCCTCTTCCCACATGCTTCTCAGACAGTTCAAGGTCAGTGCTGTGTGACTCCTTCCAATTAACTTGCATGTGGCCGACATGGGGGAGTGTTTTCTTCTTTCTTCCCCGTCCGTTGTGTGCTTCTGTGATATGCGCTATCTGCCCTGTGGTCGGTCTCCTCGGCATGCCTGTGTTGGTCTATTCTTGGACAATGGCTGTATTCACCGGCTTCTGTCGTAGGGCTGTGGTTTCGGAGTTGGAATGGAAGGTCATTCAGTGCTGTCTGCTCTCCCTTGTGTGGGCGGCAGGCTGCCTTTCCGCTCTGCGTTGGGCCTTGTGTGTGAATGTTATTCTTGGGCCACCTGTTGTCGGTCCCCGGGCTCTTTGGTGTTCCGTTTTATATGTCTTGTTCATATGTGCAGGGTGGTATGGGTGTTTCTGTGTGGTACTGGCGTTCCTCTTCCCGAAGGGGCCCTGCTTCTCCTAGTTGGTGTTGCCGCCGCTGTGTGCTACGCCATGTTTGTTACACTGGGGTGTGTCCTGCTGTTGCGTGTCTTCACTGACATGTGTGCGTCGGTTGTGTGGCGTTGGGTGTTGTCCGTGAATTGGGCGTTGAGGACATGTCTGTGGCCGGCCTGTCACGTGTCATGTGCGTTCGGGGTGGGGCTGATGTGTGTGCTGCTTGGTTGTGTCCCTGTGTCTGTGTGCGACGCATGCATGGCGCTGCGGTTGGCCTCTGCGTTGTGCGCATGTGTGGCGGCGTCATCGGCGCTTTGGGGCCGTGACGGGGTGGTTGGTTACTAGTCCCAGGTGGTGTGTACACATGTGTTCTGCGATGTTACGATTTGGCCTGTGTGTCATCTGTGGATGCGATGGTGGATGTGTAGTGTACACGCGCTGGTGGGGGGTTGTCCGCTTTTTCCGCCCTTGCACTGTGTGCGCTGTTTGCGTGCACTTGTTGTGTGTGTGCCTACCTGCGTCTCCACGGTGCGTTGCGTCCTTGGTGGTGCATCAGCAGAAGCATGGGGAGTGCCTGCAGTGCTGGATTCATGCTCGGGGAGCCGCTTCTTCGTTGTCCGTGCTCGGCATCCGTGTTACCGCTTCGGTTTGTCGTACGGTATCTCTTGGCCGTGGGAGCCGTTTGTTTGCGGCATCGTAATTTATGCGCCGGGCGGGACGTGTTTCGTCGGACGGTGTGTGTCAGTTGGGCTGCGCCGCTACATGTACGGGCGCACTTTGATGGCGGACGGTGTTGCTGGCTTGCCGGCGGTGTTTGGCCTACTTTTCGCATCGTAATTGGGCGGGCGTGTGGACTGCTGCGTGCCGGCGGTAACTGGTGGTTTTTGCTTCCGCCAGCACGGCGGTGGTGCTTCCGCCCGCCATCGTAATGTGCCCCATTGTTTTTAATAATTATTTATTGGTATTGGTAAATAGTTTAGAGTTATTTAATAATTCATTAATTATTTAAAAAAATTAATTTATTTATAAGTATGTTATTTGTAACTTCTACGCTATCCAACACTTCCCCTATTGTTGCACTCTCTGGAGTTGGAATAGTAATTTTTACCCCTACGCTATCCAACACTTTCCCTACTGTTGCACTCTCTGGAGTGGGAATAGTAATTTTTACCGCTACGCTATCCAACACTTTCCTTACTGTTGCAGTCTCTGGAGTGGGAATAGTAATTTTTACCCCTACGCTATCCAACACTTTCCCTACTGTTGCACTCACTGGAGTGGGAATAGTAATTTTTACCCTCACGCTATCCAACGCTTTCCCTACTGTTGCACTCCATGGAGTGGGAATAGTAATTTCTACCCCTACGCTATCCAACACTTTCCCTACTGTTGCACTCTCTGGAGTTGGAATAGTAATTTTTACCCCTACGCTATCCAACACTTTCCCTACTGTTGCACTCTCTGGAGTGGGAATAGTAATTTTTACCCCTACGCTATCCAACACTTTCCCTACTGTTGCACTCACTGGAGTGGGAATAGTAATTTTTACCCTCACGCTATCCAACGCTTTCCCTACTGTTGCACTCCCTGGAGTGGGAATAGTAATTTCTACCCCTACGCTATCCAACACTTTCCCTACTGTTGCACTCTCTGGAGTTGGAATAGTAATTTTTACCCCTACGCTATCCAACACTTTCCCTACTGTTGCACTCTCTGGAGTGGGAATAGTAATTTTTACCCCTACGCTATCCAACATTTTTCTTACTGTTGTTTTTTTGGGGTTGTAATAGTCGTTTTATTCCCTACGCTATTTAATATTTTTTGTATTATTTTAGTTAATATAGTATATAATTAATTTTAAAAATATTAAAAGTAAATTTAATTTTTTTAATTTGTTATACATAATTATTTAATTTTTATTTATGTTATTGTTTTATGTGTATAGATGTATTTGTAATTTATAATATTTTTTAATAATTTATAATTTATTAAAATAATTATTCAAACTGATTATTAAGTAAGTATATATATTATATATTATATGTATATGTTTAATTAATGTTTAATTTAATTATATATGTTACTTATTAATTTTAAAAATTATAAAATATTTTTAACTATGTTTATTTTAATTATAAGTATTATTTAGTTTATTTTACATATTATTTTTAACAACAAAAAAACGATATTTTTGATAACGATATTTTTGACATCGATATTTTTTTCCGATATTTTTGTACTTACCATGTTGTAGATAGAATTTCGATATTATTGACATCGATATTTTTGTTGCGATATTTTTGTAGGTCGATTTTTTGACCTTCGATATTTTGTCAGTGATCCAGTCTCTGTGCTTACTCCCTACATTGGACCATGGTGAGTACTTAGGTATCCCCCAGACTGGCTTCTGGTGTACCCTTGTAAGTCCCTAGTATATGCTACTAAGGTACCCAGGGCATAGGCACTCCATGGGTCTCCCATGGGCTGAAGCATGTATTATGCCACCCATGGTAGACCACTCAAATTGTGACTACAGGCCTGCCATTTGCAGCCTGTGTAAGCTGGTGCTAGCACCACTTACAACAGATATAGGTCTTCTTATATCTGAGGTCACTAAACTTAAAACCTATAAGTCATACCTAAGGCAGACCTTTCAATCCTGAAGGCAGGGTGCTTGGTTATAAGTATGGGGGTGCCCCTGCATGAGCAGGACACCCCTACAAACCCCGCGGTCCATTCTCCAGGCGTTGTAAGTGTATCAGCCATTACGATACACAGAGTGGCCATGCGTCATTACGCAATGGCTAACTCTAAACTGGCTATAACAAACCTTGGTATGTTTGGTTTCAAACATGTTGGAATCATACCCCAACACCGTAAATGATGTTGGAGGTATGATTCCATGCACTGTGGGGCTCCTCTGGGAAGCCCTCCGTGCTCCCAGTACCAGTCTTCCAGAGTCTGACAGCAAGTTAAGGCTGCTGCCGACCACAGACATGATTCTACCCTCCTGCTGCTGAGCCAAGCTCAAGCAGGGGATGGTAGGACAATAGGTTTCCTGTCACAGGGAGGTGTGACCACCTCCCAGACAGGACTTGGTGTATTGGGCTAGGGTGGGGGAGTTTGCCAGCGCCACAAGACTGCTTTGAAGGGCACATTTGGTGCCCTCCTTGCATTCTCCAGTTGGAACCAGTTCAGGGAGCAGTTGACTCCTGCTCTTGAGCGAAACTGGACAAAGGACATGGGAGTATCCTCCCCACTGTCCAGCCCCTCCTCTGTGAGGGACCCTGAATCATCCCAACCCTTTCTTTAGGGTATTTAAGGGATTAACTGTGGGTGGCTCTTTAGATTCGTCGTGGGACAAGATTCAGATCCGAAATCACTTCATCTTCAGATGTCTGGGCACTTTGGACTTCGTTGGACTTCGCTTTGGGAACCGAGACTGTATCTGAAAGACTCCTGCTGCTCCTGGTCTCGTCACCCTGCCAGTCTTCTGTGTCGTCTGTGCCTGTGTTCCATACAGGTTCTTCTCCAGGCCTGTGGGCATCCAAGACACCTGAAGGAATCTCCCTTGGAGGGAAGGAGTCACTCTCCTGCATCTACAGGCACCGCAACTAAGCTGACCGGTCTGCTGTTCCTTAGCTCCCACAGGCTCCGAAAGGTTCAGCAACACACGTCATAGTTCTGCAACTCCCTTGAGGCCTGCACTGTCTTCTCCGCAAATTTGAAGCCAGTATCCCTTGTCGTAACCTCTGGAGCAGTACCCCTGTGCACCGCGTCAACAGGTTGTTGACTCTCTTCTCCAGATATCTTCAGGCTCCATGAAGCTCCAGCCTCCAGCATCTCTTGCTGCCAAGATCTTTGTCCTCACCACATCCTCTGAACTGTTGGCCTGCATCATTGGTGAGCTGCTCGAGGTCCTCTTGCGTCTCCTTTGCCTCTAGTCTGTGGGTCCTCCTGAGGGTCTTCTTTGGCTCCAGTGGGCTCCTCTGTTTGCTCGGGCCTACTCTAACTTACCTGCACTTGGTGAGTCCCTTGGACCTTGCTGGTCCCAACACAGCACCTTTTTTGTCTACCACGTTTGTTGCCGCTGCCAAGGCTTGTTGGTGTTCCCGCCGGACACTGATCCCCTGGCTCTTGACATTCGATGTGGGACACCTCATGAATGGCTCCTGGTCTCCCACAGCATCACCTGGTCCACACAGCTAAAGCACCAAGGTCACCATCAACTCTCCTGCATCTTCCAACATCAGTGGGCATTTATCTTCCGTGCCTCTTGGTCACTCCTGAGTGGCATAGACTCTGTCCCCACTGCTTGGAGGTACCTCTCTTCCTGAATCTACCCTTGGTCTCCACCGGACACTTTCACCTTCTTCGCCAGCGGCATCTTTACTGAAGTCCTCCATTGTGGTCTACGGCAGTTCCTAACTTCACTTTGCACCTATGCACCCGGCTTCCGTGGTGTAGGTATCCTGGTTCCTGGGCTATCCAGGGGTGGGGTGACTCTCCAACCTTCAATCTTCCACGTGGTTTCTTCAGGGTCCTCTGTAGAAGGGTCCTTCTTCCTGAAAACTGCAACGCGACTTCCCCATTGACTTGTATTGAGCACACGGTCGTGTTTCCACTCTGCACACGGCCTCCATGGGTTTCCTGGGTACTTACCTTGGGTGGTTCCTTGGGTCCCCAGCTCTTCTAAGTCTTCTGGGTCTAGTCTCGACTTCGGACGTGGGTCGCATTCCACTTTATTAGTATGTGATTTGGTCTCCCCCTGTTCTATTCCTGAAGTATTGTGTGTATTGTGATTATATCTCCGGGGAGGAGATATTGCAAAGTGTTAGTGAGTGTTCATAATAAATACATTATTTTTATAACTACACTGTGTGGTTCTTTTTCGTTTAACCTACATTATATGATTAGTACTTGTAAAACAAGCTGCTTCACACACCTTCTGGACTAAACCTGAAAGCTGCTCGCCACAGCTACCACTTAGAGAGCTTTCTAAGGTTGTCTAAGACCACTAAAATCACCTTAAGGATTCTCTGGATGAGTACAAGTTGCTCCACTTAAATAAGTGTGCACAACATACTAAGCCAGCCTCCTACATTTGATCCCACCGCTTCCACCAACACTGTGTGGTTCTTTTTCATTTAACCTACACTATATGATTAGTACTGGCAAAACAAGCTGCTTCACACTCCTTCTGGACTAAGCCTGAAGGCTGTTCTCCACAGCTACCACTTAGAGAGCTTTCTAAGGTTTTCTAAGACCACTAAAATCACCATACGGGTTGTCTGGATTAGTGCAAGGGGCTCCACTTAAATAAGTGTGCACCATATACTAAGCCAGCCTCCTACACCTGTGGTTGGTTTTCTCAGAGAAAGAGGAATAAGAATGATCATTTATCTGGACAATATCTTAGTTATGACTCAGGATGTGGAAGAATTGAAGGAGGAGTTGAGAATGGTGAAAAGTTTGTTAGAGGATTTGCGGTAAATCAGGAGAAGTCTGTTTTGATTCCATCGCAGAATTTGGAATTCTTGGGGTTCATGGTGGACACAGTATTGTGACAGTTGCGACTTCCAGAGAAGAAAGTGGGGAAAATAAATCAGGAGGTGCAGATGATACTGAAGAGAAAGGAGGTCAAGTTGAGAGAGTTGGCTCGAGTGATTGGTCTATTGTCTTCGTCAATCCAGTCGGTTTTTCAGGGTCCATTGCATTACAGGGCCCTTTGACATTTAAAGACTTCATGTCTAGTGAGAGGTTTGTCGTACAGAGATTTGGTGTCTCTATCTGTGGAAGCAAGAGAGGAGTTGATTTGGTGGAAGGAGAATTTGGAAGCCTGGAGTGGTCGGACAATTTTTGGAACAAAGCCGGATTTTGTATTAGAGATGGATGCAAGTAACTTCGGTTGGGGAGCAGCTTGCTTAGGTCATGAGACCAGGGGAGTTTGGACTCGTTGGAAAAGGAGAGAGGCATAAATAGTTTAGAGATGCAAGCAGGTTTGTTTGCCCTGCAGAGTTTCAGGGCAAACCTTGAGAGGGAGATCTGTATTGTTGAGAATGAACAATTTGACAGCTGTGGCATGTATAAACAAGTTGAGAGGAAGCAGGTCCAAGGAACTGTCGGAATTAGCAAAGGTAATGTGGGAATTCTGTTTCAGCACAAAATTAAAATGAAGGCAAAATACTTGCCAGTGGTGCAGATTGTGAGATTGGAATTCTCAGAATGTAACACATTACAGAGATTGGAAGTTACAAGAGTATGTTTTCAGGGTATTGTAAAGAGGATGGGACCTTTGAAAGTGGATCTAGTTGCTTCCAGACTCGCCTTTCAATTACCAAATTACGCCAGTTGGAGGCCGGATCCAGGAACAATGGCAGTGGATGCGTTTATGCAGAATTGAGAAGGAATGAGGGCTTATGCTTTTGGTACAGGTGAGGAGACAAAAATGTTGAATGGTATTAGTTATGCCCTTTTGGAAAACCCAGGCGTGGTTTCCGACAGTAATGGAAATGGCAGTAGAGGAACCAATTTTGATGTCTTGCAAAGGTCTTTTGTTAGGCGTAGAAGGCAAGGAACATCCATTGGTGGAGTTGGGTTACCTCAACCTTCTAGTATGGAGGATAGCAGGTCTTCTGGAAGACTCACAGAGCTTTTGGGTACAGCTGCAGGTTTACTTGATGAATCATAGGCACCAGGTACAAAAGAAAAGGTACTGAGGAGCATGGAAGGTATGCTTACATTGGTGCATGGAAAGGGATTTGTATGATGTAGAGGTGGCAAATTTCGTAGCAGGTTTATTTGATAAAGGTATGTCATATAGGACAGTACATTGTTACAGGTTAGCGGTGGCAGCTGGTCATTCACTTCAGCTGGGTTTATCTGGTGGTAGAAGTCCTTTAGTTTTCAGGGTGATGAAAAGGATTCAGTTGAGGAGTCCACCTAATCTGAGATATCAGACCTTATGGAACATAGATTTGGCTCTAATAATATTTGAGTTGGCCAGCCAATAGATATTTAGAGGAGAGAGAATACTCTTGGAAGTTGGCTACATTGCTTTGTCTCATTTCTTTCCGCAGAGTTTCATATGTAAGAGCTTTTGAGGTGTAATGTAGAATCTTTCAACCAAATGGTGTGGTTTTTGAGGTTTGCAGATCGAATAAGGATGCCGTTGCCGCGTTACAGCGCGGACAACGGCACAGTCATTAACGACCTCATTTTCTACTCTAGAAGAACTTCTGCCTGGCGCAAAACCTTTGCCCACCTCCTCAATGTACGTGCAACAAAGAACATTCCATATGACACTAAGCTAACAATAACACCCTCTCCAACCCTGCGAGCTGACCTCACCATCACTCTTTACAAAAATGGCATTGTCTTGATCCAAGCCTCAACCAAAAACTTGGATACATTTGCAGACCTTTTCACCCTCCTCAGAAACCACTTGCATGACTCTGGTAGGGTAACTAACTCCCGCCCCGATGAGTCCTCATCCAGCCTACCCATCGTAGCTAGCCACTCACATACCCCTCTCAGGTCTTCCAACACAGACCCCCCTATCCACTCCAACACGGCGCCTGGCCTTGCCATCAGAACCACCCCATGACCTTTGGCCCCCTCCCCACTAGTCCCCCAAGTAGACTATGCCACCGATACGCCCCCAAAGACCTATGATACAGGTCGTGCTTGCCCTCCCAGCCCTCAACCCAACCCGCAAAGGGGCACCATCATAGATCTAACAACCTACAACACAGACCGTACTAGTCCTCCCTTCCTATCACCTATACATGCCGACAGAACGGTTCCCGAACCACTGCCCCCCCGCCCTCTAACGCCTCCACCTGACAGGGACATGGTTTCTCTGCTCTCCAGAGCTACCAAACTAACCCAGAGCATTCACATCTCCATCTTGGAATTAATGAACCTCCTTCACCTCGCTGAACTCTCCCTCGCCAACCTCATGCCCCTGCCAAACTCCACCCCCTCACATTCGACAGAGCGCCCTAAACAACCTCTTCCGCTAGCCTTGAGACAGCTTCGCCTCCGTAAGCAACCATGTCACCTCTCAGAGGAAGAAACCCTCGCTCTGGTCCTCTCCTACACCTCTTCCCATGCCGCTCCAAGTCCACTAGACCTCACTGAAATGGAAATCTTGGCCATCCTCCGAGACTACAACTCCACCCCAGCTACCCCTCATCCTTTCGAGGGGAATGCCGAACACGCCATCCGCACGGTCACTATCAACCCCAACAGGCCAGCCACCCTCCGCAACAGAACGGTGGTCAAGAGTAATCTAGCACCTGTTCTCCTGTCCGCCCAGACTCCCGAAACTCCGTCCAAATCTTCTCTGTCTGGTCTGTTAATCAATTGCCGAACAGCAGCTAAGCACTCCGCAGATATTGCCGATTTCATCCTTTGCAAAAACTTCGACTTAGCAATCCTAACAGAATCATGACTCAATGAATCCTCATCTCCATGCCTGGACCTCCTAGTCCCTCCTAACTACAACATCGCAAGGCTGGACAGACAATCAAACAAGAAAGGAGGAGGCATCGCCTGCATCTACCGCTCTAACCTTCGTGTCACGGAACTTTTGGCGGACACCACCGAATCCTGCGAATACCTCGCCCTCACTATTTGCAGCAACTCCACCCAACTGTGCAACCTACACATCTTCTACCACCCCCCTGGCAGGAACGACTCCTTCACCGACCACCTCATGGAAATCATCACAGCTAAGATTCCCACCAATGCCAAAGATATCTTCCTAGGTGACTTTAACTTACACTGGAATGATCCCAAGGATCCTCATGTCAACGCCATCAAAGACCTCCTGGCAGATCAAGCCCTGACCCAAGCCTGCTCACTACCAACTCACTCAAAAGGGGCCACCCTTGACTGGATCATCTCCAAAGAATCAACTGTCAAGCTTATCTCTATTGACCCATGCGACTGGTCTGACCATCATGCCATCACCTTCTATCTACCTGGCACCCTCAAGACAAAAGCACAGCAACCGACGATTCCTAAACGCTGGATCAGAGACACCAAGAACTTGGACCGCAATGAACTTGAGGCCCGATGCAAATCCGACCCCCCCCCTTCGCATATCACAACAGTCAGTGGCCTCAATGATCACTACTCTGCGACTATCTCACACATCCTGGACGATCTAGCCCCTCTTAAACTGAAAAGAACCCAAATCAAAGACAGAAACCCCTGGTTCACGGGATCCCTTAATAATGAGAGGAGAGCCCTCCGGCAAGCTGAAAGATCCTGGAGGCAGCACCCCTCCACCGCACATCTAAAACTCCTCCGCCAGGCCAGAAATGTCTACAACAGGAACATACTCAACTCAAAAAAAGACTTCTTCAGAACGGAACTAGAGAAAGCCAAGAACAGACCCCACAAGCTCTTCGAACTGGTCAAACACCAATCTAATAAACTGGCCAAAACATCGAAAGAAACCCCCAAATCTCTTATATCCTCAGAGGAATTCTCCTCTTTCTTCGCTGACAAAATCTTAGCCCTCGGAAACGAACTCAGCTCCATCACACACCCTCAACCCCTTCCTGACCCGCCGCCTCCCACCGCGACGCACCCACTGGCTCCACCCAAAAACCATGCTCACTGGACTGTCTTCAAAGACTATGACGAAGACTCCATCTCTAAAATCCTTTCTACCTTAAACCCGAACAACCATTTTAATGACCCGCTCCCTGCCATCTGCCTAGCTGCCGTCGCCCAATCCATTATTCCCAGCTGGACTACAATAATCAACGCCTCCCTCCAGCAGGGAACGATGCCTGACTCTCTAAAAGCCGGCCAAGTCCTCCCCATTCTGAAAAAGCTGTCGCTGGATCCAGCCTCCCCCGACAACTTCAGACCCATCTCTAACATCCCACTCTTAGCCAAAGTGCTGGAGAAATGTGTGCAACAGCAGCTAAGTCATCACATCAACAACTTCCACCTGCTGGATGACTTCCAATCCGGATTTAGACCAGGGCATAGCACCGAAACCACCATGCTCCATATCGTGGATGATGCTCTCCAAGCCCTTGACCAAGACAAAACGTGCCTCCTAATCCTCCTGGACCTATCCTCGGCCTTCGACACGGTCAACCATTAAAAAATTCTCGAACGCCTCAAACTCAGGATGGGATTGGATGGCACTGTTCTAGATTGGTTTAGGTCCTTCCTCCACAACCGGTCACATAGATTCCTAATCAACGGCAACCTATCGTCACCATCCCCGGTTACGGTTGGAGTCCCTCAAGGATCAACCCTGTCCCCCACCCTTTTCAACCTTTACCTAGAACCGCTTACCGAAGTATTACGCGCAGCTAATATCTCCTATCATATGTACGCTGATGACACCCAGATCTACATCAAAACCTCTTCTCTCGTAGAGATCCTCTCCCTGAACGAAGACCTGAAACTCACTGTCCAATGGCTCGCATCCAATCAACTTAAACTCAATGCACAGAAAACAGAATTTCTCCTGATCTCCCCTCCCAATACCAACCTCGAGATTCAATCATGGATTAAGGCTATCACAGCCTTAAATTGCCCACCGACCATTGTGAACTCGGCTAAATCCCTGGGAATTACCCTCGACAGCAACCTGAACATGCGGGACCACATCAATTTGATGGCCAAAACAGCCAGATTCCCTCCTGAGCTACCTTAGGAAATTGAAACCCTTCCTCGATGCTCCCGACCTAAAAATGGCAGTCCACGCACTCGTCATCTCTAGACTGGAATACGGCTGCTCAACCCTCTCGGGTTTACCTAAGATCTCCCTGGCACCTCTTAAAGCCTGCCTCAATGCGGCCGCCAGACTACTTACCGGCACAAGGAAATACGATCATATTTCCCCACACCTGAAAGCTCTCAACTGGCTTCCTCTGGAGGCAAGAATACAACTCAAACTAGCATGCATCATGCACAACGCTTTATACTCTAACTCCCCTGCTTATCTGACACAGAAACTTGTCATCTCCGGAGGAACCAGAAACTCCCGATCTTCCAGAGACCTCTTGCTCCAACCTGCACGCTTTCGAAAAAAAAAACCTACAATCGAGCCTTCTCAGGGGCTGCTCCAAGAATATGGAACTCTCTCCCACCCAACATCAGAAGAATCCCCTCTCTGACTCGCTTCAAAAAGGATACCAAAACCTTCCTTATGGGCAAATTTCTCGGCTAAATATTGACTCAATTCACCACCATGGCCCGACCTATGGCCGTCCACTACCTCCCTCGGACTACCTTGTCACCCCATCAGGAACTTGGGGCCCGACTTGAATAATTGTAAATTTAATCTGTAAATATGGCTTCTCGCCTTGAGTAACTGATTATGTAAACTGTAAATACGTGCTCCTTTTTCCCTTATATACCCGGCTACCCTCCCCCTTACCACTCGAGCTGCTACTGGTTGATTCTAAGTCTGTCTATATATTGCGTTGCTCTCCTGTAAAGCGCTCTGATACCCTAACGGGTCAAGTTCGCGCTCTATAAAACACATAAATAAATAAATAAAATAAAAATAAGACTATTTCTGGGTCTATTTTTTATACAAGATTTGACTACTCACCTAATTTATGTGTAGTACGATGTTTGAAGGAGTATGAGACTAGGATGTTGGATAAGAGAGGTGCAGAAGCTGATCAACTGGTAATCTCTTATGTGAAACTTTTTAAAGCAGTAACAAAGGCTACAATTGCTATATGGGTGAAAACTTCTATGAAAGAGGCAAATGGATGTGTCAAAGTTTACGGCACATTCAGTGAGAGGAGCTCTGGCGAGTAAAGTTTGTATGATGGGTGGTCGTTTGGAGGGCATTTTGAAGGCAGCTGATTGGTCATCTACAGAGACGTTTAGGAGGTTTTATTTTAAATCTGTAGATTATATTTCAAATTGTGTTTTGAAAGACTTTGAACACGCATAATGCTTTCCTCCTGTCTTGATGAAATACAATCATATAATTATGATTCTTATAGGTTTATTGAAAAAAGAATTGAGATTTTATTAAAGACAAGGAGGCTAGCATTATCTCACCTGCCCTTCCCTTGTGAAGGGGTTTAGGGTTGAAGATTGATAAATCCCTGTGATGCTGTTGTTACAGATCTTTAAATTGAAAGGTTTTTTCTTTTATGCTAATGTTGAAAGTTTATGAATTGGTTTCAAGCTTTGGTTTATTTTTGCAGAGAATTAGAAGAAGATAGATTTGATGATGAAGTTTTTATAAGGACAGTCATGAAGAAGAACAAACAAAAGAGGATGAAGATGAAGGTCAAGCAGTATATATTGGACTGAACATTCTTCTTTGATTGTGATGCTTTTTAAAGTTCTATTTGGAAGCTTTTAATGGTTTGCTGCTCGGAAGGAGTAAATAAACCTTATATGGATAATGCTAGCCTCCTTGTCTTTAATACAATCTCAATTCTTTATTCAGTAAGCCTATAAGAATCGTCATTATTCATCATGATAGACGTGACAGATGAAGGAATCACTAAGATTTACAGACACATTTGCCATAGCAGAAAAGCTGACACCTTGAGAACAGTCTTATTTAAAGTGGTGCCACTTGTGCTTCAATTTAGTCCCACTGGCTCTCTTTTAAAAAAAAATCTAATATACTACCCACCAAGGGTAATCAACCTTAATATCAGTTACAGAGTATTGTTATCCTTGAATACTGTGGACAAGATATTGAAGACCAAACTGTGAACTAGATTAAAAGGATAGGTTTGCTTTAGAGTCATATATGTCCCTTGACTATGTATTAAAAGCTAAGGTTTGTAGACAAAGAATCAAGCAGTAATTAATAGTAAATTTATAATTACCTAAATGCACTTACCTTCTTGATATTTCGATCCTCAGAATTCATGCCACAATATTTTGTTTGCCAGACATTTCTGTAGTCGGTTGTTTGACTTACATCCCCCCCACCAAGAATAAACTTTCATTTTAGGTATCAGTTCTAGGACCTGGCTGCAATCACGAAAGGAAAGGTGAGCAAAAAAAATATCAGCTCTGAAGATTTTGGCATATCAAAGGGAACATGCACAAGAGAAAACACACCATGAAAGGCATATGTAACAAACAAATAAGTAACTTCCCATCACTTTCCAAAGGCAACATATGTGATCTAATTCTTGCACTGTAACACACTCTCTACCTCAGATCCAAACAGAATAGACTGGTCTACCTACCGGTCCGGTCCCGCTTCATAGAGAAATAATTACCTTGATTTAAACATCAGACACTACAAAATAGGGAAATAATAAAATGGCACCCCTTTAATTCAATTAAACAGATATAATATCATATTGCTATTTGATAACTTTAAAATAAAGGCCCAAATTGAACAACAGATAAACAAGTTGCTATGCCTTCTACCTGGAATAATCTATATAGCTGTTTAACGAGAAAATACCAGAAAAAAATGAAAGCAAGAAAACAAAGTACAAAATACAAGCAAAAGGAATATAAGAAACTATTTAAACAAACTATGTATTACCAAAATGAGGAAGACCAAAAAAGGGTAAAGGTTCATCGACATAAGAACTACCATGAATAACAAAACTGCATGCAAAAAAAACAAACATATATCAATAATTTGAAATTCACCTACAAACATGAAGGCACTCTTCAGCATGGTGAAGCCATTTGCCAACATGCTACCCACATTGACTCTCCCATCTCAGGATCCTTTGTCACCGAAATAACAAGGTTATTCTCTAAGTTCCTGAAAAGAGGAACATATATCAAAATAACAAATCATTCCCACAAGACATGATCAAATATGGTTTAAATTCAAGGAGGCAGGGCTTGATATAGTACTGAATACCTGTGCTCAAATTAAGCTATCTTCATTTGCAGAACATTCCACCAAAGTGGACGAGAGATTGAGCTCTCTCTGCAGCACTGATTCAAAACTAGACAACAAATCACTAACCCAGGGAGTTATCCCTACTGCAACGAAAGGTGGATAAATACGTAGCCTTTAAAGGAAACCAGACCAGACTTGTGTCCAGAGAGCCAGATGAAATTAAAACCAATAACCCAGCTACGATGCCTTGAATTTTTTGGGGAAAATTGTAGAAAGCTAGCTACATGAATACTAATTAGAGTTAGAATTAATTTGATTATGTATAATTAATTAAAATCATTGCATACAAGCTACATGAATACAATTCCTAGATCAGACTTCTACAGCAATACTAATCAGGCTACAAGTCCAAAAAGCATCACTGAGACAGGCACACCTGATCCTTCTTGAAGCCTGTAGATGATGGACAATGGTGAAACCAGTCTGATGGTGCAGCTCAAACCTAGGCCTGGGCAGAGTTTGTGGTTCCGCTACACGGAACTCCACGAAGTGACCAAAAAACTCTGCTGCGCTACGCGGAGTTCTGCTAGCAGCGGAGTGCGTTAGGTCGCGCTGTCCACACTGATTTTTAGCGCTGAGTTTTTGTCCTGCGCTCGAAAATCAGTGTGAAATCACCATGTGCAGCACAAGAGGTCGCTGCTTCTTTCTGCCACTTGAGTAGATTTTCTACTCGAGCGGCAGCTTCCTCAACGCAAACGGAAGGTTTCTCAACACGAGCGGTCGCAGCCATTTGCGACCGCCCGCATGGAGAAATATCACTGGGAGGTGATCTAGCAAGGGATTTTCCTCGCTCATAAACTTTACGTCGGCGAGTGCAAGCAAGGCAAAAAACTCCACTCCGTGAGTTTTTCAGAACTCTGCGTGTTCCGCGGAGTGCGGAATACTCTGCAAACTACACGAACGGACCGGAGTTCACCGGCCAGGCCTATTTGAACCCTCAGCACCTTTTAGTCGTCAATCAAGAGAACCTGCTGGACCGTCATGCTACACCCATAAGAATCAGAAATTTTTGCTGAATTGATTTAACTCCTTTATGACATAGGAAACCAGGTTGTGAGGGTGGTCCCTAAACTGCAGAGTAAATCAGGAATCTGCATTTTCCCTCACATTGTTTTAAAAATACGTTGAAACCCCAGGAGCGGGTTGCCAGAGTCTCCACTTCCAACTAGTATACCTACACCTAAATACACCCACTAGGCATTGTAGTTCCCAGAATGGAGAATAACTAGGCAGACCCCAAAACCTGATTGAAATCTGCTTGCCTGCCCCGATTCCAGGGACTGTTCTTCTGATACTCACCACCACCGCTCAACAGGTGCTGGATATCCGAATGGTCGGTGTGTGTTGGGTGGCTGATGGTGGGAGAAGGGGAGGCCATCTGTGGTGAAGGGCGGTGGAGGCTTGGCTGGAGGGTTTTGTCTGCTCCCCTGGCATCCTAGAAGAGGTAGGCAGGGGTAGAACCGCGTCTGTGTCCACAGCCCATGATCTTGTCGTTAGTTGCCTGTGATTTTACCACATAAGGGGCCCCTGCTAAAATTAAGGCGGTGTTTCAGGAATCGGTAATTTCGGGTCTGGAAACCACCCGTACTATGTTTAAGCAATCATGTGTTGCATCTTTCGAAATCTCCCAGAGAAAGGTGCCTGTCATACGCTGTGCACGTGCATAAGTAAGGACACGCATGCCTAAATAATTGTCATAAAACCAGTGACATTTTCTAGTCCACGAATACAGTGAGATATAGATTTGCAGTGATGAGATTTCAGCAAGAGGTAGAAATGGTCTGAACTGAACAGCTTTGTGAGGCATGCCACACCTTAAAGGACACAGTTCGAGCAGCCTTTTTCTCTTTTCTTGGATAATTTAACTGTTTGCATCGTTGTGAATATGAGCATTGCACCTATTCTATTTTATTTTCATTTGTGTATAAAATGTGATTAGAAGTAAGGTTCCCCTTAGTGGGGCAGCTGCGGAAATCAACACAATCTTCATTTATCATTCAAATATATAATTCCTGTACTATCTGAGTGTGTTTGATGGAAATATCTTGTGTTATAAATATCGATCTGTTTCACATAAACAGTCCAGCAGGTGGCGGTGTTTGCCAAGAGATGACTGTACACTGTGCTATGAAAAGCTTGTTTACCATTCCATTCATCCTGTCAGAAGCTAGGAGCTTTACAACCCTGAAACTGCACGTCATCAGATGTGGCAATCCTGGGATATCGTTGTTATTACATTTTTTGTAGTAACTGCAGAGTCCCCTCGTACTGAATCCTGAATCAGTCCGAGGCATTTTGTAAATGTCCCCTGTTGTCATCCTAATGCAAGGGATAGACACAAGACGGGCAAATAATGACCAATCCTCGATTTATTCTTTAGGCCTCCTTGAAATGTGACGTACTAACAAACTGATGCGACGCATTACACCAAAGAAAGTTTAAAGCAGTAGCATTATGTAGGTCAGAACGAATGAAGGTTAGTTTTTTACTTTCAGATATCCCTGTCATATTTTTAATGTAAGCAGGTTTTGCATATTTTAACACCAGGCTTTGCATCCTAATTGTGTCCACTTGGGGAACAGAATATGTGCATTCACACTCTTCAATGTAACCTAACATTTTAAAACCTTTTCTCTTGGGATCTCTTCTAATTTAATTGTGAATATCAATGTTCAATGGCAAAAAATGAAATAAAGAAACATATTTCTTTTTTAAAGTATCAATGTGTTTTGATGGGTTACTCCGCTCTTAAAGAAGGAGACTCTGGACCCTAGCATTTCCTCTAATTATCGACCTAATTCCCTTCCATTTTTTACAAAAATCATGGAAGCTGGATAAATACACAGCTAGATTCTAACAGTGAGGAAAATGGTGTATTTAATAAGCACCAATGTGGATTCAGATCCTGGCTTTGCACTGAAACCGTACTTACGGCAGGTATCAATGACATCCGTATGATCTTGGATGGAGGAAGTTCTGCGACCTTCATCCTTCTTGGGGGCATATTATCAAGAACGGCGTTAAAATTATCGCCGCTTTAGCGGCAGAAAACTGCCGCTAAGCGGTGATAATGGGCTTGATAATATGCCCTGGAGAATTCCAATAGAAGCCCATGTTGACACCAGAACATGGGCTTCTATTGGAATTATCCAGGGCATATTATCAAGCCCATTATCGCCGCTTTAGCGGCAGTTTTCTGCCGCTAAAGCAGCGATAATTTTAAGGCCGTTCTTGATAATATGCCCCCAAATTTTTCAGTCGCCTCCGTTACGGTTTCTCATCCTATTTTACTGAAAAGTTTATTTGCTATTGGCCTGAGAGTCAATCCGCTCAGATGGTTTGAATCCTTTCTGCAAAATAGAGCTCAGGCAGTCCAGATGGCAGCTTTTCGCTCAGATTTCCTGTCGTGTTCCTCAGAGGTCTGCTCTCAGTCCTACCTTTTTAATATATATGTTGCTTCCATGGCAGATTTGATTGCACTGTTTGGCTTTCAATGTTATGGCTATGCAGATGATACCCAAATAAACATCCACATGGAGGGCAACATTTCCCAACTCCAGGAGTAGTTCAAAGACTGCTTGATTAAGGTAGCTAACTGGATCACTGCCAATTCTCCCTGGCTAAAGTCAGATAAAATGGATATTTTAATATTTGGAAATCCCTCGATCTGGCCCTCTACGTGGTGGCTCCAATTGTTAGGAGAATGTCCGGTACCGGCATCCACTGCCTGTAATCTGGGCGTGCTATTTGATAGCAAACTTTCATTTGAGTATCAGATTAATAAGGGAGAGGATGTAGCCTAACGGCTAGGACGGTCGATCTCAAATCTGGGGAATCAGGTTCGAGTCCGAGTCTCGGCAACGACGTTCAACATCCTGTGATTCTGGGCAAATCACTTAATCTCCCCGTGCCTAACAAAAATGAATGTGTCCTCATGTAAAGCGCACTGATACCTTTGGGTCAAGTTCGCGCTCTATAAAATCTCAAAATAATAAGTTAATGCCTATGTGCTTCCTGCTAATGAAACAACTAAAGAAGATCCTCTTGCTTATTCCTCAACACTCTCGACAGTTGCAGGTTCAAGCCTTGTTTTTAAGCAGACTGGACTATTGCAATGCTCTCTATGTTGGACTTCTGGAGAGGTTAGAACTTGTATAGAAAGCAAAAGCTAGGTTGACTTTTGGGAGGAGTACGTTTGACAGTGTTTCGTCTATATTTCGTGAGTTACACTGGCTCCCTGTTCATATGAGATGCCGGTTCGAGGCCCTTTGTATGGTTCATAAGGCCCTTTACCCAGTAGGACAGTCTTCGTATATATCTGATATGTGTAAAAAACACATTCCTCCCAGTCTGCTATGCTCGACCTCCACTTGTCTGATCACTGTACCAAAATGCCAGAGACAAAAATTGGGAGAACAGGTTTTTTTCTGTGGTTACAGCTCAGGCATGGAACAGACTGCCACCGCGATATGCCTAGAGCCAATTATCTTACAATTTTATAGGGTTCTAAAAGCCCATTTTCTTACATACGCTTTGCCTTGAACCATTGAGTATGCAAGTTGCTGTATAGAGTATATTAGTTTGCTAGCGCCAAGACACCTTCAGGTAATTGAACGATCTATAAAACTAATAAATAAATAGAATGGGTCTGACCACTTGCTGTAATGTCAGTTTGTGACTTATGGCTGGCAAACCAGATCTGTGTATTTTCTTACAATATTTATGGTAAGTCTTTTCACAGTGACAACCACTTGAGAAAAATAGTATATACGTTGATCAAGATTAATCACACACATGTGACTCCCCATCTGAACGTGGTATTTTATATACACTAATCAATGGATAAATGGAATTGAAAACGTTGTTAATATTTCCACACATTGTGCAGAGCAGCATATGAAAAACAGCTGTGTTACTTTGTACAACATCACAGCTTTTGTGTAGTACCAAAATTACTATACGTTGGGCAGCAGAGATTATGACATCACCCACATGAATGGTAATAAATTGCAGTGCATGGTGGTAGTATGCACTCAAACATTTTACAAAAGTGCAGGAAAATAGATGCAGAGTTGGAAAGCACCAAAGGGGAGACCACCCCCCACCCCCATAATGCCACAATCAGGGAGCCAGTATAAGCATGAACTTCTAGCGTTTCAGACATTTTCTAAATAAGTAGGAGAGGTTTTGTGCCACACATATTCCTCTGGGCCTGGGTGTCAGCTGGATTCTCCATACCAGATTAGGACATGTAATTGGAGGAGCCTTCCTGTCTTTACAGAGGATCCATTTTCTGTTTCTTGGTGGAGGTTTGAGTTATGGCCTTTAAAACAAAGGACCCATTGTTTTGTGGTACATAGCGCCAGAAAATGGTGACTGTGGAAGTACAGGTGAAAATGGTATCGTCCTCACAGTAGTTCCACAGTTTTTGTTTTCAAGTGAAAGAACAGTCGATCCATTTGAATGGCATAAGCAGCCGCATAAGTTAGTTTATTTTAAGGAACAACTTCACGTCAGTGAAACGCTGCTAAGGTAACACTGAGTAACCTCGCAGCCAGGGAACTCCACACCTGGATCTCCAACTGCGCAGACAAGCTCGCCCCGCTATGCAACACCCTAGGAAAGCCGCCTGGTTCACCACCGACCTCCAAGATGCCAGGCGCACCTGCAGACGCCTGGAGAAGAACTGGAGAAACAGCAAGACACCAGAAAACTACACCACCTACAAGAACGCCATGACGGAATACCACCAACGCATAAGAACCACCAAAAGAACCTTCATCCACAACAAAATCCTCGTCCACACCAGCAATGCCAAGGAACTCTTCAGCGTCATCCAGGGATTCACCAAGCCCCGCAGCGAAGCCACGGACATCACCCCCTCCCAGGACCTCTGCGACAAGCTCGGATCCTACCTCCACCTGAAGATCAAAAAACTCTACGACAACTTCAACGACCACACACCAGACTCCACAGCCACCCCGCCCTCCGGCAATGCCAGCCAGCCCACTATCTCCTCCTGGACCCCAGTCACGACCGAAGAGACCGCATCGACCATGAAAGGCATCCATTAAGGGGCTCCCACAGACCCCTGCGCACCACACATCTACCACAGAGCTGCCACCGCCATCACACCCGAACTACAATGCACCATCAACACCACCTTCGCAAACGGCACCTTCCACGAAGACTGGAAACGCGCAGAAGTCAGGCCCTTGCTCAAGAAGCCCTCAGCAGACCCTACTGACCTCAAGAACTACCGGCCCATCTCGCTCCTCCCCTTTGTGGTGAAAGTCGCTGAGAAGACCGTCAACGCTGAACTGACAAGGTTCATCAAAGACAATGCCGTCCTTGACCCTTCTCAATCCAGATTCCGCTGCAACCACAGCACTGAGACCGCCCTACTCGCCGCCACAGACGACATCTGCACCCTCCTCGACCAAGGCCACACAGCAGCCCTGATTCTACTAGACCTGTCAGCAGCATTCGACACTGTCTCCCACCGCACACTTGCAGCCAGACTACACGACGCCGGCATACGAGGAACCGCCCTCGACTGGATCCGATTGTTCCTCAACGGCAGAAACCAAAGGATCAGACTGCCACCCTTCCTCTCCGAACCCACGGAAATCAAGTGTGGAGTCCCACAGGGGTCATCACTCAGCCCAACTCTCTTCAACATCTACATGGCCCCCCTCGCCGCCATCGTCCGACAGCACGGCCTCAACATAGTATCCTACGCCGATGACACCCAGCTCATCCTCTCCCTCACCAAGGATCCCACCACAACTAGACTCAACTTCCAGAAAGGAATGCAAGACGTCGCTGCCTGGATGAGCAACAGCTGCCTAAAGCTCAACTCGGAGAAGACTGAGGTACTCGTCCTCAGAACCACCCCATCGGCATGGAACAACACCTGGTGGCCCACTGCCCTCGGCAGTCCCCCGACCCCCACAGACCATGCCAGAAACCTCAGCATCGTACTCGACTCCTCCCTCTCCATGAACCGACAGTTCAACGCCGTCGCCTCCAGCTGTTTCACCACCCTCCGCATCCTCCGTAAGACTTTCAAATGGATCCCCCCCAAGTCAAGGAAGACAGTCACCTATGCACTCATCACCAGCAGGTTGGACTACAGAAACGCCGTCTACGCCGGCATAAACAAGTCCCTACTTCGTAAGCTCCAGATGATACAGAACACCGCCGCCAGACTCATCCTCGGCATCCCTCGACAAGAGCACATCAGCCAACACCTTCAGGAAGGCTCTCAAGACCTGGCTCTTCGACTGAACGGAACGGCTGACACCCCCCCCCAGCGCCTTGAGACCCTCACAGGTGGGTAGTGCGCTTACAATTCCCTGATTTATTGATTGAATAATGTCTTATAAAATGTCAATTTATTAATGTTGTGAGAAGGAAGTACTAAATAGTCTTTTTCACTTCCCCTGATTCACTAAACTGTCTGAGTCCTATGCACTATATATTATTTTATTGCCAAGCCAGGTGTATTCAATAGGATCACATATTTTGCTAATTCCACAGAATGTTTTTTCCACGGATTAGTCTGCGGAAGAAGTCACGCGCACAGAAGCACCCTTCAGTGCGGCAGTCCTGAGTGTTCCTTTAAATTTAATTTTCTGTAGGACCTTGGGGGGGGGGGGCGAAGAAAATAAATATTAGGTACAATCCCTTTACTCTATCCATCCCCTTTCAAAACTTTCTTATTCAAAGGAATTTGATATTTTGAGCTGTTTCTCACGAGGGTTCCAGCAGGTGGCGATGTTTGCCATGCCCTGCATGAAAGCTCGTGCAGCCTGTTCACCGAAAATCTTGTTTACCCTTCGATTCACCCAGTCAAATGCTAGCAGCTTATATAACTGAGAGCTACACATCGCCAGAAGAGGGAATCCTGGGAGATCCTGAATCGCCCCGAGGCATTTTGCAATTACTCTTTGTTGTCATCATAATACTAGGGAGAGACATAAAATAGGCACAGATTGCCAATGAAAGCATGACTTGGTCATGACTTAGTCATCCTTGATTTATATTATTTTACCTCCTTCAATTTTGCCACGGAAAACAGAATTCATGCAATACCTTAGACCCGAAAGATGTAAAGGAGTAGCTTTTTATAGGGCAGAAAGAATAACGGTTCATTTTTAACTATATACCGTAGCTAGTTTAATATAGTACAATAGCAGGCTTTGTTTTTTTTAATTGTGTGCACTTAGGATGCGAAAATGTGAATATCATTACATTCATTCCAACTTTACATTGTAAAACCCTTTTCATCTGCTTTCCATCCTTATATGTTCGCAGTGCATCCAAGTGTTTGGGGCGTCAGATGGGCTGTTCTAAAGACAGTTTGTGTTTGTGTCTGGCCAGCGAGCTCTGTGCATATTTACATTTCCCTTTGAACTACGCTTCCCAGGAAGTCACGTGACGACACAGCAGCAGCCTCCCAAGCAGCGCCTGCCAAGCTGCAGCTCCCTGTGTGGCAGCAAGAAAGTTCCCGCTGCAGCATCGTACGGCCCCTTTTGTAATACCATGTTTAAGGCTTGCGTTAGTCAAGGCCTTTTGCCACCCGTAGGGTTTTTCAGTCTTCTCCCTTCATGCATCGGTCTGTTGTTGTGTCATCCACATTTTTCGTTCGCCCCTAGAGCACACAGCATGGGCCAGCTCTTGCCATTCGCTAATTTCACTGTGAAAGACGGCATTTTGATTTTTCACAAAGAGCACATCCACACACAAAGTAGTTCCATTCAGTACCAGAGACTACTATGGCAATGAGTGATTTTTGAGAGATTTGTTTTCCGTTTTTAGCCAAGGTTGCCTTTTTTTTTTTACTGACGAGGGCCTGGCCACTCCCCAAGCAATATACTTTTACAAAAATCATGCCAAAACAAGCACTGACAAAGCCAAAGGCTTGCAACCAACACCACACCAGCTGGCTTTTCCATTGTTTGTTTTAAACTGTGCCAGCCTTGTAGTAGGGTAGTAGGGTCTAGGCAGAGGAGATCTCTATGCACACTGAATATCGAAACCCCAATATTAGTAGACTGAGGCAAAATATTGAATAAAAGATATTGGCATGTAAGTAAGTCTAGATTTTCTATACTTAACTCCACATCTATGTACCTACATGGTACATATAGGGGCATATTTACAAGGGCATAGCGCCACAGGAGCGTCATTTCTACCAATGCTCTGGTGGCGCTATGCCCTGCTCCATATTTGCAAAGCAGCACTAAGCCACTTTGAGTGGCTTAACGCTGACTTGTAAATACGGCCCTTTTTCACGCACCATTTGCGTGAAAGGGGCGTGCAATGGGTGTTGCTGTGGACATTTCCATGCAACACCCATTGCATTTTGATGCTGCCCACGATTTACAAGAATCTGTCAATCTGAGGCAGCGCCAAAAGCTAATGCCAGTGAAAAGCAGGTGCTCGAGTGGCCCAACAGGGAGAAATAGTTTTATTTCTCCTTGTTGTGTGCTCTTTCTGCATTCTGCAGCACACAAAGAAGGAGCAAAGCACCATTAATGATTGTTTATATGCAGGAAGATGTCCCTTCCTGCAGAAAAGCCATCATTAAATAATGGTGATTTACTACTTCAATGCATGCTGCAGAATGCACATAGAAGTAGCAAATCGCCATTAGGTACATCTTCCTGAACAAAAACATCATCCCTGCAGCACAAGCACCCTTGCAAAATGGTGCAAGGGTGTCTGCACTGGCGCTAGGCAGCTATATTTAGCACCTGCGCAAGGGAAAACACCGGGGTGCGCCGTATTCTTGTAAATACAATGCATCCCTGCATTTTTTAATTGACGCAGCACTGCAAAATTGCTTGCAGCCCTGCGCTGTGCCATTTCCTAGTAAATATACCCCATAACTTCAAGGTACATAGATGTGGAATTAGGATAGTAAATCTATACTTCCCTATATGCACTCACTTTTTGATATCTTGTCCCTCAATATTCTGTCATCAATATTCTTGTCCCACAATATTGTTCGTATCGTACAACCAGGTGGAGCTACTACTACTCCTCAGGTTTATTGTGTGAATGCAGAATGTTGCTGAACTCTTAAGCTGCTTTGTAATACAGCCATATTCATTCTAGCATGAGGAGAATTGGCTGGACGTCCATATTTAGGCCCTGAGTATCAGCTGTGGGTTAAATAGTAATCTCTGTGAAAACAGAAGTTTGCACAGGAATATGAATTCTGGGTTGTGTGATAATTATCACACCTCTTCTGTTTTCCTCTGACAGACTTCAGCAGATTAGGTGTGCCAAATTTATCAAGGGCCAGAACAAGTCAAGATATGAGAAGTTTGATGAGTCAAGCATTTGGTGGGTTAAATACACACAATATCTCTCATTACCATATCCAAAAAAACAATATTACACCTCAGAGTAGTGTTACTTACAGGTTTTGGTAAATACTCCACCCTAATCAAGACAGCTCATAATTAGGTCCATACTGTCTTTTGGAAGATGATGTCAAGCTATATCTGAGTTCCTTCCACACAATTCTTTAAGCAGTCCCTTCTACACCCTGAGACTCAATCAAATATTAAGACCCTTAGTATGTTTCAGTAGCACAGTAGTACCTTGACCATCTAGGGTGGCTTGGACAACCATCAATCCTGACTTCTATAACTGCAGAGCAATCCCAGTAATCCTGATCCAAAAAATGAATCTAACAGACGGAGAATTGCGTTTTCCCAGACCCATCAATTCCATGTTTAACCTTTTAGAACCTAAGACGTATCCCTCTACATAATGTATCCAAAGCCATGTATATACCTCTGAAACATTTTAAGTTTCCCAAGACCACATTCATAGCTTCTTTACTCAGACCGAAATCAAAATGTTCCTTGCATTGTGTTTTTGGGGGAATAGTTATGCAGCATTCGGTTGTATGGGGCAACCATTGGCAAGGTGCTGCTCACGTCTGTTATTACCACCAGCAACCGCATATCTATAGCAGGTACCGTATGATTTTCTGAACCACAGAAGAAGGTTGTGGTGCTCAGCAGGGAGGTAGATAGATCCTCATTGTGGGAATTGCGGAAAAAGACAGATCCTCAACCATGTTGAATCTTTCAGTGAGGTTGGACGAAATTCAGAACTTTTATTGCATTTGAGGTGCTTCTGCTCCTCAGTCATATCAGTATCCTCAAATAAGAGAATCTCGTCATTCAGGTGCCTAGTTTGTTTGCGTGTGGGCCCTGTTTTTTAGTGAGACCAGACTTCTTCATTTGAATGATATTACATTAAATAAAGTTCATATAAAGTAGCACTCTGATACCTGAAAATGATCAGATCCATTGCACAGTATACCTCGGTTCCTCGCCCCTACACCCTTTTCCACGCTTACTCTCCATCATTATAAAGACTGTCAGAACTTTTTTCTACCATCTTACCACACCTGGGGTAAGCAGATGGACCTACTAGTGGACAAGTAAGTCCCAACTATCTCCAATCAGAACATTCACTGTATATGTAGACACACTTCAGAACTCATAAATTACAAATTTCTATGTAAGAGTTGTAATAAAAAATGATACAAAGATATTCATTAGGTTAGGAATGCATATGTGGCATCAGGCATGATCACCCAAATATGGCGCTCCAGATCATACAATTTCAGCGGTGCACCGCAACTACAAAGATACTACAGGAGGTATAAGTAATTCAATGAAAGAAATTAAATACAGCAGACCTGCAGAGAAGCTCTATTAGTGTTCCATCCAATGGATGGAGTGCAGTGAGCTATTGGTACTATTCCATTATAGGTAGGGCAGCGCTATAGACAATTGCAGGTACTGCTACATTGAAGGTGTGGAAGTTTTGCACAGAAGTGCTCATACTGTCCACCTAAATGTACAAAGCTCAGCACAGAACTGCTCACTATCCCTCCAGAAAGTGACACAAACTTGGGAATGGAGTATATAAATTTCCTTAGGCCACAATGGGTGTTTTGCCCCTGTCTTTTGGGTCACTGGCGCACTTTTTGTTATTATAGGAGGAGCCACAGATGTTTCTTCTCCCCTTCTGTAATACAGAGTGTGGAGGGAAACATTTTGTGCCCTGGCAATCTCAAGGGGGTTCCCACATGCACATGGTGGTGTGGCTCGATGCACATGAGGACTGCTCTTGTCCCTGCAGCCGCACTGTATTACTGGTTGAGGCCTGGGACAAACAGTGGCTCAGGAAGTGCACAACTGTGTAGCCACAAGGCAATGGCATACAACTGACACCCCTGGCAACTGTCTTAGAGGTGGTCTCACACATTGCATCTTCCAGCAGGGGATCCCTGTCCCACTCTTGAAAACCAGACCAATCTCCTTAACAGTGATAGAAAAGGCCTCAGTTTCAAACGACAGCTCCGTTTATCACTGCTATGCTCTTCCCAGGTCAGGTGACACCTCTGGACGACAAGCCTGTGCTGAGCTAAACACGTTTTCTTTTTGTAATCTGGCAGAAAGTCCCACTTTGCACTGAGATCAACAAATAAAGATGTGCCTGGGTCAGGTAGCGGCCTGTGCAGGATTAGTGTCATTTGCCACCAGGTGAGAAGTGCTAGTGATGTCCATTGCGGAGTGAAGAGCACTGGCTACTACGTAAAGATGTTACAGTACCAACATAGTAATGGCTATTGTTCTAGAAAACATCGCAAATTCTCATTTTTTTTTGCTTTCTAACTTGTGCATGAAAAGAAGCTTTGCAAAGGATAAACTTGCATTTAGATATTGTGAATTCCTTTGCCAGCTTAACAGTATTTAATTCGTGAAAATGATCTCACTATATGTTGAAAATTGACTGCCCACTGGGAAAAAGCCTTGCTAGGGCAACTTGGCAAACTGTGCAACTTTGTGATGGGTGAAAATTGAGAACTTTGCAAAACTTTGCCAGCGAAAAGAAGAATTTAGTGCACGCATCGTTGAGATGTGAGAAGTACCTGTAATCAATTTCCCTTATGCAACCTACTATGTGCCTGTCACCATGACCTAATAACCCCCCTCCGTTCTCCATATGTAAAAACAACAGTTGTCCTCTCAGCTAGTTACAGAGGGATGCCGAAGGTATTACAGAAGTAGCAGCACCAGCACCAACTTTGAAAAGCTCCTGCAACTGCTTTGAAAGCTAATTTCAGAAGCTGGCTCTGTTTTCAGTGTCAGAGTGTGACTAGAAATGGGAGGTGAATGTTTGCTGTCCTAAACCAATGAGAACTAGCATTTGCAATGCAATAGGTCTCGCATTTACGAGAGTTTGAGCTATTGGCATTGTAAATGACAATGCCTTTTGTTTATGTGTTGTTTTTAAAACAGATAAATAAAAAGCATTGTAATTTACAATGCCAATAGCTTAAACTCTCGCAAATGCGAGACCTATTGCACTGCAAATGCGAGACCTATTTCCAAAGCAAATGCATTCAGCGCCAGTGCTACAAAAATTTTAAAAAAGCATTAGGAGAGAGCGTGACAAAGCTATTTGAGAAAATAGTGCACAGAGGCTGTAATTAAAGCCTACAGAGTAACAACACACGTAACAGGGGGGTAGCCATGGGAGGTTACAAAATGAGACAAGGTGGTACTAAGGAGGGACTACTAAGCCTATTGACCAATAAACACCCACAGTTTACAGTGGACAATGACACAAGCCAATGAAAAATATGGGCAGAGAGTGGGCGGAGCTTCAAGTACCTACCTGAATACAGCATGCCTCGCAGAGCAGCGCATGCGCTGCCCAGGCTCGACCTAAAAAACAGCACAATGTACTGTGACAGGTCAGAGTAGAGTAGCTGTGCTTCTTGATGTAAAGATTGCCTTTGCTGGGCCTTTTTACAGAATTGGCGCCAACACTGCCTGTCTGGCCACTTTTAAATCAGATGAAACCAGCACTGCCACTTAATTTATGGTCGAGAACTAGGAGGGACGTCGAGCATTGCCGGAATTATTTTTTTTTTTAAAGTGGCAAACCTACTTAGTTATTGTGTTAGGTCTCGATATCGATTTGTCGGCCTCTCCTCTGTAACCCACACCAAATAATTCAACTGTTGTGTACCATTTCAGCTTTTCTTTAATTTTGTTTAAAAAAAGCGAGGCGCGCCAACATTATCCAGGAAGGTAGGAGATGTTTTCTATGTTTGTATCTCTGTACGAGCGTGTCAGGATACTTTTTAAAACGCCACGTGCTCTTAGGAACGCTTTTTTTTTCCCACACGACATTGAACAGATCTCATATTGGCACCGAACAAAGGCAGCCTCCCTGCTGTTTCCAATGAAGCTAGTAAATGAATGTGCTTCACACAACTGAAAAACCGGCAGGTACTTTGAGGTCACCCATAAAGGATATGCTAATTATTTTGCGCTCCATTATTCAAAGGCTGCACCACACTCACAGTTGCTTCTAATTAAAAAACAGTTGCTGAGGGAGAAGCGGTTGTAGCACAGCACTGCAAACCTACTACCAACATGAAAGCAAATGTGTTGTCTTTAGACGCACTCCTACCAGATGTTCCCACGACGTTTGAAAAGAATTCGAAAATAAATTGTTGTCACCTGGAATTAAATCATCAGCTACAGATTTAAAAACAATATAAATTTAGCCTCATTGAGCTGATCTTCTCTCGGTGGATTTTTTAAAAGACATTCAATTTCAAATGAAACAGGAAGAGAGGGATCAGCAAAGGAGATAAAACTATACAATATTCTGGAAGGGTCATACAATGTGTAGTACCTCTGACTGTAAACCCTGGCCGGTTGTTTTTAGAGGAAGTGACTGAGTTGTGGCCCTGTAAAGAAGCACTTGAATAAAATATATTTTCCAGCAAGCCCATTCCTAATTTTTCAAAGAAAATGCGGTGCTGGAGAAAGTAAATAAGTATGTACATTTATTTACACCAGGTTAGTGTTGGCTTAAATCCACTGCTTAATTTGAGCTGGTGGATGCAGGTGATGCCCTTTGGCACTCTTTTTTGGGTTCCGCCCGGGACTCATTTTTATTCATCAGTCTTTGGCCCAGAGCAGGAGAGGGAAAGACAGCAAAGGGACAAAGAAAGAGAAAAATAAAGACGAAAAATAGTTATGAAGGAATAAAGCAGGGGTGTAAAAAAACTGGAAATGTTAAATAGAGCAGCAGGGACAGAATATTGGTGGATGACCCACCCATGAGGTGAACCCAGACTATGCAGCCTTGGTATTCAGCAACCTCGACATATGGATGCAGAGCTGCTGGGCTTCTGAGAAAAATGTGGGCCTCTGCACTTATTCTTTTACAAAATAAGCACAGCTTAAATCAGAAAACAGTAGACATGTTCCACACACTCTACTCTCAAAAATGCAGTGGGCATTTGTATTTTTACATTCTGAATGAGCTAAATTATAAGAGACCTTTCTATATATTTCAGTGGGATGGAGGACTAAAATCTTTTGCAAAATATCCAGGGGCATATTTACAAGCCCCTTGCGCCACTTTTGCGCCGCCGTTGCGTCACTTCTGTGACGCAGCGGCGGCGTAAAGCCAGCGCCATGCTGCGGGGTATTTACAACGTGACGCATCTAGGGAGATGCGTCACGTTGTAAAGCCCTGCGCCACATGAAACCTGCGTCAGGTTTCATGTGGGCGTTCTGGCGCAGGGGGGGGCGTTCCGGCGCAGGAACGCCTCAGAAAAGTGGCTGAGTGAAATCTACAAGATTTCACTCAGTCACTTTTCCGACCCCGCTGCGTCAAAACCTTGCGCCTGCTTGAAGCAGGCGTAAGGCTTGACTTACCATGTTAGACATGGGCATGGTTGGAACAGTGCTGGAGTTGCGTCGCGCCCGCGACACAACTCCAGCAGTGCGCTAACGTTACGGCAGCAGATGCGACACGCATCTGCATTTCCTTGCGCCATGATGCACCGCATTGTAAATGCTGCGCATCCGTGGTGGCGCAAGGATTGAGATGCGTGTCGCACGTTTCCTGGCGCATCCCTGCTGATTTGCAGGGATGTGCCAGGAAACGTAAATATGCCCCCCAGTTTTTTAAAGTGAGTGGACTGAGAGGTAATAACTGAGTGGTAACGTATGCTCTCACAATTCACTTGTGCTAATTAGAACATTCAGCGGCATATTTACAAGGGGTTATTGCCACCAGAACGTCACTTTTTTAAATGTTCTGGTGTTGATAACCTGAAAGGGGCAGGCAATGGGTGTTTCAGTGGGCGTTCCGCGCGGGCACCCATTGCTCTTTGACGCTGTCCTCTATTTACAAGGCTGATGTAAATATGGGGCAGCACCAAAAATAAGACCAGGGAAAACCTGGTCTTAAACTGGCGCAGCGAGAAGAACTGATTCCTTTATCCTCGTTTTTGCTGTTTCTATGTGTGCTGCATTCTGCAGCACACAAAGAAAGACCAAATCGTCATTAGTGATTGTTTATATGCAGGAAAGGACACCTTCCTGCACATGAACAATCATCCCCTGCAACGCACGCACCCTTGCACTATGGTGCAAGGGTGCCTGCTCTGGCGCTAGGCAGCTAAATTTAGCGCCAGTGCTAGGGGAAACACAGGAGTGCGCTGTATTATTGTAAGTATGTTGCATACCTGCTTATTCAGAATGTCAAAGCGCGGAGTTACCAATTGTG
Organism: Calotriton arnoldi; assembly: GCA_963921515.1. Lineage (NCBI taxonomy): Eukaryota > Metazoa > Chordata > Amphibia > Caudata > Salamandridae > Calotriton > Calotriton arnoldi. Next base: position 1,492,154 of record CAWUFW010004112.1, read on the forward strand.
GCATAACACAGCACTCCACCATTCTGTTGTAAATATGCCCCTGAGTGACATCATACTTCTCCGCCAGGATGTTGATACTGTGTAGAGTAACAAGATGACTTTATGTCACAAGAGCACAACTTCCCCATCCGTGGGATTTCATCTAAATTAACATCATGGGTGTCATAGGCTCCAAGCCAAGGAAGGAAAATGAGCAGTCCATGCTCCTTGTTGAGGAAGTAAAGAACATTCAAAATTAGGGTGGAGAGGGCCCTCACACCCCAGGCCCCACTGTACCCCAAGTCAGTTGAAGGCCGTTCTTCCTAATGCGTGTGCCCATAGCTCACTGTGCACGGCTCAAGGTTGTACGCATAGGGCTTTGGGGACATAGGTGTGGGTACATGTTTGGACCAATGGCATGAACTTTGAATGGAGTGGAAGGTGCACAGTGTGGTTGGCTTTGAATCTGGGGGAGCGAGGGGGCTACAGGGACTGGGAGTATGAGTTGGCAAATGGTCATTCCTTGCACCCAGAACTTGCTGAAAATGGCAAAAAGTCATATGTAGTTGGTGCCAGAGTTATGAAAGTGGAAACAGGGCGTGACATCAGATCATACCCTACTTCCAAACATCCTAAGACAGGTTGAAAGCTATGGGTGTGGGCCTTGGGGCTTGAAGGATTGGGTGCTGGGAATGTTTGAAGGCTACTTCCTCCACCTACTGCTAACTGAGCACAACTGAAAGCTTTGCACAATGGGCTGCAGTGCTGAGAGATCTGGGTGGATGAATAAGTTCAAGACCATGCCATGCAGCCAGAGTCTGCTGCACAGACCTTAGAACAATACCCACCAGAAGAGGTGTAAAAACATTGAGCCTTAGGTGCAAGGCCGAGGGAGGAAGGTGTGCCTGAGGGACTTAACTAATGACCACAAGAGCACTAGAAGAAAAAATTAATGTGCAGAAATCACCAGTTTTGAAAGCAAGTATCCACCAGAAAACAATAGAAAAAGTGAAAAATGTTAATGTCCTCTGCAATATCTGAGGACAAGTTGTAACAAACTGTGAGAGAAACCTGTAGAACTGGCAGATGGTGTTTTGAGGTGCATTAATAACTGCCCCAATTATTTTCTTTGGCATAAATCTCTTTTTAACCCCTTCCCGGTTATGAAACTCCTTTTGTAGCCATGAAGCTCAGAGCTTGAGCAGTTTTAGGTTCATAATTTGAAATGAAAATCCAGGTAAACTATTAAGAAACAGGTACCAAAAACGGTATTTTTCAAAGCTGCCAATGCAAATTATTTATAAATGTTCTCCACTTTCTATACTATTGAAATACCATGTGTGTCTAGCTTTGGCCTATTGTTGTGCTCATTGGGTTCGTTGTCATGGGGAAATAGATGCATGGTATGACTGAAGCACGATTACATGAAGGACGGAATGCTTGAATTAATCTCAGCCACTCGGACTACATTCCAGTCTATGGTTTTCACCTACCATGCTACTCTAGACAGAGGTCCGCATTTTGCAAATCACTGATGACTCTGCTCCTTATTGGATCTCTCTATCCCAAACTGTGAGGCATTGCCTTCTACAGAAAGAAACGCAAGCAATCGTACACAGGTTTCGGCCTATGTGGGCCACATCAGGTGGGAGCAGCTAGAGTTCTATGGTACAGTGAGTATGGGACCCACGTTTGAGTATACTTGTGGCTCTAAGGACATCAAATCAAATCAAAAGAAGGCTTTATTCGATTGTTATATCAGACAATCATAAAAGCAAGTTAAAAAGAAAACATTTTTCATTACATACAATAAAAATTCAGTTAAGATATTAGTTAAAACAGTATTAAACTAACATAGCCCTCTTTCATATAAAACAATTAAGCGGCATATATTTCCTTTAGCTCATCACTTTCCTCATAGCTAACAGTCTTAAAAACACTTTGCGGAGAGACAAAATGCGTTTCTTCGTTACACACAATTCAATAAGAATATTAATTAGGACGGGGTAAGCTAGCATAGCCCTCTTTCATATGGCATTAAATGAGCATACATCTCCTTTGACTCAGCACTTTTCTCAAGAAAATTGCTATCCTAAAAACACTATGCTCGTTGTCCAAGTGTTGTAGTGCCAAAAAAGCTGGTCGACACTGTCGAAGACCGAACCACTTTAAGACAGGTACTAAATAAATACTCCTCACGTGGGAATAAAATTTACAAAAAAGAACAACATGAATCGTAGATTGGTCAGAAATGTTATCGCGGGGTCATGGTTGGAGGTCTTGAGCCCAATCGTTCATCTTAGGATGGGTGTCTAATCTGTGAAAAAACCCCAACCTGAATCGGGTTAATAGGAACCTGTCATGAGCTCCTGGTACAAAGGTTAAATAGGGTTGGATGTTAAAAGAAGTTAAATCATTTGGTTGTGCAGGACAGTGGGTTTTAATATCTCAGTTGACATTCTAATGGAGTCCATCAGCAGAATACCCTCTTTTCTTAATTCCTTCCTGGTTATTGACCGAATGGTACTAGGGTTAGTAAAATACTCTAGATAGCCCAGATCTTTAAAAAAATTACGGACATATCTTATCCATGGGATCCTCGAAGCCCCTTCTAGTTTCAGGGTATCCAAAAGGATATCTCTGTTCAGTTTTGCCTCTTCTTTGGTCCAGAGCCTATGACATAATAGCACGGGCTCAAGTTTTATTAAATCAGAGATGAAGGGGAGCCCCAACTCCGCATGGCATATACACGCTGAAGTACCATTAGGGACGGTTAAAATGTTTCTTAGGAAAGAATTTTCTGCACGTTGGATAGGGAGCAGGTCAGTAAACCCCCAGACTCCTACCCCATAAGCTACCGCTGAAACACACTTTGCCTTATAAATAGCGATAAGCTCCTCTGGTGGTCTTTTGCCCAGTTTCCTAGCAAAAGTAGTGAGGGCGGATGTTGTTCGTAGGAGTACTCATTTTTTAGCTGCAACTGTATGAGCCCAGTTATCGTTGTGGGCAAACAAAATACCCAGATATGAGAACCTCTTGGTTACCCCAATCTTCTGTCCTGACACGAACATGTCTCTAGGTTTCTTGATGCCAGGGCCACAACGCATAATGAAAGTCTTGGAAGAATTTATTCTTAGACCAAGATCATTCATAAATAAAGAAAAACTATCAAGCACTCTCTGGAGACCTACTTGTGTGCGGGACATCAGCACCGCGTCATCCGCATACAAGAGTGCAGGTATTGGGTGTCCGGCCACTTGAGGGGAGTGGTGGTTATCTTTAAGAAGGGCCTCCCCCAATCCATTGATATATAGGTTAAAAAGGAACGGGGCCAGGACACAGCCTTGCCTGACTCCGCTCCTAATCGGGAAAGCAGCCGAGCGCTCAGCCTTCAGACATCAACTACAACAAACAACAAGTTGATGAATGAAATGCTTGAACTAATCTCAACCACTGACAGACTGCTTGGGCTGCATTCTAATGAACTGTTTATTGCCCACCAGTCTACTCAAGACAGAGGTCCATCTTATGCAAATCAGTACGGACTCTGCTCCTCATGGGAGCAGTTCATCCCAAGCTATGAGGGGACAGCTACACTCTTTGCCCAGTTTCCATAGCAAAGTGCACAAGACCATTTGCAGTTGTTTGTCATGAAACAGGAGAAGGTGTACAATATGGATTTTTGCCACACTTTTGCCCAGAGCTTGCTGTGCACCACCAAATGCCTGAAATCAGTGGGTTGTGGGAGCCCGTGGCTGGGTGCAACTACCACCATTCCAGATCCCATTACACATGCCTTAATGCCATTCAAGATGGGTTCTAAGGACATGTAGGCTGGGCAGAGGGTGTAGCCAGAGCCTGCTGTGCACTGATTATTGCAATACACAGTTGGTTATTGTAGGTGAAGCGTCATTGATTCCTACTTTCTCCAAAAGCCTGTGTATACTTTACAAATCCTACACATTCTCTGAAAAATAATTTAAAGGGAAATGATGATTCTTTGCTCAGAAGAGAAAATATTGTTTATTAAAAAAACTGAAATTTCCCTAAAACACTTCAAGGAATATTATGATTGAGTTGCAAAATGTAAAATCCACACATTTGTCACCTATTGTAAGCAATCCAACAATACCTCCTCCCTAATGCACTACTCATGAACCACACGTTCAGGAAGGACCTCAAGACCTAGCTCTTCGACTGACCCGGAGCTGCTTCCCCCCCCCCCCCCAGCGCCTTGAGACCCTCACGGGTGAGTAGCGCGCTCTATAAACCACTGATTGATTGATTGATACATGATTTCAGAAATGGCATTACAGATGTCATAATCACCACTTCTTTCAGTCCACTGTCGAGCTGAAGTCATCCCAGAGGGTGAACAGTGATGGATTGCTGCCGAATCCAGGATGAAATCTATTCTTGAACCGGACAGAATGTATTTCCTTTGAAAAATTCTGAAAATTGTTTGAAGGCTGCTCTTTTGATCGGCTTTCCCTGAAAGCATCTTTAGATGGGGTGATGGTTCTGAAGTTGAAGGGATCAGCAAGATCTGGTCATCGGTGTTTCAGGAGCAGACTGATGAAGACCTTCTTGAGAACCTTTAGGATGAAGCCAGAATGAGGAATGGAATAAAGGAAGGACCTTGCTGGGGCAATTGTTGACGTTGATGACAAGATGTCATGAAGATGATTTGGGGCATGTGTCTGCCAGCTAGGCACTCTTGCACAGGATTTCACAAGGTCTTTAAATGTATCTGCTGTCAAAGAACTGAGGGTGCACACGTATATATCAATAGTGTCCTTGGTTGCATCAAATGCAGGTTCACTGCCTGCTGTTATGTGAAGTAGGAGTCTATGTTATTGGCTTCAGGAAGTATGCAAGCTGCTATGGTAGCGCTGAGACGTTGTGAGGGGGTGATGTCTTTGGTGGTTACCTCTGAGTCCTGGAAATTTACAGTGATCACATGGAACTCACTGGAAACACAGGGAATCGGCAATGTATTTTGAGTAGCATTTTCTCTGTGCTTTTAATCGTTGCTATTTATGCATTGAAGTGATGAGGTAGGTTTAGTTTGTCAGCCTTTCTTCTTTGTCTATAAACAGCAATAGCCCCTTGGGGTAAGGGTGGGCAAAGGACTACGCTACGCTCGCGGAGTTTGCGAAGTTTGCGCTACTTCGCACTACGCGAATTGCACGTAGCACAGTGCAAACACGCGTAGTGTAGCGTAGCGCAGCGGTCATTTTTTGCTTGCTCGCGGTCCTCAACGTCAAGTTGGCGACCGCGAGCAAGCAAAATGACATCCCGGCGAGACTTTTTCCTCGTTCGCGATCAGCAACATCAAGTTGCCGATCGCGAGCGTGGAAAATAAACCTCCCGGCGAGATTCTCAACGCGGGGAGGTCAGGTTTCTCATTGCGAGTGATCGCGTATGCTCGCGACCGCTCGCGATGAGAAACTACCAGTCCGCGTTGAGAAAGCTGCCGCTCGTGTAAAAATCTACTCGAGCGGCAGTAAAAGACAGCTCGCACTGTGCAAGATGCCGTTTTCAATGATTGCACAGTGCGGACAAGCATCCGGCACTGTGCAATCATCGCGAACAGCGCACTACGCAGTTTGCGTAGTGCTACGCGTAGCTCGCGTAGTGCGAAGTGCACTTCGCGTAGCTTCGCGTAGCACTACTTCACGAACTACGCCCAGGGTTACCTTGGGGGAACAGAACCCTTACCATTTATTAGCCGAGACAAACCACACAACTCAAACCGGGTGCTTCAACCAAAACTCTTTGTTATCTTCAATAAACTCAACACTAACGACCGCCATTAACGCCCTCACATGGCAAACGCAAAAACTTGAAAATCAAATGGATACCATGCAGGCAATTGCAATAGCTATGACTAATATAGAAACCAAAATCGATAACTTAGAAGGAAATTTGGAATTGCTGAAGATGCAGCAAACCGTGAGGTGCTCATGCCTTCCAATTGTCGAGCAGCTCAGCTCTCTCCCAGAAGTTCTAACATCAATAGTTCCAGAATTAAAACAAAGACAACTAATGACCACAGACCATCTAGACCAATGCACAGCAGATAGAGCTCTATCTAATGCAAAAAATAATGGAACGAGATAAATGGAGCAGAAACCTCCCCAACTTTGTCACAGTCGACAGCAACGAAGAGCTCTAGCCATGTCTTACAGAAACCACGTCTAGAAGCTAAGTCCCCTATCCACGTTAGGAATCAAGCTAGTAAACATAGCACAGGACCAGACACCCCTCCAACATCCTCGCAGCTGGCATCAGCGACGAGCCAAAACAAAATCCATTATGATGAGACAGCAACGGGTAAAATTTCATCCTGGAACACAGGCCCTGCGGATAACCTTGAAGAGACCGCGGAACCTTGCAAACTGCTATCCGGAAGAGCAAAAAAACGCCTGAAGAAGCAAACAAAAAACATTAAACACCGGCGTTGTGCAAAGGAACTACAGTTGCGCCTGGTTGCAGCAGATGGCAATCAGGGTCGTAAAACGAATTTAAAGGAGGTCCAAGAACTAAAACTCCTTGAGTCTCAGAAACTCTACCCAATTTTTCAAAAGGCTAGGCCCACCGTCAGGCCTGGGAATGATCAGCTAATCACAGCACTAGAACCACAACTATTTACAAAATCAAGCTGCGGGGACGGCCAGGTTGACGAAGGGAGGAAGCAGCCCCTACAGGGGATTGAACTCCCACCACAAACTGACAGTAGAGGGACCCATCAGACAGCAGGGCATCTAAACAGACAGGAGCAAGATGCGCCGTCATCCAATACGGATAGATTAAGGTCACCTCTCCCTCAAACAAATAGCACTGGGATATGGGAGAACAACGTAGCTCAAAAAGACACCAGAGCAAATACAACAAACGAACACTGCTCGGAAACATATCTGTTGTAATCTCCATCCCATGGTACATTCCGGACCCCCTCCTCTCTGTCCTAGTTGGTTCCTTCCTGTCACTGTTTGCCAACATTCCACAGTGCCCTCCAGCTGACTGGAACCTGTGGTGATGTGAAGACGAATAAAGAAGAGTTATCTACATACCTACGCTTTGTCTTCATTATAACAATATCCTTCCACCACAAGGCAAAGGGCTCACGCGCAAAGGGAATTGGAGGATAACATCACAATCCTTACACCCGAATATACATCCCGTGGAAATTCTGAAATATTAAATACTGCTAACATCCTACAGATCCTCCAACACATTCCAGAGTTATCACCCATTACAACAGAAAATCTAATTCAAGTCCAATTCAAGGTCCTGAGCAGTAATACAACAAGAGAGTCTACAATAGTAACATGGAAAAACAATACAATATCCCAAATGATCATGAAAGAAAAGGACCAATTTGCGAAATGGGGGATCAGTGTACACAAACCAGAAGAGGAAAAATACCCATACATGTTAATGGGTAGACCCAGCAACAGAAATACACAGACGCCGAGAAAGTCCATCTTAAGAGGTACAAACCAAGCTCCTTGTCCTATATCATACCCTAATTTAAGAATACATTTTTCGCCTAATTTTGTAGCAACAGGGCGTAAAATTACAGAAAGAAGAAAAATCGAGCCGTACAGATATGTCCAGGATGGAGCTATAACGATTCGGTCAGGTCAACAATCAAACTGCTCCTAGCATAAAGAGAATCAACTGGCCTGCGAGCAGAACGAACAAGATCATAAAAATATTTTCATGGAACGTTTATGGACTAAAAACCACGCTACAGAGCAGAGTTGCCTTTGAATTTTTACAGACCGGGGACCTGCTGTATCTCCAAGAAACTTGGCTGCTCGCTACATTGATCATACCAGGATTCAAGGAATTCCAACACCCAGCAAAAAAGCTCAATGTATTTGGAAGACCATCAGGGGGCCTATCTATATACGTAAGCTTAGGCATTAACATAACGTCAGCAAAATTTTCAATAAGCACGGACATGGTCCAAGACTTATACCTGCAAGGCTTGAAACTGAACGGTTACTCAATAACGATTCTACTCTTGAATGTTTATTTCAACTGCAAAGACACACCGAGACATGGCAAGATGAGGGATCTGGTTGATACACTCGAAGAGCTGTTCAGCAACTACCCGCATTGTGGGATCAGATCATAATGGCCGGGGACTTTTATACTCATAACCTGGGGACAGTAACAGATGCTCCATCACCCAGGGACCATGCTGGAAATCTACTGAATACATTTTTAAACACCTACAGACTAAGGTCAGTACAAAAGATACAATTTGTCAATCACGATACGACTAAAGACTACCAGGGAAAAAATAAATCAACAATTGATCATATCTTTATGTGCAACCGCTTGAATGAACAAGTGGTAGAATTCCTAAAACCAGTGCAGCACTGACCAGTGATCATCTCCCATTGGTCACAGCTATTTCTCTGCAAACGGTCAGTCTTCCGCACATCACCCCCCTGGGTTCGTCTAATGGGGAGGAAATACACGTGCTCTTGAGAAGACTAAATTGGAACAAAATAGATATATCCGGCCTGGCAGCCTGGAAAAACAATTGGCCAATACTTAACCTCGACTATATTGAGGGTAATATAAACGAGAATTGGACAAAATTGGTGCCGGAGCTGTATCGCCTTCTGCTAGGCAAAAAACCAAATCACTGACCTGATCACAGAGAAAGGGTGTGCTGCCAATTTCAACCAAGGTGCAAAAAAATTCAACTAAGCAAGAGGGGTCTGAGAAAAGCCAATCACAACTACAAGTGTGAGAGAGACGACAGAGCACTCCAAAATCGGCTGACAGCGAGGAAATTACACAGAAGAAACGTATGGAACTTCAAAAGGCAACAAGAAGACTCCCAGTGGTTGCACATCTTCAGTCTGTTAACCCCAAGCAGACAGGCTGAATTTTGGGTATACATCAATAGGTTGTCTGGGCACGGCCACGACCAGCGTAATGGAGTTGCTAGCCACACATGGATCAACCATGTGAACACGCTGTACTGTAAGTTTTCTTATAACGCCCTTCCACACCATCAACGACCCTTCACAAGCATTAGCATGCACAACGGCAATCATATAATCATGGAAGAAACAACCGAATCTTTCGACTTGCACAATCGTGTGCTATTAATATTAAAGAACATCAGAAGGGACGGGGTCCCGGGACCCAATGGCCTACCTGGACACCTTTTTAAAGAAGACTGTGAATTTTGGGCAACTGTATTCACTCCGTTGTACCAGTTCTGCATGGCTAACTCAACAATTCCTGAAGCCTGGAAAGGCTCCCTATTACAACCAAGCCACAAAAAAAGGTGACACTGGAGAACCAACAAACTACAGGCTTATAGCCCTTCTGGATATCGAGGCAAAGGGATATGCAAGCCTCCTCTTACAAGATCTGCAAAACTAGGTTAAGGAGGATGAAATCCTACCAGTTTACCAATCTGGCTTCAGGGCAGGAGTATCAACATTGGACAATATTCTAGCCCTAGCATACCTAGTAGAACAGTCCACCCAGAAAAAAAGCCCCCTCTCTTCGCATGCTTCATAGATTATTCTGCGGCGTTCGAATGTGTCAACAGGAATCTGCTTTGGCAAAAATTACAAAACTGGGGGATCCCGACCATGCTGCTAAAAGCCATCATTGCCCTCTACACCGGAACCTGGGTATGGGTGAAACTAACCGGGAGCACAGCAACAAAAAAAGTGTACACGGACCGAGGGCTGAAACAAGGCTGCGTACTGGCGCCCCTGCTTTTCAATTTATATACTGCAGACCTTGGTAAAGCAATATCAAAAGCCAACCTGTTAGCTCCTAAAATTGGGTCTACTAGACTGTTCCTAATGCAGTATGCAGACAATATGGTATTAATGGACCACACTAAGACGGGTATGCAAACAGCACTGGACGCACTAAGCATTTACAACAACGAAAACGATCTAACCTCAAATGCAAGCAAAACGAAGGTAGTAATCTTTGGAAAATACGCCAACAAACTCAAACATCAATGGAGACTGGGCAACTTGAGAATAGCAACAACAACTAAATATAACTATCTGGGGGTTTGGGTTATGAGCAACGGCAAGCCTACTGCACATATCGCATCCATAGAATCAAAAGCTAAGGCGGTGACGTACGCCCTTTGCAAACTCAACTCCAAACTGCACAGCCAGACAACTGAGCCAATCCGAAAGGTCATAAGAGCCAAGTTACTTCCCTCAATTACATATGGCCAATTAGCATTTCCTGTGGCACCAATTAACACCATGGAGTTTGCCAACTGCCAAGCATTTAAACAGATTTTTCAGATACCAGCCCATGCCCGGAATGCTGTGGTACGGCAGGAAGTTGGGTTAAATAAACAATCTTACGAATATTGGGCATCGATTATTTGATATTATCGAGGGGCATGCGCAGCACCGCCAAATACAATGAAAGCAATTTGAAAGGAAATCTTCACGAAAGCTAAAAATCCCTGGGCTGACGGCCTACTTACTGCCTGCACTGAACTGCACCTTGACCTGTCTAACTGGCGGGATTTCATTCACCAATCTGGAATTTTAAAAACTATTTTAAAGAAACAAGTTAGACTACTATCTAAGCAAGACGACATGAGGTTAATAGAGTCCTCCAGCAGCAATATCAGGCTCTTAGCTAGCTCCTACAAGGATAAACTGAGACAGCCATATCTTGACTCAGCCTTGAACAAATCAATTTTAAAGCAAATTCTGTCAGTCAGACTCATGGTACTGACAATAAAAGATATAAATATTCGCTGGAAATCACTAGAGGGGGTCACCACCTGCAGACTGTGTCACCAGTACGAGGAATCTATGGCTCACCTGGTTTGCATCTGCCCCCGATTGAATCACGCACGTTGTACTTTACTAAAACCTCTATTTTTAAAATATGGCACTTGTACCTGCTCAGACGCAATGAAACTTCTTTTTAATTTGGAGATTCCAATGGAACTGGCCAGAAAAGCGAAATTTGAACGCCAGCTTAAAGAACTCATAAAGATCGAGCCAAGGACTATAGGCTGACCACAGTTTCAAACTAGTGAATATATATCACATTTTTTATAGCCTCTTAATGTCATGCTTTGTGATTGCTTGATTTGTTAAATGAAATGTTATAATTATGTTTTATTAATGATCGAAGAAGGTGTATGGATGGAGACACCACGCCCAGCCTTTTGTAACAATTTTAATTAATTGAAACAATAAATAAATTCATTCATTCATTAAAGAGCACGGATCATCGATTCGATTGTCCTGTGCCCCATGGTGCATCAGCTGAGGTTGAACTATCTTCTTGATGGCCTTACTGAGATGGTAGGTATCAGAATATCATATCAAGGAATGAGTTCAACCAAACGTTAAGTAATAACAATGTAATGACAAATTTGTGGGAATGGTTGAATTGATGACTGCTATCAGATGCTTAAGGTAAATATTCTTTTCAGTGTTTCACACCCATCTTTCTATTTAGATTTGTGAAGGGCTTGGTTGCATAGTGGATAGTTCAGTGGCACAAACTTGCCATGGTTTGTGTAGTAATCACGTACTCTGGATTCAGATAAAGTAAGGTAAGTCTATTCATACTGTAACAGGAGCAGACAACAACCTACTCTAACACCACCGGATTTCTCTCTTCAACTGTCCTCCATAGAATCCTCCTAACATTCCCAACGCAGTTCCTCCCAACATTCTGACCCCGCGTTCTAGGTACTAAAAGAACAAAACAGTTTTCGTCTCAGGTGAATTTCTAGCTTTCAAAAATGGTTGCCATTTTGTGTGCAGCACAGGTAGCTCAGAGTGTGTCTGGAAGCATTGAGTGTCAATCCATCAGCTGATGCAAGTTCTGTACTTCCAGAATTGAAAGATATAGGACCATTCTGACCTATTGAACAAGGTGTTTAAGCCTCTGAGTATAAACATGGTATGGTTTTACAAGTCAACAGCTGATGCCAAGTCTAGAAATGCTTATGTACTTGGTTGGATGGTTCAGGATCACAGATAAGGAAGAACCAGAATGAAGACATAAGCCAGAGTGTATATTTGACTAATATTGGCTTTCTTTCTGAAGTTCAGAACTGGGCTAACTTTGTGCTGGAACAGTATTCCTGAAGAAGACCAAATCTTCATCGATGTGTATTCTGTGCTTGGATCTTATATTGTTTTGTAATTATATATGTGATGGCATGAGTTACAAAAGTGAAGTCCATTTCCTATTGTTTTCCACTTATATACAGAGTTAAGGGGAATGTACTGGAAAGCGATTCTCAAAGAATTTGGTGTTTGCACACTCAGGAGGCATTATGACTCTTCAAAGATTGTACTAATTACAAAGTGTTTGCAAAGGTACACAGTTATATAACAAAATCATATAAGGATAGGGGAGTATTTGAGTAGCAGTGCACATATTAATTAATGAAGGAGTAATTGTGAATTGATGATTCTTTTTATTAGTCAAGATGTGTATTTTTATATCGTTTATAAGATGATGATTTTATTGTTATGCTCACTTATTTTCTGGATTTTTTTCAAATAAATATTTTGAATCAGATTCGTTTGGTTTACAATTGCTTGTATATAACACTTTGTTTTCCTATCCTGGAGTTGTAGCCTTGAAGAAGTTTGGTAGTGTGTCATCTTCCAACCATGTTTCCTTGGTGAAGATAAGATATAAGCAGGAGTCTACAGTAAGGTCAAATATGTTGTATTCTGATACAAACATGAGTGAACAGCTGGAATGAAATGAGCAAGATGTTGATTTTGCATCCAGGATGCTGAGTCACATATAGTTTGAGGGTTCTTGGACGGTGACCACATGGGCATCTGTTTATCATTGAATTCTCCTCTGATCCTTGATGTCTCATAAATGCTACGGAAGCTCTCTCTTGTGGTCATCTGCTTCTTACGCATGTGCTATGTATAGATCCAAATACCTGTAGTTGATTTCCTCAACAAACTTTTAAAAAATGATACTCCAGGCAAGTGAGGTATACCTGCACAATTGACAGCTCTGGAACCTGCCTGACCCCACCATTTGTGAAGTCCTGGCATGTGTATGCAAGAAGGTGGGGTCCCACCCATCTCAGTAATGGGTGTAATTTTATGCAATACCTCACTCAGTATTGTCAGTATGAGACTGGTGGACAGTGCTACAGTGTGTACACCAAGTCCCAGGGTATGCCAAAGAGCTTAAGCCTAACCCTTGGTTTTATGGCCCTGCACTGAATCCATCTCTGAGGTAGAGAGAACCTTGGGATGGGGACCCAGTATTCTACCACTCTCTAGTCTTCTTTATTTTTCCTAACTTCACTTAAAAGTGTTTGCTGCATTAAGTTCATATATATTTTAGTTTTAGATAACCAGTATCTCTGAAGAATTGAGGGTATTTGAAAGTTCACATATTCCTGTTCCTCACACATGGTGGTCAGTGCATCAGGGATTTGTCAACTCATAGCTGCTTTCATTTATGTGCTAAGCCATTCTAATGGTATTTAGGTTTTTGACCAAACCCACAATGTGCGAAACTGATTTTGCATCAGTCCATATCACAGAAATACGTTTTACAAAATGGCAACATTTCAGAAAATGGACAGAAAAATCAGTGTTACATATTTATTACACAAGTATTGCTCATAAAAATAAATAAATTAGTAAACTACTCCTGTGATGAACTTTCATGCCTGAGAGGAATGACTACACCTCCCAGTATGCTCTCAGGCTGCACAGCTGCAGCTAGGGAGAAGGAAGAGATTGGTGACCTCTCACAGCACTAAGAAGCGCAACCTGCATTCCCGCTGCATGGGATGCATGCAAGCCACGGCCATTCTAAGACCGGGCCAAGACTAGGTCAAGAACAGACCTGTCTGCATCCATCAGCACCTGATAGGGGCTAGACTGGACAATCAGGTAGGGCCCCCCCCTTAACCCATGCTATTGTAAGCATATCATCATCTCATCATGGACAAGAGCAACAGCAACACCACTCCTGCAACGGGTAAAAACGGTACCTCAACTATATCCAGTGTTAAGTTTTTTAATGAGTGTTATGGGTGCCTTAAATGAAGCAATTGATACAGTGGAATGGAGATTAAGGAGCACATTTACGAGCCCCTTTTACCACTGCAGAGTCACTTTTTGTGACACTCCGGTGGCGCAAATCACAAAAATCTGCATTGTGCAGCACACATAGAAAGAGGAAGTTGCCTGAATTGATTGATTTTGTGCAGGAAGGTGTCCCTTCCTGCACAAAATCAATCAGCCCTGCAACGCAGGCATCCTTGCACCATGGTGCAAGGATGCCTGCGTAGGCGCATGGCAGCACATTGTGCGCCGGCGCTGGGGAAAAGGACAGGAATGCACCGTATCATATAGATACGGTGCATTCCTGACCTATTGTTTTGACGTAGGGCAGCGCAGCAAGATTCCTTGCAGCGCTGCCCTATGCCAAAGCCTCATAAATGGGGCCCATAACGTGGATGTATCACAAACATCCAAAACAAAGCCTGTAGTACTAATCTCCCAGAGACCTGGCCTAATTCTATAATTGTACCTGCATAAAAGAAAAAAACTAAAGATGACCCCCTATTTTACCAGTCTATTTTTCTCATCAAGTCAGTGATAAAAGTTGCCAGGCGGGTTATTATGAACAGGTTGTCTCAATTGGCAAAAGAACATAATACCTTCTCAGACATACAATATGGTTTTCGATTAGGTGATTGCACTAGAATGGCAATTTCTCATCTCAGTTGCACTCAAACCTGTCTGTCAGGATTATATACGGGGCTGGTCGCAAATTCACAGATTCTTTTAAACTTGGTTGTGGAGTGCGCCAGGGCCATAAACTTGCCCCATTTATTTTTATTCTTCATATCGATCAATTAGAATCTACACTGGTTTCGCAAAGGCAAGAAATATTAAATATAGGTTCATGTCCAATTCCAGCTCTTACATGCGCTGATGAAGCAGCCTTATGGCTCATACTTCTAATGGTCTTAAACAACTGGATGATTCTATTGTTTTGTTCATGAATTAGCTTGACTTGTGTACTAACTATTTCAAATAATTTGCTGTGGTGTTTGGACCAATGCCCACTAAGATTAAGGGCATGGTTATCAAGAAGGCGAATTCTATTTCTTATCTTAGGGTTTCTATTCATTGCTCCCTGAACTGGTAGCATTTAATGTTGCTGCGGAGACAACAATTTGTTAAATCAGTAGGAACAGTTTTAGATTTTACCTCCAAACTGGTCTTGAAGGCCATCAAATCAATTATTGATATTTATAACAGCAAGTGTGGCTTGATTGATAGCTATAGCGAGGGTATTTGGGGCTAAGCTAAACCTTCTAATATCCTGGTGGAGGACAATAGATTCTATGTCAGGCCTTGAGGCTTCAATTATACTTCTCTTTCTTTTACTACTTTTTAAACAGCAGTCAATCACAATAAAACCTTTTTGAAATACTACATTTCCCATGAGACCATACTGTCACATGACTAGCCATAGAGACACAGCCCCATATAACCCATTAACAGCATAAGAGCTTCCTCTTTCTTTGCTGCTTCACATCCAGTTAAGTGCACTTCTCCTTTGTTTTGATATAATGCGTCTGTTACTCTGATGACGATTCTGCCTTGCTAGATTGTTAGTGGTAGCGCTTTGCGCGCAGAGTGTTTATTGGTTTGTACGGGAGTTTCAGTGTTCATTGCCTGCTGATTTGTGCCGCGAGGTCCTGCTGCATCGTTTACATTCTCACTTGAGCTCATTTGGGAGCGCTTTGCCTCCCGACTGGGCGCCTGCCGCCCACGCCGTGTTTCAGTCGAGCGGGAGACAGAAGCGAGGATGGGCGTCTGCTTGACGTGCGGTCCTCTCTTTATTTTCACGTTTGTGTGGCCCCGCGCAGGCGTGGCAGCCATTTTGCTTTCCTCTGGCACTCGGAGGCTTAAATTGAACGCGAGAAGACACGTATATATTCATAGTCCCAGGCCCTTGTGACTTGCTCCCAATAGACGCACTGAGGCCTAGGTAATGCACAGGGTTGGCAAACTACCATAGGCTTTGCCTAGAGTATTGTTCAGGCACTCCCTCCACTCTTTACTGGATTTTGTGAATCATTTCATTTGCCTGGCCTGACTTGGGGTTAGATTCTGATCCCCCTTATTGCTCCTGCTTGGGACTTGATTGTTCCTGATTACTATTTCATGGTCTTTGGTCTTATCCTTCTTGGACCCTTGTACCTCTGCAGGGCAGACACCTTCACTTTGGCAGAGGATTATTATTATGAGGAGCCCACTGGAACGCATTGTATGTGGGGGTGCAGCACTCAGTAGTCAACCGAGCCCTGGTGAGGGCCATCGAGCCTCTAAAGTGCCACCTCCGTGGCTATGCAGAACAACAGGGTTGGCTGCCGACTCCTCCTTTGAGTTTCAAGACCAGTGGGAGGACCCCCTAAGGGCCACACACTGCAGATTTTGCTATACTAGCCAGAACTCTGGCCACAGATCACAAATATAGTGCCTCTTCCGAGGTTCCAGCACCCGAACCATTCCAGGAGGATGATTCCAGCTCTTCCTCACACCAGAGCTCAGAACAGGAGGATGCGCCTGGGCCCTGTCATCGCAAACGAAAAGAGCGCCATGTTGACCACACTCCGCAGCCTAACTTAATTTTGAGCCCTCGGATATTATCCACCAAAAGCCACAGCCTAGCTGCCTCCACAGGAAGTGGCAGATTATGTGCAGTCCCACATATACCAGGCCTTCGACAAGGATGTATGCGCTAGGCTCCATTCTGAGTGTCCTAGGCCAGATCTGCCAGGAAAGGTCACGGAAACTCCCAAGATGGACCCTACTCTCATCACGTACTTCAAAAAATATTCAAAGGACCCAAAAAAAGGGATTGATAGGGACTGGCGCTCCTGCCAAGACAAACTACTTGATCTATTTGGTCCTTTAACTAAGATCCTAGAGCTGAGCTTCCAGGCAAAAGAGTCTGCCAGGTCCATCGAACCTGATGAATTGATAGGTTGGGTGCAATGGGCAATTTGTCAACTAGGCAATGCTAACTGTGCCATGTCCAGCAAGAGGTGCAGATCCATCCTCCTCAAACTTACTGAGCATGCGTCTTCAGAGTCCTGCCCAATAGCACAGGGCTTGTTGTTTGGCCAACCATTCCTGAAGGAACTTTTTAAGTTTGTTTCAACCTTTAGTAATTTAGGCAAAGTTCAAGGGTTCTCCGCAAGGTCATCAGACCCGTTTATGGCAGGGCTGGACATTTTCGAGGGTGCACGTTTGGCCGGGGGTACCAGCAAATCCCACAGAGCAGTTACTATCAGCAACATCGAGGGGGATATCAAGATCCCAACAACCCCACCTTTTATCCCTCTTGAAGATCCAACAAGAATCGTTTCAGGAGAGGACGCTACGGAGGCTCTCAGGGTGCCTCCCAGGAATCTGGAACCACAGGTGAGATTAATTCTGTTTTCAGAAGTGGTATTGGGGGCAAGATTCAAGCTTTCCTACAAGCTTGGAAGGCGATTACACAGGATGCTTGGGTTCTGGAGACAGTTCGGGGCCACAAGCTAGAGCTCTACAGTTCCCCCAGGCAGACCTCCCCGCCTCCGGTGATGTACTTTTCCCATCAAGAGCAAGATTTTTTCTCCTCCAAGGTTCACACCCTTTTTCAATAAGGTGTCATAGTGGTTTCAAACCCTCACTCCACTGGGTTTCTCAGCTGCATTTTCTTGGTGGAAAAGAAGGGTGGCGGCTCTCGCCTGGTACTGAATCTCAGGGACTTCAATGGCTGGGTTGTGTACCGCACTTCAAGATAGAGGGTATCCATTTTTTACTAGATATTCTCCAGGAAGGGGATTGGATGGTTCACCTAGATTTGAAGGATGCTTACCTTTCTGTCCGCATCTTTCCGCCCCACAGACGCTTTCTGCAGTTCCTTTGGCAGGGCATTTGTTACGAGTACAAAGTCCTCCCCTTCGGTCTCTCCTTCTCCCCTTGGTGTTTTATAAAACTCCTTCAGCCAATAGTAGAATCCCTGAGAGTGAGAGGGGTGCATCTGATTATTTATCTAGATGACATCAATCTCATGGCACAATGCCCTCAGCTAGTTCTCACTCACCTGGAATGGACGATCTTCCTACTGCAAGAGCGGGGCTTCATCGTGAATTCTCAGAAATCAGCCCTAGCCCCGTCCCAATGCATAGAGTTTCTGGGGTTTCAGGTAGATTCTCTCCTTTGCCAACTGATTCTTCCTCCCAAAAAGTCAATAACATCAAGAGGGAGTTGAATTTGATTCTGAGCAAGCAGACTGTATCCTTGAGGTCCATTGCTCGAGTAGTGGGTTTGTTAGCCTCATCGATACAGGCCATTTTTCCCGGTCCCCTGCATTGTTGTGCACTTCAGAGACTCAAGATTCAACATCTCCGGAAAGGCGTCACCTATGCCAAACAGATTCTCCTCTCGAAGGAGGTGAGGTTGGAGATGTCGTGGTGGTTGGCACCCATGAAGGCCTGGAACGGCAGGGCGATATTTGGCTCAACGCCAGATATTGTGATAGAATGCGAAGCCAGACTTTGGGGTTGGGGAGCACGATGTGGTCCGATTTCCACCAGAGGTCATTGGTCTCAGGAGGAATTGTCCCTCCACATCAATTGTTTGGAGCTCCCGGTGGGATCCTTTGCGATTCGCAGTCTGTTGCAGGAGAGGTCTGAATTTTGCATACGTCTTCGTATGGACAATATTTCGGTGATCCGTTATGTGAACAAACTGGGAGGGATGAAATCCCGCATTCTGGCGGAGATTGCCAAGGATTTCTGGCATTTTTGTCTTCAGCATTGGATCTCTGTGGTGACCTTCCAGGCCAGAGCAATACCGTTGCAGATTGACAGTCCCGGCATCTTCGGGATTTCAATGACAGGAGACTCCAATGAGAGTGTTCCATGCACTGAATCGATTGTGGGGTCCTTGTTTAATAGATCTTTTTGCATCTCAACTCAATCGGCAGCTTCCGACCTTCTTCAGTTGGCGTCCAGATCCAGAAGCCCAAGCCAAGGATGCTTTTCTTCAGGACTGGACTCCCAACCTGTGCTATGCCTTTCCCCCATTCTTGATGATCCCCAGGGTGCTTGCTTAGCTGTGCCATCAAGGAGCAGAACTGGTGCTAGTGACACCTTTTTGGAGAGTCCAGGCCTGGTTTCCAGTTCTCCTGGAGCTGACCTGTGCTTGTCCGATTCTGATTCTGTTTCATTGGAATCTCTTTCTGTATCCGGGAAGGGTTCTCCTCATCCTTTGATCTTATCACAACACCTCTCTCTAGTAGCTTGGAGGGTTGTAGGGACAGATAGAGTGTCCCAGGACTTTTGCAAGAGGCTAATGACTTCATCAGCCAGGCCTGGTCCTCCAACACCCACAAGTGATATTCTTCTGCTTGGAAGCGTTGGTGTGGCTGGTGCCGCAAACGGAGTGATGATCCCGTTGGGACAGATTTTGGTCTGGTAGTAAAATTCTTGTCATCCCCAACTTTGGCAGGTATGGCGTACAGAACAGTTAACAACTTTCGGTCCGCCATTCCTGTGGTTCATACTCCTGTTGATGGTAAACCAATAGGAGAACATCCCATGGTGTGTAAACTGTTGAGAGGCATCTGCATGGTTCGACCTCCTCTTCCCAAATATTCTGTTTTGTGGGATGTGTCTGTGGTCCTGAGATTCTAGAATCCTGGCCAGACAATAGATATCTGTCCCGTAAACAATATTCTGCCAAACTGACTATGCTACTGTGT
Organism: Calotriton arnoldi; assembly: GCA_963921515.1. Classification (NCBI taxonomy): domain Eukaryota; kingdom Metazoa; phylum Chordata; class Amphibia; order Caudata; family Salamandridae; genus Calotriton; species Calotriton arnoldi. Next base: position 1,511,951 of record CAWUFW010004112.1, read on the forward strand.
GACATATCTTGTAAAAGTATGTCAGACATCCGTGCATTAGATCTGGCAGGACTGATTTTTTGATTTCTTGATGCACCAAATGCAATTCTTCCTCATTTTCTTAACCTGCTTTCCCGGATAATCACAAGCTTTGTGTAGTGCAATGTTTGAAAGCGTATGAGGTGAGTACTGCTGAATGTCATAATAATATGGGAGGCCAATTGCTTATTGCTTTGCAGATCTTTCCATCCAATGACCTCTGCCACTCTTGCAAGATGGGTGCTTTGGCTTATGAGTGAAGCTGGCATTGATGTGTCCATGTTTGGGGCCCACTCAGCGCGTGGTGCAATGGCTTCTAAATCTTTTGCTTTGGGTTCTAGTTTAACTGACATTCTGAAAGCGGCAGACTTGTCAGCAGAATCTACATTGAAATCATTCTGTTGTAAACCCATTGTAGATGTTGCTTCTGTTGTGGTGGCTCAGCTTTAAACAAGCATAATAGGAGCCTCTGGTCCTGACATAGAATTCAAAATTTTCCCACATTTGTGAAAAGAATTTTCAATTCCATTAAGGACACGTAGGCGAGGATTATCCCACCCATGATGTTGTATTATTTTATCTGTGTTATGCATTACAGTCGATATTTATTGATCTGCATTTTCGTTGTTCCCTCCCTTTTGACTGTCTTCTGGGTATGAGATGTCTTTTGTGAGGTCAGTTTTACGCCTTGATATTTTAATTCCCTGTTAGGAGCTGATGGCAAATGAATGTCGGATGGACAGTGTTCTTTGGAAATGAGGATTCCCTGGTTGGTGAAGACATGGTTCCCGACGGAGATGCTCAGGTTGTTTACCGGAAGATCGTCGGCCCCCGTTGGACCAAGTTCTGATTCTGACCCAGGTTGGGTCTCAAGTTTTCTGTTCCTGAGGATTGATACCCTGTTGTTACAGGGTCCTGAACTTTGGGTGTAACCGGACATCATCTGGTTTTTGAACTGCATTAACTGTTTCTTGGATCTGTGCAAAGAAAGCGGAAGCTATTATGCTGTTAATGGGTTATATAGGGCTGTGTCTCTATGGTTAGTCATGTGACAGTATGGTCTCATGGGAAATGTAGTATTTCAAAAAAGTTTAATTGTGATTGGCTGCTGTTTAAAAAGTATCAAAAGGAAGAGAAACCTAATCCTCGCCTCCATGTCCTTAATAGAAATGAAAATTCTTGCCACAAATGTTGGAAAATTTTGAATTCTGTAGGTGTTTGCTTGCCTTACCCCATAAGCAGCTCATCTTTTATTTGCCATGATTTCCGTTTGTTGAAGACATTATAAAACTACACCCTCTTCTCTGGTGGGATTTTGTATGGGTTAAGCTTGAAACACATCTATATTGGTCCCTTATCAGATACTACCTAGCTTCAGAAGGAGCCAACCAGCTATGAACTTGGAAAATACATCAAATCTGCCAGCTATGAACTCAGAAGACCTACGTTATTTACTTACCCCTATTTTATAAAAACAAGACATGATATGGGTCAGATATGCTTTTCTCTCCTGCAGACAGGCAAAAGAGAGGAAAACTGACTGTTAAAAAGAAACTGTCAGTACATATGCCCTTGCAAAAAGCAGAACTGACAATGGAGCACTACCTCAATTTAGTATATAATGCACACCATAAGATTTTTAAATGTTTTGGGATATGCATTATTCATTTTATTCTGGCTTTTTATAAAGGTTGAGCTAAAGGCAGAGCCACTGTAATTATGTGATTGTGCGACTGTGGCTATTTTTGCATAATATTTTATTTGCCGAATTTGCCACATAATCCATAAACTGATGCAAATTTCAACAAAAAGATTTGTTTCTAGCTCAAACGGTTCAAAAGTTAGTAAAAATGCTAAATCTATCTGTCTATCTATCTATCTATCTATCTATCTATCTATCTATCTATCTATCTATCTTACACAGTGGTGGTCACCAGTATGTAGTTCTAGTGAGGTCAAACATTCCATAGGGAAAGCATTTTTTTTGCTAATAACGTTGTCACTGTTTGACAAATTCTCATGAAACTTTCCAAAAGGGGCATCCATCTCAGCTTCTTCCTAGAAAGTTTCAGAGTGATCCGTCAAGCGGGTGCCGATAAAAAAGGGGTCTCAAAACACAATTTCTAAATTCCATTCCATAGTGAACTTTAGACAACTATACAGGTTAAATGACCAAACAGAATTAAATCAAATTTGGCAGAAGCTAGATCTTTACCCAGAAAGAGTACCTTTTGTGATTTGGTGTAAATGAGTTCAGCAGTTTTCAGGAAATTAAGGTTAAAAAAACTAGAGATATGTCAATCAATCAAAACAGCTTTATTCGATTATTACAAAATAATCATAAAAGCACAGTTAAGAAAAGACATCAAGTTAGCACATATATAAAATTCACATATTAATACACATAAAATTCATCACATCATAATTGATTTCCTACATCTTAAAACATTCTTTAAGAATGATAAAACAGTAGCAACTATTTGTATATCCACTAAGGATTGTAACATCAAATAGGCTGGACGACATTGTCTTAAGCCACTGTTTCTTAAAATTGGGGAAATCCACCTCTTCCTTTGAAAGGAGTAAAATTTACAGAAAAACAGGACATGGATTGTCGTTTGTGAAGACGAGTCGTCACAGGGGCATTTGCACAACGTCCTTGCCCAATCGTTCTGCACCGGGAATGTAACTAATCTATGGAATAATCCTAATCTCAGTCGGGTCAATAAAAATCTATTATGATCACTTATCATCAAACCTAAATATGGCTGGAATCTGTCAGTAGACACAGTGAGCTGATGGGCTAATACAGATACTTTCTTCAATTCATCATTGCTTCTAATACCCTCCAAATGATTCAAACATATGGCTCTCAGATCTTTCCTCGATATATCACATAAACTTGTTGGATTCAGAAAATATTCGGGATGGCCTAAGGTGCACACAAAGTTTTTAATATACATAAGCCATCTTATGTGCGCCACCCCATCGAGACTGCCACAGTCCTGTAATATCTGTCGGTTCAGCCCCAACTGTTCCGTCGTCCAGATCCTATGCCACATAAGTACAGGTTGAATTTTACAAATATCTGATAAAAAGGTCATCCCCAATTCCATGTGACAAATATAGGTAGAGGTACTCTGTGGAACAAGCAAAAGAAATCTTAAGAACTTATTCTCAATTAGTTGTAATGAGTGAACCTCCTCGTAACCCCAAATGCCCGCCCCATAGGTAGCGATGGAGATGCACTTTGCCTTATATATTTGTAAAAGTGCCTCGGGAGCCCGTTTCCTAGCTTTCTACTAAAATTCATTAAGGCGGCAACAGCTTTTGAAAACAACAGCTTCCTAGCCTTTATCGCTTGGGTCCAGCTCCCCTTCTATCGAAGAGAATCCCCAGATAGGAGAAAGTTTTACAACTTTCTAATTGATTGGTGCCTAAAATTACATTTCTACATTGTTCGCTACCAACCCCACATTTCATTACAAACGTTTTTGAGATGTTAATATTTAAGCCTAATTTTGCCATAAAATTTGAAAAACTGCAAACCAACCTCTGGATGCCCACTGGGGTGCGGGACATGAGAACCGCATCATCGGCATACAACAATGCAGGAATCGAACGCTTACCTACTCGCGGGAGGTCCTGGCATTCCTCCTCCAACGTTTTCCCCAGATCATTTATATATAACGTAAAGAGGAAGGGTGCCAGGACACACCCCTGCCTCACGCCCTTCATCACCTTAAATTGTTTCGTACATTCCCCCCAGCCCAAATCGGATCCTTGCATTTGCCCCAGCGTATAGTTGTCTTAAAAACACTATTAGAGGAAGATCCACCCCTATATTCTCTAAGATTCTCCATAATTCTTCATGAATTACGGAGTCAAACGCCACTGTCAAATCGACAAACGTCAAAAACAGCCTGCCCTTTTTTGCTTTTGTATATTTGCCAAGCAACATATTTAAGTTTAGGCCTTGGTCCACAGTTCCAAGGCCCTTACGAAATCCGTACTGTAAGTCACTCAGGATGGAATGCTCTTCCGCCCAATCTTGCAATCTGGTTAGCAGGACCCTCCCGATAATTTTAACGGTGGAGTCGAGCAAAGATATCGGCCTATAACAGGCTGGGTTTGACCTGTCACCTTTTTTAAAGATCGGAACCAATACCGACTCAGACCAAGATGTTAAAATACCAGAGGAACTGCAGGCGTTTAAAACTTGAGTCAATATTGGGCCCCACAACCCGATATTATATTTAAAAAGGTCCACCGGGATCCCATCTGGCCCGGGGGCCTTCCCCCCGCACATGCCTCAATAGCTAAATTGACCTCAAACAAGTCAAAACTTAATTTATTGTCATCACTAGATTGTGCACGTACTGAGGGCACTATTTCAAAAAAGTTTAATTGTGATTGGCTGCTGTTTAAAAAGTATCAAAAGGAAGAGAAACCTAATCCTCGCCTCCATGTCCTTAATAGAAATGAAAATTCTTGCCACAAATGTTGGAAAATTTTGAATTCTGTAGGTGTTTGCTTGCCTTACCCCATAAGCAGCTCATCTTATATTTGCCATGATTTCCGTTTGTTGAAGACATTATAAAACTACACCCTCTTCTCTGGTGGGATTTTGTATGGGTTAAGCTTGAAACACATCTATATTGGTCCCTTATCAGATACTACCTAGCTTCAGAAGGAGCCAACCAGCTATGAACTTGGAAAATACATCAAATCTGCCAGCTATGAACTCAGAAGACCTACGTTATTTACTTACCCCTATTTTATAAAAACAAGACATGATATGGGTCAGATATGCTTTTCTCTCCTGCAGACAGGCAAAAAGAGAGGAAAACTGACTGTTAAAAAGAAACTGTCAGTACATATGCCCTTGCAAAAAGCAGAACTGACAATGGAGCACTACCTCAATTTAGTATATAATGCACACCATAAGATTTTTAAATGTTTTGGGATATGCATTATTCATTTTATTCTGGCTTTTTATAAAGGTTGAGCTAAAGGCAGAGCCACTGTAATTATGTGATTGTGCGACTGTGGCTATTTTTGCATAATATTTTATTTGCCGAATTTGCCACATAATCCATAAACTGATGCAAATTTCAACAAAAGATTTGTTTCTAGCTCAAACGGTTCAAAAGTTAGTAAAAATGCTAAATCTATCTGTCTATCTATCTATCTATCTATCTATCTATCTATCTATCTATCTTACACAGTGGTGGTCACCAGTATGTAGTTCTAGTGAGGTCAAACATTCCATAGGGAAAGCATTTTTTTTTGCTAATAACGTTGTCACTGTTTGACAAATTCTCATGAAACTTTCCAAAAAGGGGCATCCATCTCAGCTTCTTCCTAGAAAGTTTCAGAGTGATCCGTCAAGTGGGTGCCGATAAAAAAAGGGGGTCTCAAAACACAATTTCTAAATTCCATTCCATAGTGAACTTTAGACAACTATACAGGTTAAATGACCAAACAGAATTAAATCAAATTTGGCAGAAGCTAGATCTTTACCCAGAAAGAGTACCTTTTGTGATTTGGTGTAAATGAGTTCAGCAGTTTTCAGGAAATTAAGGTTAAAAAAACTAGAGATATGTCAAATATGCTCTAATTGGCCACTTTACAGGCGTCTAGACAATCTAGATTAATCGGTCACAACCTGAACAATATGTCTTAGCAGCCATTACACAACTCAGGAAAATTGTCCCTGTGCCCTGAAAATGAATTTAAAAAAGGGCATGTGGGGGCTGGGAATGTCCCAAAGGACACCCAAGCCCTTGATTATGTTGGCCACAACATGGACAAAGGCAGACATTTCAGGACTCTGGGACACAGTCCCCTTTGAATTGCATTGTAGAGTAAGCCTGTTTTTGAGAGTCACAAAAAGAGCACATATAAAGTGTGATAGCAGATTTGAGTCACAATATAAATTCTTTTTATTTTCTGAGTCCTTTCAAGTGTAAAATGCTGATCCTCTTCTGGGATTTGATGAACCATGTTTAAATTTGTTTTATTGTTACTGCATCGATAAGGATAACACATGAAACATCTGAGAATGTCTGTCAGCTTGGCATCAACATTCAGCCGTAGCTAGCTTTGCAGCAACTGTTATGTAAACCCCATTAACACCCCAAGCACCCCATTCCCTCCCCTGGGTGCCTAACCAGCTGAGTCTTGGTTGCATATCAGATACCTGATACTTTCACGGGAGGTGGCTTAGGCCCTATTGCGCTATCAAGTCAGTCAAACTCAGCAATTTTAAATATTTAGGGCAGGTAAATTCCGTAAATTCCTAGGAGAGCATATCTATAAATGGGCACCACGACTCCCTAAATGTGTCACCTTGCTGTCTGAGCGTTGTCGAAAGTCTTTCCATTCCCAAGACGTGCCATATACGATGCAGCCAATTTCTGTGTGACGGAACCTTTTCCATTCCCCATTGCGCCAGGATCACTTGATGAGCTGCTCCCAATGCCACTGCTATATGTTTGCCATTTTTTAGATTTAAGTGGATAGGTGAGGGGGATGGGAAAGCCAAGAACAATGTATGAGGGCAATATAGGGAGCTGGGTGTCACAATGTATGTCGATATCTGATAGGATTTCCTCCCAATATCCAGTCAACTTGGGACACTCCCACAAAATATGAACTAAGATTCCCAGGCTGCCGCATCCCCTCCAGCATCTGTCTCCCCTTTCAGGTTTCCCCTCCCTCAGGCGTACCGGGGTAAGATACCAATACGTGGCTATCATCGACGCTGTGTCTATGCTAGATGTGTTTGAAGTGGTGTGTCTCGCTCTATGGTATATGTCTTGCCATTCTTCCTTGGATATTTTACCTTCCCAACTCCCTCTCCCAGCGGAGTTGGGTGGATGTCTTCATACCTACTTCTTCTCAACCCAGGAGCCCATACAGATCAGAAGTCAGGTGCTGATCTGAATCCCTCAGGAGAAGTCATTTCTCATAGCTGGTGAGGTGTCACTGTGAACCCCCCTCACTATCGGTTGCATTAGCCAGTGTCATATCTGAGTGTATCTGTATCGCTCGCTCTCAGGGATCATTTATTCAGTTTTCAGGTCCTCGAACGACTTGGGCCCCCTTTGGTCAAAGAAGTGACCAATAGATCTACACTCTGACTTCCACCATGCAGAGAATGCAGAACTGTCCATCCCTGGAGTGAAATCTCTATTTTCCACTATAGGGGTGAGGGGGGACGGGAACGACGACAGTCCCACTCGCGTCGCTACCGTGTCCTAAACCCTTAGAGTAGGTGCTGTGATTGCTGACAAATAGAGGTTTATCGGACGGTGAGCACGAGCCAGAAACGGGACTTTCCAGAGCGTCATACCCACCAACACCCTATCCATGAATAGCCATCCCTTTTTGGATTTTGGCCTAGACCATTCCACAAGGTATCTAAGTTGTGATGCTTGACAATAGCGTGCAATACATGGGATGCCCAAACCACTCTCCTCGGGGGGCCGCCGGCTGTGAGCACGGTTCATCCGGGGGTGTCGGCCAGCCCATACAAAGTTTTGGAAAGCCTTCTGCAAGGAATGTAGGGTCCCCGATGGAGGCCAGATCGGTAGCATTTGGAATTTGTACTGGATCCTGGGGAGGACAGTCATCTTCAGGGCCGTGACCCTACTCTGATGAAACATGTTTGAGAGAATACTGTTTTCTCTCATGATTTCCTCTAGAGGTAATGAAAGGCTCCCTGAAGCTAAAATGAGAGCATATTTTCTGTAAATTCACACTATCATCTTCAGCCATGTGAGATTAAAGTCTGGCACAATGAATAAATCATGTACTTCTAACAGCAGCAGCCTGTCAGTTGATTCCCCAGTGTTCTACTGCAGCTTCCCACAGTTCTAATGAACAACTGGAGCGCTAACATTCTTTTTATGACAAAAGTCTGGCACACCTGAAGTCATCTTGATTAAATCAAAGCTGAAAAACGTAAAACGTTCTTTATAAATTTCCAAAATGATTGGATCGTTTTGGATAGAAATTATGGTTAGTGTTATAGAAAGCATAATTATGGCACATTTTCTATGAGTTCTCAAATATCTTTCTCATTCATTTCAGTAAAACATTCTGACAGGAAGACTGAAACGTACTTGCAGCACCAGCAGCAGCCTGCAAGTTACGTCCCTGGTGATCCACTGCAGCTTTACAAATGTGTTCCAATGAGCAAGTAGAATGCTAACATTCTATATTCATGAAAAAAGTGTGCCACAACTGAACACCATCGTGATGAAATGAAAGCTGCAAAACTGAAAGCCTTTCCTACAGAGGATATTATAGTAAAAAAATAGATGAGGGAGCTGATAACAAAAAAGTTTCCCAAGATGGCTGCCCGAGAAAATAGAGCCCAAATATAGCCCAACCCTCGCCCACATTTAGCCCAATGATAGAAGTGTGCAAAGTGCTTTCGTAACCCGTGCAGCAAATAATCAAGGGATCAAGTGGATAAAAACATATAATAACAGCTTATTTAAAATCCAGAAAATGTGCCCTCATTTTAGCTTTCTAGAGCACTAACCATAATTTCTATGAGAAAAATAACCCCCATTTTATGCTCATTTCTGAAGAAAATACTTTATATTTTACTCTTTTGATTCCATCAAGATGACTTCAGTGTGTCAGGTGTGCCACACGTTTGTCATAAATACAGAATGTTAGAGCTCTAGTTGTTCATTACAACACTGTGGGGAGTAAGTGAGCAGGGGCATGAACTTGGACAACAGACAGCAGGGGGAGGGAGCAAGTGCAGAGGCCGTAAACAGACCACGCCGGGCAAGTGGAAGAGGTAGTGGTAGCATACTGGAACACATAGGGATGGCGGTACTGGCAGTGGCAGAACAACATACATGGAGGGTAGGGGGAGCGGCTGTATGGGCAACAATTCAACCATAGAGGACAGGCAAGAGCGGCTGTGGCAGTACAACTAACCTACAGAGGGCAAGAGGGTGGGGCAGTGGTAGGACATCGGACCATGGAGGGCAGCATGATTGAGTAGGGGCGGCAGACTCAAACAACGAGGGCAGGAGACGTGGCAGGGGCACCAAGCTGACTACACAGGGCAGGTGGCAGGGGTAGTGGCATTATGATGGACAACACAGAGCAGGCGGGAGGGCAGTGGCAGCACAGTGGACTGTAGAGGGTAAGAGTGAGTGGGCATGGGGCATGCACATGGACAACAATGGCCTGAGGAGTGTGGCAGGAGCAGTGGAAGCACAATAAACTTTAGAGAGCAGGAGGGAAGGGGCAGGGGCATGCACACAGACAACAGAGGGCAAGAGGATGGAGGCAAAGGAGCAAGAAGACCACACAGGGCAGGCAGGAGGGGCAGTGGCAGCACAACGGATGATGGACGGCAAAAAGGAATGGCATGCCAACAGACAATGAACAGCAGATGGAGGATATAGAGGCACAGACTGAGACAACCAAGGGCAGGGGATGGGGTGGGCAGGGGAGGGTGCAGGGCAACACACTGACTATATAGGGTGGTGGGAGAGGCAGTGGCAGTACAATGGACCATGCAGGGCAGGTTGGAGTTGAGGTGGCAGCACAGCGGACCAAAGAGGGCAAAGGGAGGGTTAGTGGCAATGAGGGTAGGGTGAAGCGAGTAGGGTCTGTAAGATGACCACAAAATCAGGCAGGCTGGGACATATGGACAGAGAATAGAAAGCAGGCAGGAGGGGGCGAGGGCAGCAAGCTGATCAGGTAGGACAAGAGGTGGGGGCAGGAGCACGCAGATGGAGAATGTAGGGAAAGCAGGAGGGTAGCAGGGGTTGGGGCAGCAAGCTGACCATGAAGGGCAGGCTATGATGGGTTGGCCACCGGCAGGGGGTTGGCCTGGACCAACCCCCATTGCGGAAGGTCAAAGGTTGTGCCAAGTGAGATGTTGACTGAATGTGTTAAAAAAAGACCTAGAAATTCACAAAAAAACCAAAGGTTAAATAGACGTCATAGTCAGGAAGTAATATTATCTTCCCTAACATAAAAAACCCAGAAAACCACTAAAATAAACAGTGGTTACAGAGATGGTATAGTTAGGTATGGTAACCAGGTTTTAGCTTCTGTTAAGAAAACACAGCAATTCACTTAAAAATACAAAGGTTAAGGTAACTTAGCAATTAAAGTTAGGTGGTGAGTTTAAAACTAATGCTTATAAACCAAAATAAAACACTGAAATCAACCAGTTATAGTTCAGTTAGATAACTATAACTTGCAGCCCTGCCATGCACTGCTTATGACCTCACATATTACATCACTCATGACATGTTCAATGGATGTGAGAGTTTGTCATACACTTATCACACTGACAGATATTTGGTAAGATTCATATATAGCACATTTTCTATACCTTTTTTGCTATTAATGAGTATATTTGCTTGCAGCATGTTTGATATCCTAAAGAGGCTTGAGTGTTTGAAGAGTGTGGAGTTTCTGTTAAGAGCTTTGCAGAGAGCGAAGGTTGTGTGTATCAACAGTTAGGTCACCTGATGGTGCTGGTTGTGTAAAGAAAGTATGCTTTCTGTGTAGATTTGTGCATAAGATAAAAGCTGTGCATAGTAGGGACTTGGCCATCTAATGACCCTTGGATGCGCAGAGAGAGTGGACACTTTATGAAGAGCTATGCACAAGGTGAAGGAAATGCGTTGTGGGGGTTTCTGCGTAATGGTGTTTGTGCAGAGGGAGTGGGCTACAGTATGAATATTTTATACAAGTACATATCATCAAATGTTAGTTGTCAACGGCTAACTATAACATTACTTTAAACTTTGTTGTTTTAACTGAATATATATATATATATATATATTCACTGAAAAAACCATAGGTTTCAGACACGTTATAGTTACAAATTAGCATTTAAAAAACCTTTGAAATTCACTGAAAAAACCATAGGTTTTAGGGACAGTTATAGTTACTTGGACATTGCACTCGTACAAAACCCGTGAAATTCCCCCGTTATAGTTAGTTCAGCTAACTATAACTCGCGCCCGCAATGCACTGCTGATGACGTCACATATTACATCACTCATGACATGGTCAGTGACATCACTGATGACATCACTGATGACATCTCAAATGACATCACTGATGACATCACTGATGACATCACTGATGACATCATCCAGTGACTGTGTGTTTCTGTAAAGTTTAAATATTTTTAATATATATAGGAAAAGACGTATTGAAGAATGAGTGGGTGTGTAAGTGTCTGTATGGATGATTTAGTAGGTGCGTGGCTGACTCTATAAGTGAGTGATTTAACGTATCTTACTGAATGCATGGGTTAGTGACTAAACTGGATGAATGTCTGTATCCGTCTGTCTGTTGCTGTGTAAGTGGCTGCATGTGTTTGTGAATAGCTACATGAGTGTCTATATGAGTTATTGAATGCTTGTCTGAGTATCTGTATGGGTGCCTGAGTGTTTGTGTGGGAGGGGTGTGTGCAACTCTGTGCATAGATGTGTGAGTGGGTGATTCACTGGGTGGATGGTTTCAAGAGTGCATCTGTGATAGACTGTATGGGTGGGTAAGTGTGTGTAAGAGTGTGTTAGTGAGTGAATGTATGTCCCAGTGGTACATGTGTGAGTAACTACATATGTGAAAGGCAGTATATATGTGTGTTGGAGTATATAAATAGCTATAAGCAAGAGTGAGTGATTGTGATAGTGGCTGTATGGATGATTGTGTGCTTGTATCAGTGATTGTATAAGAGCGTAACAATGTGCTACTATTTGTATGAGTAAGTGAGCTGGTGTGTGTATAACTGTATAGGTGAGTAAATGGCAGTGTGTTTAATTATTTGCATGACTGACTAGGTGTGTGAGTATCTCTATGGATGAGTGGCGTTGTTTGAGTGTCTATATAGGAGTAAGAGTGCATATGATAGTCCTGTACTGAGTGACCGTAAGTATGAGTGACTGTACGGGTGAGTGAGTGGATGTGTGTGTGTAGACCTAAGAATCAGTGAGTGGGTATGTAGTTATTGGTGTTGGAGTGTCTATGGTTTTGCGAATGGCAGTCTGTAATTTAGAGTGGGTGTATCAAAGGTTATATTAGGGTGTGAGGAGGTGCATCAGATTATCACGTGGATGATGTCATCAGTGATGTCATTTGAGATGTCATCAGTGATGTCATCAGTGATGTCACTGACCATGTCATGAGTGATGTAATATGTGACGTCATCAGCAGTGCATTGTGGAGGCGCGAGTTATAGTTAGCTGAACTAACTATAACGGGGAATTTCACGGGTTTTGTACGAGTGCAATGTCCAAGTAACTATAACTGTCCCTAAAACCTATGGTTTTTTCAGTGAATTTCAAAGGTTTTTTAAATGCTAATTTGTAACTATAACGTGTCTGAAACCTATGGTTTTTTCAGTGAATTTCAAAGGTTTTTTAAATGCTAATTTGTAACTATAACGTGTCTGAAACCTATGGTTTTTTCAGTGAATTTCAAAGGTTTTTTAAATGCTAATTTCTAACTATAACGTGCCTGAAACCTACGGTTTTTTCAGTGAATTTCAAAGGTTTTGTAAATGACAATTTTTAAATGTATTAATTGTTATATTAATTTTTTTCATACTGATTTACTACATTTTTAGAAACAATTTTTTTTTACATATTTTATTTTTTTTGCAGATAGGCAATAGACTTTTAAGTACAGTAGTTACAGTTGTTGCAACACATTTCAAACACAATGCAACATTCAGCTCAATGTGAATTTCTAGTTAAATGCAATTAGTTACTTTATGGATTACTTTTGTAACCACAGGACTGGATCCTAGATTCAGTCCTGGTACATCTCCTGTAAACAGTTGAGTAAAAGCGTTTTGGTTACAGTCGTGATTTTTAAGGAATATTATTGTATTTTAAAAGTTGACACTTAGAAACTTTTTCTCATAGAATCACCAATGTTATCCTATGGAAGGAAATTCACTTAGCAGGTAAAAACTGTTATCGTTACTTTTTCTTACTCAGTGTTGGATCCTGGATCCAGCACTGGTGCATCTCCTGTAAACAGTTGAAAGAATGCGTTTAAGTCATACAGGCGATTTTTAAGGAATATTTGTAGTTTGTGAAAATCAACACTTTGAAACTTTTTTGCTGAAAAACAGTCAATCTTAGCCTATGAAGGAAATTCAAGTTAGCGGTAAGTACGGTTAAAATTACTTTTGAGGATCAGTACTGGGCTGAAAGATGCAGCACTGAGGTCTCTCCTGATAACAGGTGAGTAAATCGGAATTCGTATTTCGGCTGATTTTAGAGGAATATTTTAAAGTTCCAAAACTCCACACTTAGAAGAATTTCCAAGTGAAACCAGTCAATGTTAGCCTATGGAAGGAAATTCAAGTTACTGGTAAGTACGGTTAAAATTACTTTTCAGGACCAGTACTGGGCTGAAAGATGCAGCACTGAGGTCTCTCCTGATAACAGGTGAGTAAATCGGAATTCGTATTTTGGCTGATTTTAGAGGAATATTTTAAAGTTCCAAAACTCCACACTTAGAAGAATTTCCAAGTGAAACCAGTCAATGTTAGCCTATGAAGGAAATTCAAGTTACCGGTAAGTACGGTTAAAATTACTTTTCAGGACCAGTACTGGGCTGAAAGATGCAGCACTGAGGTCTCTCCTGATAACAGGTGAGTAAATCGGAATTCGTATTTCGGCTGATTTTAGAGGAATATTTTAAAGTTCCAAAACTCCACACTTAGAAGAATTTCCAAGTGAAACCAGTCAATGTTAGCCTATGAAGGAAATTCAAGTTACCGGTAAGTACGGTTAAAATTACTTTTCAGGATCAGTACTGGGCTGAAAGATGCAGCACTGAGGTCTCTCCTGATAACAGGTGAGTAAATCGGAATTCGTATTTCGGCTGATTTTAGAGGAATATTTGCACAATGGTGAAGGGAGGGGCGGGGCCTGAGGTGACATCTGTGCAAACGCGCCCCGTTGCGCGTTTTAAGTTGGGGGATTAAGTCCCCTTGAATCCTGAGGGTCCCTAGGGGCCAACTAGCCCACCAGGAACCTCCAATATGCGCCAGGGCTGCGTTGCAGAGACGTGTAGAGAGGCCACACCCCTTTTACACCTCTCTGCAACGCAGCTCTGTGGCGCTTTCTGGATGTACCTGTTGGGCTACTTGGCCCCCAGGGACCCTCAGGATTGAAGGGGATTTAATTCCCCATCTTAAAACGCGCCACGGGCCTGTTTGCACACATGTCACCTGAAGCCCCGCCCCTCCCTTCACCACTGTGCAAACGCGCCCGTGGCGCGTTTTAAGTTGGGGGATTAAGTCCCCTTGAATCCTGAGGGTCCCCGAGTCCAACTAGCCCACCATATACCTCCAAAAGCGCCACAGAGCTGCGTTGCAGAGAGGTGTAAAAAGGGTGTGGCCTCTCTACACGTCTCTGCAACGCAGCCCCTGGCGCATATTGGAGGTTCCTGGTGGGCTAGTTGGCTCCCAGGGACCCCCAGTATTCAAGGGGATTCGTTCCTCTCTGCAAACGCGCCAGGGCGCGTTTGCAGAGTGGTGAAGGAAGGGGCGGGGCCTGCAAGCCCGATCGTTTTTTTTTTTTTTGTCTCCTGAAGGGGGCTGTGTGGCCCCCTTCCTTTTTCCTGTTTTTATGCCCTGGGGACCCCATCCCCCAGGACCTTACCCCTTTTTAAAATTTTTAATAAAAAAAAAACGGGAAGGGGGCCGCGTGGCCCCCTTCCCTGGGCCTGTATTGGCCCCGGGGACCCCATCCCCGGGGCATGGCCTTTTTATTTTTATTCTTTGGAGGGGGCTGCGTGGCCCCCTCCTCTGGCTATTTAAGGCCCCGGGGACCCCATCCCCCGGAGCCGACCTTTCCATTTTTTAAATTTTATTTATTTTTCTTTTTTGGGGAGGGGGGCCGCGTGGCCCCCCTCCTGGGCCACTACTTGCCCCGGGGACCGCATCCCCGGGGCTGGCCCTCTCCGTTGGGGACTGTCGGCTCCCCACGTCCCTTGGGAGCCGGCATTGCTGTTCCACATGGGGAGCAGCTGACATGCTGCTCCCCATGTGGAAAAGCAATGTGCTTTGGATATTGGAAGAGAGAGCAGGTTTCCTGCTCTCTCTTCCAATATCCAAAGCAGTTAGCTATGGCAGGACGGGAGCCGCGAGGCTCCCGTCCCTGCCATAGCAAACTACAGTGTCCCGGGGTAGGCACCCCGGGACACTGCAGGAGCCGGCCCTGGGGGTGGCGGTCCCCAGGGCCATCAAGGGCTCCAGGAGGGGGCCGCGCGGCCCCCTCCCTACATGAGCACAGCCCCGGGGAGGTGGTGGTCCCCGGGGCTTCGGGGTCCAAAACGGACCCCCATTTTAATTTGTTAGTGCCCCGGGAGGTGGCGGTCCCGGGACGTGTGGGGGGCTGGAGCCCCCACACAGGTTGTTAAATTAATTTAAAAAAGCCCCGGGGAGGTGGTGGTCCTCGGGGCTGCGGGAGGGCTCAGAGCCCTCCCGCACCATTTTTTAAAAGCCCCGGGGGTGGCGGTCCCCGGGGCTTGGGGGCCCTTTGAGGCCCCCACACATTAAATTATCCCCCCACCATGCCCCCGGGACTTGGGCCACCCGGGGCCAGTAGCATCGAGCGCGGGAGACCGCGCTTCGATTTTTTCCGGCAGGATTCGCGCACCCTGAGCGCATCCTGCCGATTTAAAAAAAAAAAAAATGCTTTTTGCCCAGGGGGTCCTTGTGGGACCCCTGAGCAGGCCTAGGGGTTAGGGTGTTTCTACCCTGCCCCCTTTGTGCGTTTTGCGCACTTGTTTCTTTTTTTTCTCGGCGGGATACGCGCACTCTAAGCACATCCCGCCGATTTAAAAAAAAAAAAATCTTTTTCTGCCCAGGGGGTCCTTGTGGGACCCCCTGAGCAGACCTAGGGGTCAGGGTGTTTCTACCCTGCCCCCTTTTGCGCTTTGCGCACTTGTTTCTGTCCCTCGGTTCTACCGAGGGACAAAATGGCTGCCAACACTTCTTGATTTGGAGTGTTGACAGCCAATTAGCATGCAGCTCGTGATCGGGAGGGTACGCGGATCCGACGCGCCCATAGATATATATGTGATTTTAATTGTGAATTTCTCAGGAACTACTGAACGGATTTACACCATTTTAGCAAAAGGCACCAGTCTGAACCAAGGGCTACCTCTTTGCCAAATTTGGGGTAATTCCGTTCAGCAGTTCGGGCTGTAGCTGCGACTAAAGGTTCCTATGGAAAATGAATGGGGAAAACGCGTTTTGGGACCCCCCTTTTTCTCGGCCCCCGCTTGACGTATCACCCCGAGACTTTCAGGGTAGGAGCGGACCGGAGCGCCCCAACAAGTTGGAAACTTTCGCGAAGATTCGTCAACCGGCGCCAACGTTATTGCAAATAGAATGTCGAGATTTCCTATGGATAATAGGTTGTAACTATAACTATCTACTGGCGACCGCCAGTAGATATATATATATATATATATATATATATATATCCAAGCTCCAAAGTACCCAACGTACAAGGAGCACTCGAACGGCAACATGCTCATGAAGAGCCTTGATGGTATACAATCCGCCGGCACACCGATAACTTTAAGCAGTCCAATTTGCCATGGATGACTGACGCGTTTCGAAGTGTCCCCACTTCTCTTCAGAGGCTTTGGCAATTGAAGGCGCATAGGACACCACACTCATCATTTAAATGCTCCAAGGCATGCCCTGGATGGGACGCTCTGCCGCGACTAGCAGAGCATTATAGGCCTTGTAGTGTCCTTTGTCTCCAGATGGAGCGCGCAATGTTGCTGCTGTAACATTCATAGCCCCCAGATGGGCCTCGGTGTGCCGGTGGATATGCTAAATCCGTTGCTGCCCCACGAAGTCGGCCTGCTCGATAACAGACCGTGTGGCCCCCACATCCTGGGGTGGTGCTCCTTCGCGGCAGGGTATGCCGCGTATTTATCCAAGCTCCAAAGTACCCAACGTACAAGGAGCACTCGAATGGCAACATGCTCATGAAGAGCCTTTATGGTATACAATCCGCCGGCACAACGATAACTTTAAGCAGTCCAATTTGCCATGGATGCCTGACGCATTTCGAAGTGTCCCCACTTCTCTTCAGAGGCTTTGGCAATTGAAGGCACATAGGACACCGCCCTCATCATTTAAATGCTCCAATGCATGCCCTGGATGGGACGCTCTGACGCGACTAACAGAGCATTATGGGCCTTGTAGTGTCCTTTGTCTCCAGATGGAGCGCGCAATGTTGCTGCTGTAACATTCATAGCCCCCAGATGGGCCTCAGTGTGTATATATATATATATATATCCGGGAACACTCCTTCTCGTCTCGCTTTCTCCTCCACGCGAAAGAAAGAGCACGGACCACAATAGTTCGTTCTGCTGCTATTTTATTGTTGCTTCCAACAGATCGCAGTAGCCATGACGAGTTTCGTCCCTCACAGGGGACTTGATCACATACATATATATATATATATAGATGTCGTTTGTTTGCAGCCCCGAAGAAGAGGTGGTGAAACCTTGAAACGCGTTGGCAAAATTAATGAAAGGTGAAGCAGGAAGGCAGGCTGCAAGAGAAAGCTGGATGGTTGAACGCTGTTGTGTGCCCTCTCAATGCTTCAGGGCACTTTGATTTACCATATACAGATATATATATACATATATATATAAACTATAAAAACCCAAAGGTTACAGAGACGTTATAGTTAAGCTCCAGTTTCACTCATTCAAAACCAGTGAGATTCAGCAGTTATAGTTAGCTGAGCTAACTATAACTCACGCCTCCGCAATCCACTGCTTATGACCTCACATATTACTTCACTCATGACATGGCCAGTGGCATTGCTGATGACATCACTGATGACATCTCAAATGACATCACTGATGACATTATTCAGTGACTATGAGTGTTTTTAAAAAGTTTATGAGTGTTAAATATATATATACCAAGGTGTATTGATGAATCAGTGGGTGTATGAATGCCAGTATGGATGATTCAGTGGGTGCGTGACAGACTGTATAAGTGAGCAATTAGGTGTCTCAGTGAATGTATAGGTGAGTGACTAGGATATCTGAATGTCTGTATCAGTCTGTCAGTTGGTGTCTACGTGGCTGTATGGGTTGGTGAGTGGGTACATGAATTGCTGTATGGGTGATTCATTGATTGTCTGAGTATCTGTATAGGTGTATGAATGTTTGTGTGGGTGGATGAGGGTGTGTGTGACTGCCTGCATGGATGAGTGAATGGGTGAGTCAGTGGCTGTATGGGTTAGTGAGTGCATCTGTGAGGAGCTGTATGGGTGACTGAGTCTGTGTATGGCTGTGTTGGTGAGTGAATGGATGTGTCAGTGGTATATGGGTGAGCAACTGCATATATTAAAGGCAATATAGGTGAGTGTTGGAGTATATGAGTGACTTTGTGTGTGAGTGAGTGATTGTGAGAGTGGCTGTATGGGTGAGTGTGTGCTTGTGTCACTGACAGTATGGGTGAGTGAGTATGTGTTAATATCTGTATGAATAAGTGAGTGGGTGTAGGTGAGTACGTGGCTGTGTGATCGACTCTATGGGTGAGTGAGTAGGTGTGTGAGTAGCTCTATCAGTGACTGACAGTGTGTGAGTGGCTGTATGTGTGTATGAGTGGATATGTCAGTGGCTGTATTAGTGAGTGAGTTGGTGTATAAGTAGCTGTATTCATGTATGAGTGGATGTGTATGTAGACCTATGAATCAGTGAGTGGGTGTGTAAGTAGTGGTATGGGTATGTCCATGGTTTTGAGAATGGTAGTGTGGAAGTTGGAGTGGGTGTATGAAAGGTTATATTGGAGTGTGAGTGGGTGTGTCAGAGATTCTGTGGATGATGTAATCAGTAATGTCATTTGAGATATCATCAGTGATGTCATCAGTGATGTCACTGACCATATCATGAGTGATGTAAGATGTGAGGTCATAAGCAGTTCATTGCGGGGGCGCGAGTTATAGTTAGCTCAGCTAACTATGACTGCTGAATTTCGCTGTTTTTTTGCGCGTGAAACTTGAGCCTAGCTATAACGTCTCTGTAACCTTTGGTTTTTCACCGAACTTCTAAGGTTTTTTAAATTATATTTCCTAACTATAATGTCCCTGTAACATTTGTTTTATTCAGTGAATTTCTAAGGTTTTTTGAAGGCTAATTTCTAACTATAACCTCCCTGTAACTTTTGTTTTTTTGAGTGAATTTAGAAAGTGTTTTGAATTGTATTTCCTAACTGTAACTTGTAAACTTTGAGAGTGGGTGTGTGAGTGGCTGTATAGATTGGTGACTGGGTGTGTGAGTAGCTGTGTGGGTCTGTGAGTGAGTGTGTAATGTCTGGGTAATTACGTAAGTGCATGAGTAGTGCCTGGGTGGTTGTTTGATTGCATAGGTAGTGTCTGTGTGATTCTATGAGTGAGATCGCCAAAGACACACTGCGAATACTGGGTGTTTTTGACAAAGTGTAAAACATATATATAGACATATTTTACATAAAGTTTCAGTGTAGCTATTTAGTAAGATACTAATTTAACTTTCTCCCTTGTATTCATTTGTTGAAATAACTACATCAAAAATGCATTTTCTTTCTTCAGAGCAACTCTGGAGATTGCAATGACATCAGTAGTCACAAATACAAATGACAAAGTGTAAAAGAGATATATAGACATATTTTACACAAAGTTTGAGTCTAGCTGTTTAGTAGCATATTGGTTTGAATTTATTTTAACAACACATTTGTAAAAAACAACAGTTTCAAAAAATAACTTTCAACATCTGAACTCATGAATAGAACATAACTACCAAACGCCCAGCAAACTACCCATTGTTACCCAATTTCATTGGGAATCAAAAACTGCTGCAAAATTAGAGTAATGCACAATCTGTGACAAGACCCTCTCTAGAGGGATGAACAAAAAATATTCATGTGGGACGACGTCCATGTTACACCATCTTAATACCTATCATAGAAAACATCTACAACTGGCGATTTACTAGAGGGAAACTGGAGGACCATCTACATCAGTGGCAGCAGCAACAATTCCTAGCTAGAAAGTCCCTTCAGAGGTGCAGACTACTACTACAGATATGACTCCAGAGTTTTCAAGAATGGCCACGTATTGCATTGACTGCAGTGTTGTTATAAGTGCTGGTGAGCAGTCAGTTACAGCTATTCGCAATGCTGCAAAAAATCATACATGCTATTTTTTCCCCTTTTATATTTTCTGCACATTGCTCAGAGCACATTTTTCGAATTCATCCTGTCCCAGTTGCCAGTTTTGTTACCATAAAAAAAGAACAAAAACATTTCAAAACCCCCAAAAAATGCAAAAACAAAACAGAAAGTCATGTCACCGGGAAATAAAGGAATATCATTGGATAATTCACTTTGCAACTAAAAGAATAAGAAGAACACGCCCATTTATCTATCTTGAACATTCCTAAGAGGAGTTCATAGTAAGCAGATTTGCGTAATGCACAATGTCACAAGACATTGTCAAGGGGTACAAATGAAAAATATTCTTGCTGGACTATGTCTACGCTTTACCATCTAAAAGCATACCAAAGCAATAGTGTAAAAGCAGCAAGAAGGCAACGCAAGGCTCAAGGACTCTCAACTTCAATAGCAGCTGCAACAACACCGGGGCAGAGAGTCCCTTCAGAGGCCCAATCTCAACTTCAAGATTTGGCTCCACAATGTTCCTGGATGGCATCATACTGCATGGATTGTGGAGTTGTAGTGAGTGCTGGAGAGCAATCCATAACAACCCTTCGCAATGCTGCAAAGAATCATACATTTTGATTTGACGCTTTCACCTGCTGGGGCCACAATCCTTTACTGCTGCACACCCTGGTGGGGCTCCTGTCCCAGGGTGCAACTTGCCTTTGTGCTGCTGCTGGGGGCCATAACCTTTCACTGCTGCACACCCTGGTGGGACTCCCTGTACCAGGGTGCAACCTGCCCATGAGCCACTGCGATAGGGGAGGCGTGACCAACACGCATAAAGTGCTGCCTCTCCCCCGTGGCGCAGAACGCTTTCACCTGTTGGGGCCACAAACCTTTACTGCTGCACACTCTGGTGGGACTCCTGTCCCAGGGTGCAACTTGCCTTTGTGCAGTTGCTGGGGGCCATAACCTTTCACTGTTGCACACCCTGGTGGGACTCCCTGTCCCAGGGTGCAACCTGCCCTTGAGCCACTGCCATGGGGGAGGCGTGACCAACACGCATAAAGTGCTGCCTCTCCCCCGTGGCGCGGAACGCTTTCACCTGCTGGGGCCACAAACCTTTACTGCTGCACACCGTCGTGGGACTCCTGTCCCAGGGTGCAACTTGCCTTCTTGCCACTGCTGGGGGCCATAACATTTTGCTGCTGCACACCCTGGTGGGACTCCTGTGCTTTGGGGCTCCATTCAAGGTACTGTGTGTATTGTCGCCCATTTAGTGCTTTGTTAGCTTTTCCCCACTGGCTGTGGTGGGTTGGGGGCTTGTTTTTTCTCCCCCAATCCTGCACAACCAAGACACACTTAAGGCATTGTGCCCATTGAAGACCAACTAGGGCTCTATTTGCACCCCTTTTATTGGATGCTTTGGCTGGGAGTTCATCTTCTCCCCTTGTATCTCCCCTCTCTGTCTTTGCCAGGTCTGCCGGAAGCCCCATGGGGAAAAGGAAGGTTGCGGAGGGGGTGACAGGGGCCGGTGGAGTATACAAAGCAGTCAAGAAATCTAAGAATATGCAGAGCCCTGTGAAGATGAGCTGTGTCCTCGATCGTATTGATGATTTACTGTTCGAGTGTGAGGGACTACTGGCTCCAACTGCTACTGACGCTGTGCCTAGATCTAAGACCGCCACAGCTCATGGAACTTCTGCCAAAGAAGGGCGTATACCCAGCATGTTCAGAAAGGCGAACAATGGTAATGACACCCAGCACTGGGAAGCCTCTGTAATGCCCCTGGATGATTGATTTACAAAATATAACAACTGACTTATTAACATCTACTTATGAGTTTCCATGTAGCAATAGATGTTCACCCTTGTTAGATCTGCCAGAAACCAGCACTGTTACTGAGGTCCTAGATGAAAGGGGGAAAGCTAAAAAAGGAAGTACCTCCCCGCCCATTGATGCAGTCCTAGTTGATCCTGAAGCTACTAGCTCTGTATCTGACTTATATGAGGAGGTTCGTGATCTGAAAACCACAATTGGGACACTAACTGGGCTTATTCATAAGTTGCTAGTCAGGCTTGGGGAATCAAATAGTCAAGGCATAGAACCTGGTCTCAAGCACATGAGGGATGTTGCCAGTAGGAAACCGTTGTTACATACAGTTGCACATGACACTCCCCTGGTATCGACTACAAATATTGGTCCAAGTAGACGCACAGCAGGAATGGCTGGAGAAGTAGTGGGGGGTAAGCGAGGTCAAACAGTATATGAGGTAACACGTAGACATTCACAATTTCCACCTAGAGAAATAGCGAGGCGTGATATGCCACACTACTGGGAAGGACCCTTTATCCCCCTCGCCACCCAGTGTAAACAAATCTACATGATTAATGTTCCTAAATGTGATTATTCCACAAGATATGAGAATGAGGAATCCCTAAAAAATAAGTCTATCCATTGGATCAGGCATGTTAGAGGGTGCAGATCCATGATCAGGGAAGACATACTACGTGCAAAGAGATGTGTTTTAGCTAATAAACACAACAGATGCCAAAGAGCTGACCCTAGCTGATGAGAGTTTAGTGCATAATCTTATTGCCCTGGAAGTTAGGACTCTTCACCCTGCCAAGTCAAATATCCAATTCAAGAGGCAGTTGGCAACCTTTACCCCTTCGTGTAACTCCAATATCCAGCCTAATAGGCCTTCTCCATTGTCCCCCTTAGCGGATATTGACTGACTACAACCCAGTTTTACACTTAAGCTTACAGAAACCAGTGCCCCTTGCTTTGTCCCGAATACAAACCTTCCAACAATCAAGGCGTTATTGAGATCATCAAATTGTAGGGCTGGTCCAAAGTCCCCTGTGCAACTCATCTGAGAAGATGTAACTTATAGCCAGGATAGCATCAGCATCAATCTTAACGTAGCACCTGCTCATGAGGAAAGGAGTCTGGAGATCCTTCCCCACGCTCCACTCGAGTTGCCTACAAGCTTCACCCGTTCAACCTAATTTCATGGCACGTAGCTGGAATTAGAAGTAAACTGTGCCTACCTCATTGGGTACAGCTGGTCCAATCCCACAATATATGTATTTTGCAGGAAACATGGAGCTTAACTCCAATGTTTATGCCAGGCTACGTGTCATTCCATCTGTCCGCAACAGCATCTAATAAGGGTCGCCCATCAGGTGGAATGCTGATATGGATTAGTATTGCACTTAACTGTAGAACTGAGGAGCTACCCACGAACAGCCCTGTCATTCAAGCTGTTAGAATGAAAGGCAACTCTGGCTTCCTTGTAGATATCTACAATGTGTATGCCAGAGGTACCAGAGGGGTAGGTAAATCCTTCACCTTACAGACCTTAGATGAGCTCCTAGGCAATAGGCAGCCTGCCCATCCTGTGGGGTTAAAGGTATGAGCATATGTTCCTCCCTTCCGAGCTGTCTGTTTTAGCAAATAGGGTAAGTCCTTTTTATGACACAGCACAGTAGTCCAAGTTAGTTTGAGTGAAGGTAGTTATTTTATTTTCATTCACCGCTTTATTGAAACATTTAATTCTTTTTTTAGCTTATTTGATGGAAGGTGTTTAAAAATAGGAAACAGCCGACACGTGTTTCGCCCTATGTGGCGAGTTGAGCCAGGGCTTTCTCAAGGCTAATCATTGTGTTCAAAAGACATACGGTCTGGTGAAGGTAGAATACATTTCAGGTTGTTTCAAGGTAACATGTGAAAACATCCAAAATTTCAGGTTTTCAGATAAGTCCCGGGATAAATCCATAACCAAGGCGCTCAATGATTAGCCTTGAGAAAGCCCTGGCTCAACTATTTTTTTAAACACCTTTCAAACTAACTTGGACTACTGTGCTGTGTTATAAAAAGGACTTACCCTATTTGCTAAAACAGACTGCTCGGAAGGGAGGAACATATGCTCATACCCTTAACCCCACTTGTTAATACGAGGCTGGAAAGGTCCAGAGCTTCGAGCAAAGTTCCTCCAGTACCTTAGGAATCCATATCCAGAACCAGGATCTCTGGACCATTCGCTTTCCTTTGAGCCTGCCCATCCTGTGATTGTTGGGGGTGATTTTAATGTAACTATTGAACTGCTGGATGAGGATGACATCCTTGAAGTAAATGAGGAGGATAAACTCTGAATGTCCCTTTGCTTAACCTGCCCCTGATTACTAAACTGTTCCCAACCAGCTTTCAAACTAAACGAATTGACTGTTGAACATAGATTAAGGGCCACCAATGGCAGGCACTGCATCAGATAGAGAAGGTGAACTGACCTTCATTGGCCCAACAGGAGCTAGCCGTATTGACTATTTTCTAGTAGATCTTAGGTTGTGGCCCACACTAGTTGATATGACTATAATTATGAACAGTGATAGTGACCACAACCCACTTAGTCTGGAGCTAGTCTCTCCTTGGGAGGGGAATGATACTGCTCCTAGGAGCAATCTGATCACAAAAGAGGTTCTACCCACTAATGAAAATGCCGCCTTAAATGGCCCATAGTCCTGGGGGATGAAATTAAACTTAATCAAATTAAGCAGGATTTACTTGCTCGGTTGGCAGAGATTCAATCCTATGCCGAGGCCACGGGAAATGTGGAAGATGCTAGTGGGGTACACGCAATGTTCTTTGACAAACTTACTGCATATTTTATTGTTAATTCCAAACGTACAAATCGCAGTGATGGGGAATTAACTAAGTTGAACTCATGTTTCTCAAGTGAGTGTGGATCCCTAAAGAATCAACTGGTTGGAGCTATCAAAACCAAAAATGTACCCCAGGGCTAGATCTATGGAGGTTGTACAAACTAGCTATAAAGAAGGCCAAGCGGAATTGGGACGAGGAAAAGTTGAAGCAAATTGGGGAAGCTTGCTCCCAGAAAGACTTCAGGAAATGTTGGTTTCTTGTAGGGAGGGGTAATTTGGGAAATCAACCTGTACTAGCCAATAATATTACAGCTGGGGACTGGCAGGATCACTTTGGTGCCCTCTACTCTACTATCACTAACTATACTGAAGGGATACTTCTCTTAGATTTACACCCAAATCCTGCAAGGGATATTTTTACCAAGGAGGAAATAGAAACCTCAATTGAATCCATTGTACCTGCTAAAGCTCCGGAACTGGATGGAATTCCCGGAGATTTGTTTCGGCACGACAAAAGTAATTGGTCGAATTACATGTTGTCACTTTTTAATGCCATTGCAGGGGTGCCCGAATTCCAGACTCATGGAAGGGAGCTGAGGTTATACCAGTTTTTAAAAAAGGGGACCAAAACAATCCGACTAACTACAGGCCTATTAGTTTATTAGACTGCATACAGAAGGTATTCAGCCGTACCCTTCTAGTGAGAATCCAGGACTGGATGGCAGAGAAAAACATACTGTCGCCATTCCTGTCGGATTCCGTCAAAAAACTGGAACAATTGACCAGGTTTTTAGATGTATTCTTCTTTACTGGAAGGTGATGGTATTGGGTAAGGGGAGCCTATATGTTGCTTTTGTAGACCTGAAGTCAGCATTCGACCTTGTGCCCCGTGGAAAGCTTTGGGTGGTGCTGAGAGACATGGGGATGCCTCTGGAGATCCTGGCATTGGTTGTTCATCTTCATGATGACAACTATGCCAGGGTGCGAAGGGGTAATCAGGGCCAAGTCACGACCCCTTTATTGTCAAAAGGGGAGTCCGGCAAGGCTGTGTCCTGGCCCCCACGTTGTTTTCCCTTTATAGCAACCAAGTTGTGGACTTCTTAGCTAGGATCCCAGCTGATGCTCCTTCGCTAGGGAATATAAAGATTGCCACGCTTCTCTTTGTGGATGATACGCTCCTTGTTTCTAAAACTCCCAAGGGGCTTCAGACGCTACTAAACCAATTCAAGGCTTTCTGCGATGAGAGGGGACCAGAAATAAACACCATTAACACAAAACTCTTTATGCTAAACCCGCATAAATCCTTTAAAGGATGCTTAACTTTAAACAACACTTGTTTAGAGCGGGTATGTAGTTTCGAATATTTGGGCGTAAAATTAGCTGAAGGTATGACCTGGAAGCAACATCTGACTAAGACTAATTTAAAATTTAAACAGATAGTTGGAGCCCTGAGAAAGGAACACTCTTGCTTATATACTAAACCGGTTGCCGCAGCCCTAGAGATCTATAAAAGCAAAGCAGTAGGCAGTGCCCTTTATGGGGCTGAATTTTGGGGCTTCGAGAAAGTGGATGACCTCACAGCAACCGAGAATAGGTACCTTAAGAATTTGGTTTCCCTCCCACCTAGCACACCACTACTCCCTCTCAAACTAGATATGGGGATTAAATCACTAAAAGACTTAGCCAAGTTACGTCCTCTTCTTTTTTGGCAGAGATTGATTTCGACCCCCGAATTTTCCCCGTATGCCACAGCCTTAGAAGAAATTTGTACCCTAGATACATCTAAGAAGATAGGCTGGATAAGGAACATCAATATTCTACTTAAGAACATTGGGTTAAAAGGGAGCTGTACCTATCGTTTGGACCTCTCCACAAAAAAACAACTAAAATGTATGTATTGGGATTGGGTATTTGAGAATGAGTCCAGGGATAGCAACTTAGGAAGATTAACAGGGGAATTCCTAGATTTTAAACTGGTGCGATCTCTGGAGGGTTACCTTGATCTCTTACAGGTGCCGGCAGATAGAAAGTTATCCATCCAATTTAGACATGGCACAATCCCTCTGAATGCGTTTACTAGTTCATGGCTATGCAATGCTGCTAGCAGCAAGGGTTGTCTCTTCTGTTTTGCCCCAACAGAAACTATAGGCCACGCTTTCTTTGGCTGTCCAGCATACTCGGTCCCTAGAAGCAGATAGCTTACTCCTATATGCAAACAGCTGGGAACTAGAGATCATAGTGTGGCACTGAAGATTTTAAGATTGTTGATTTGATCTGATGTGATTCCCCTAACTTCGGGCAGTGAACCTGTAACCTTTGAGAGTAGGCATGTGAGTGGCTGTATAGATTGATAAGGAGGTGTGGGAGTGGCTCTATGGGCCTGCAAGTGGGTGGGTGAGTGGTTTTGTAGATGTGTGAGTGGGTCTGGGAGTGGCTGTATGGGTCAGTGAGTGGATGTGTGAGTGGTTGTATCGGTCTGTGAGTGGCTGTGTGAGTGGCTGCATGAGTCTGTGAGTGGGTGTGTGAGTAGCTGTATGGGTAGGTGACTGGGTGTGTGAGTGGCTATATGGGTCTGTGAAGGGTGTGTGAGTAGCTGGTTGGATGTGTTCTGGTTTTGTGAGTGGCTGTCTGGATCTATAAGTGGGTGTTTGATAGGCTATATGGGTATGTGAATGGGTGTGTGAGTAGCTGTATGCACCTATAAGTGGGTGTGTGGGTGGCTGTATGGATCTGTAAGTAGGTGTGTGAGTGGCTGTATGGGTGTGTGAGTGGGTGTGTGAATACTTTTCTGGGTGTGTGAGTGAGTGTGTGAGTGGTTATGTGGGTGTGTGACTCAGTATATGAATAGCTGTATGGATCTGTGAGTGGGTGTGTTAGTGGTTTTGTGGGTGTGTGAGTGGCTGTATGGGTGTGTGAGTGGGTGTCTGAGTATCTGTGTGGGTGTGTCAGTAGCTGTGTGAGTGACTGGGTCAGAACGGAACCTCACCTGCCTCTTTATCCAACAAGATTCCACAGTTTTGCACAAAAATCTACCCAACTGGAGTACTTTCTACTGCTTAATTACTAAGTGCTACCTCCTTGGGCAAATGTCCAGTGTATATTCTACACTACATCTGTGTAATGGCCTATAAGGAAATGTCTCCAGTGACCTTGTGTGCATTTCGGCAATGTAATTGTTCCTTGTGTGACTTCATCCAGAAATCTGTGATAACATGTAGCCCCACCAAACAAGGGTCGTTCCTCTTAACTATATGAAGTAAGTGCTTCTTTTTTTGGTGGAGATGTCCTCATACTCCTTGGCATCAAGAACGTGTCACCAAAATCTGCGGGAAATGTGCCGCAGGGCCTTTTGGTAAGATGTCCATCATCCTGGCAAAAGGCGGGAAGTCCTTTCCATACTACTAAGGTGGACGGGGTGGGGCCAAAAGGACGGAGCTTCCAGGTGATTTGCACATTTGCACACTTGTAGTAATTTAAAGGGAGAACCAGGGACTCTGCTCTCACCAGGAGAGGCCAAGAAAGAACTCACTGCCCAGTCATTACAGATTGCACTCCAATAGATGAACGATGCAATCACCTCCATGAAGAATTTCAGATTGTCTTTCAATGTAGAATTGCTGAGAAAACACACTTGCTTTGCGTTCGACAAGACCAGGAAGTTAGGATCATTTGTCCTTTACAGAAGTGGAGCTTTAACTGGGGCACCTGCTATGTTTGGATTTGTAAGTGCTTCCCATTGAATTATAATTTCTGTGAAATCAGCATCAGGTCCAGAAAGGAACCTCATCTGCTGTTTATCCAACAACAGTCCACAGTTTTGCATAAAATGTCTAATCAACTGGAGTACTTACTACTGGTTAATTAGTCAGTGCTACCTCATTGGGTAAATGTCTAGTGATATTCTGCACGACAGCTGATTAGTGGACCACAAGCAAATGCCCTCAGTGACCTTGTGTGCATTGCGGCAATGTGATTGTTCCTCGTGCATCTTTATCCGGAAATCTGTGATAACATGAATCATCCTGTAGAGTAGACAACCATACTACAAAGAGGTAATTCTCCACCAAACAAGGGCACTTCCTATTAACTATATGACGTGTCTCTTTGTTTGGTGGAGATGTATCATATTCCTCAACATCAAGAACGTGTCACCAAAACTGGCGGGAAACGCACTGCGGGCCCTTTTGTTAAGCAGTCCATCATCCTGGTAAAAGGCAGGAAGATCTTTCCATACTACTAAGGTGGACAGGGCGGGGCCAAATGGACGAAGCTTCCAGGTGATTTGCACATTTGCACACTTGTAGTAATTTAAAGAGACAACCATGGACTCAGCTCTCAAATGTAGAGACAAATCCCAGGTTCCTTTATAGAAGGGAAGGAGGGCCACGCAGCCCCCCTCCCTGGGCCGATTTCAGTCCATGGGACCCCATTCCACGTGTCTAGCATTGGGGACTGCGAGGGGAGCCTTAGTGCCCCACAGTTCCGTGCCAGCTTCCCAACTCCTGCAGGAGCCTGCAAGCCAAAAATGCTGCTCCCTGCATGTGGGAGCAAATCTTTCATCTGTTTCCCTTCCAAAAACAGAGGAAAAGTCTGCTTCCAGCGAGTGGGAGCAGTTTTTCTGTCCTCGCCCGCTGGGAGCGGAGTTACTGTTTGCTCTCTCTTGGCAGGAGCTGTCAAAGTTCCCGCCAAGAGAGAACAAACAGCTATGTCCCAAGGGTGGGCACCCAGGGACATAGGGAGCCAGCCCTGGGGGGATGGCGGTCCCCGGGGCCAATAATGGATCCAGGAGGGGGGCTGCATGGCCCCCCTCCTTTACTTTTCCAGGGCCAGCCCCAGGGAGGTGGAGGTCCGTGAGGCCGTATATGGCCCAGGATGGGGGCCGGGAGGCCCCCCTCCCACTTCTATTTTGATTTCTGGCCCCACGGAGGTGGTAGTCGCCGGTGGGGGGGGTCCACACAGTCCCCCTCTACTTTCATAATTTAAGCCTCAGAGAGGTGGTGGTCCCCAGTGCTCTAAAGAGCCACAGGAGGGGGTGTCTGCATACCCCCCCTCCATATTAGATTTCCCACCCTGGAGAGGTGGTGGTCCCCGTGGCTCAAATGAGCCAATGGAGGGGGGCCATGAGGTCCCC
The DNA here is from genome assembly GCA_963921515.1 of Calotriton arnoldi. Taxonomy (NCBI): domain Eukaryota; kingdom Metazoa; phylum Chordata; class Amphibia; order Caudata; family Salamandridae; genus Calotriton; species Calotriton arnoldi. Next base: position 1,541,970 of record CAWUFW010004112.1, read on the forward strand.
CTCCAATAATTTGAAAAAGCCCTGGGGAGCCTTAGAAGGTGTCCTATGTGCCCCTCTCCTTTTCTTTTGTATTCCCACATGCCCCCGAGCTCAGGACTGGGGGTCACCTGGGGGCCATAGTGTAAACAAGCGCGGGAGACTGCGCTTGTTTTTTTTTTACATTTTTGCCACAAATTTGCAAATCCATCACAATTTTCACTGCAAATATTTTTTTATCAATTTTTTTTGCCTTGGTGGGATCCCTGGGGGACACAAGCACCAGGACTAGGGGGTCAGGATATTCCTACCCTGCCCCCTTCTCTTTTTTTAAACTTTTTCTTTGGGACTCGGCTGAGTCTGAGTCCCAAGATGGCTGCCAACACTTTCTGGTTGAAGTGTTGGCAGCCATTCAGATCTCTAGATGAGATTGGGAGGATTTGTAGAGGGGTCGCATCCCCAGATATACGAATTTGGTTTTCGTTAAAGAACGGATTTACACCAAATAACAAAAAGCACTCTTTCGGGACCAAGATCTAGCTTTTTGCCAAATTTGGTGTCATTCCGTCCAGCGGTTCAGGCTGTAGTCATGTTCAAAATCCCTATAGGAATTAACATGGGAAACACACTTTTTTTACCCCCGCTTATTTTCGGCTCTCACTTGACGGATCACCACGAAACTTTCCACGCTCAATAAGACTCATTGACACACTTTTTTGGGAAAATTTCGTGAAGAATCGTCACACACCAAAGATATAGTCAAGTCAAAAAACGGTAATCCTATGGAAACTAGGTCCTAACTATAACTACCTACTGACGACCGCTAGTAGGTAATATATGTATATAAATTGTTTTTTGTTACTTTCTTGCAATTTTTATTGTATGTCTAAGTAATTATTTTATCTATATGGCTCTTAATTATGCCAAGTAAATTTTTTTTAAATATTGTGATCCCTGAATAACCTTGTTTTAAGAAAGGACTGGCAGTTTTTTCCTCAAGTGTTGCTCCTCAGGCAATACAAATGCAACAATGTAACTGTTAGACCCGGGATCCCTGGTTGGCTGAGGTAGGTACCTTAGGCCAAATAGGGACCCCCGCTCTCACGTCAGGGAAAGGAAGGACACCTTCTCAGATAGCCCCCGCTCACCCCCTTGGTAGCTTGGCACGAGCAGCCAGGCTTATCTTCAAGGCAAATGTGTAAAGTATTTGCAACCACGCTCACAGCAACCCAATGATGACACCACAAATGGACTCCACACGAGTTTCATAAAAACGAGTATAAATTTATATAAAAAGATATACGATAAGACCACACGATATAAATCCAACATATGCGTACTTGTAATACTCTTCCTGGCCAGTTGTTAGGCCAGCCAGCCCTTGTAAGTTCTGGTGATATTAATGAGCACTTCTAAACGTTCCACTGCAGTCCTAATGCAATGCTATGCAGTTTGTAATGCTAGAATCAGGCACTTTGCAATGTAGAAATAATGCAGTTCGTAATGCTCGAATCAGGCACTTTGCAATTGTAGAAATAATGCAGTTCGTAATGCTAGCATCAGGCACTTTGCAATGTAAAAATAACGCAATGCGTAACGCAACAATCAGGTATTTCGTTATGCAGAAACCATGCAATGCGTATTACGACAATCAGGTAGTTCGTTATGCAGAAATAATGCAATGCGTAATACACTAATCAGGTAGTTCGTTATGCAGAAACAATGCAATGCGTAATACACTAATCAGGTAGTTCGTTATGCAGAAATAATGCAATGCGTAATACACTCCAGCACCGATCACGGTGCCTCAGGCGGTCTCTCCGCCACTCGTACTGACTCGCAGTCAGCCTCTGTCAACAGTTGCCCCCACACGGGTATAGTGTAAACAAAAAGTGCAGCTCCGCACTCCGGCCCCGGTACTGCCACTCCGTTGGCAAGTACGGGCCGCGATACGAGCCGAAGCAGAGGCTCGCGCTGCAGGAATGGGAGAGGCCAAGAGCGACTCCCTCGGAGCCCGCACCCCGCCCCAGGCGTCGACACACGTTACCTGGGGGGTGTGACCTCACTCTCCTCTCCTCTTCCCGCGACTTGGGCCTCCGATGCAATCTATGTGAATTCCGGGCAGTGGGACTCGGGCCCTCCCTCGACGAGGTTGGTTTCGAGGTCCCGCTCTGGCAACGGCGGGCTCGGGCCGGCGGCTCGGCTCCTCCGGGGCTGCCGGACCGAGCCGCTGACGCTACGAAGATCTCAGGCTGCAACAGGGCACACGCACACAGCGTCGCTGAGACTCACTTGAGCTTCGGGTGCACGATCACAGGGCACTCCTCACGAAGGTCTCAGGCTGCACGAAGCACACGCACACAGCGTCGCTGAGACTCACTTGAACTCCGGTGCACACAATAACAAGGCAATCCTCACGAAGGTCTCAGGCTGCACAAAGCACATGCACACAGCGTCGCTGAGACTCACTTGGACTCCGGTGCACACAATAACAGGGCAATCCTCACGAAGGTCTCAGGATGCACAAAGCACACGCACACAGCGTCGCTGAGACTCACTTGGACTCCGGGTGTGCACGATAACAGGGCAATCCTCACGAAGGGCTCAGGCTGCAAAAAGCACACGCACACAGCGTCGTTGAGACTCGCTTGGACTCCAGATGCCCACGATCACAGGGCAATTCTTACGAGGGTCTCAGGCTGCAAAAAGCACACGCACACAGCGTCGCTGAGACTCTCCTGGAAACTTTTCTGTTCCTGAGTTTCCGCAACAGGGAGCCAGCTCACCTCGGGCCCTTGGGGATAAGTTACTTCCGGACACAGCACGCGGCAAAGTCCTTTCAAGCAGGGGGACACAGCACACAGCAAAGTCCCTTTAGCCTCTCCTTGGTTAAAGCAGCAAACTGCAGGCCAGCCCCAGAACACACAGCAAGGGTCAGTCCTTTCCTTCAGTCTCTTCAGCTGTTTCTTCCTTGGCAAAGGTTCCTCTTGACCACAAAGTAGCTTCAGTCTTGTTCAATCTTGATCAATCCATTTCTCCAAAGTTCAGGGGCTTCAGCTCTCATAGTTATACCCCTAAATGTCTTTGAAGTCTTTGTGTTCAGGGGGGCACTGACCCCTGTTCAAACCAGTTCTGGGTGCCCCCCTGCCAGTGACACCTTCTTCCTTTGATTAGTGGGGGTCTGGATTCTCAATCACTCAGCAGGAGATGGGACCATTGTTTTATGGCAGCAACCCAGGCCTCTTCACCTCTAGGGGCTACTCCTCCCCCCTACACTCCAGTTGCAGGTCAGCCTGTTGCTGTCTCACCTCCTCCCCTGGGTCAAGACATTCCCCAGATCCTATCACTTTCAAATCCAGACAGTCAATCCTCAACCAGGCAGAGACACACAGAAATGTTAGAGCACAAAAACCCAGCCACTTATAAAAGAGTGGCTTCTAAACACACAATGCAAAAACCACCTTCACAAAAAGATGTGTTATTGAATTGTGAGTTCAGGCATACTAAACTTCACCTCTCCATCTTAAGCCTTTGGGGAGATAGGCTGGAAAACATATGACACAGCCTTTCCCATTCTGTCCTATGGGCAAGATGGCCTTTCCACAGTGAAAAACGAAATGGAGATTATTTCACTGTCAGGACATGGTACACACCTTAGTACATGTCCTACCTTTCACATGCACTTCACCCTGCCCAGGGGGTACCCTGGACCTACCATAGGGGTGTCTGATGTGCATAGAAAGGGAAGGGTAAGGTCTGGCAAGTGGGTGCACGTGTCAGAACAACATGGCAGTTTAACAAACTGCGCGCAGGCACTGCAGTGGCAGGCCTGAGTTCCCTCTTTAAGGCTACTTGTGTGGGTGGCACAATTCGTGCTGCAGGCCCACCAGTAGCATTTGCATTACCAGCCCTGGCACACATAGTGCTCTTTACTAGGGACTTTACTAGTAAGGCAAACATACCAATCATGGACAACCAATTACTATTACACTTTATACAGGGAGCACTTGCACTTTGACACTGATTAGCAGTGGCAAAGTGTCCCAAGCATCTATGTTGGCAACACCATGTCAGAAAAAAGGTCTAGGGGGAAAGCAAAAAGTTTAGGGAACTTTAGCCAAAAAGGGCCGAGTCCAACACAACCCCCCCCAGCCAAAAGCCAGGGTAGACCAATCAACTACCTTGATGGATTTCCCTGCTTGGGGCGATAGAACACGGACGCAGACCCGCTACGGCAGGGACACCCTCCTGTTCTATGCCTTCCTGACCCCAGGGGATTCTCTTGGTCACTACTCCCTGGGCCAACTATGCCGCTCCATGGGTACTTCCTGGCAGTTGGGGCCTCTCTAGGGGTGCTGGTCCCTTGCCAACCCCCACCTAGAGCGGTACCCCTGGAAGACCCATCAGTCAGGATACTGTTCCCAGTTATCCTGTCCTCAAGGTTAGAAGTGGGTTTACCCTGGTCACTCCTAGGGGACCTAGCCCTATTGGCTGGACACAGTCCCATGGGTTTTCCCACAGGGGGACACCTTCCTCCCTTAACCTTCCATTTAGATTTCTGTGCCTGCCATTCAGGAATGGCACCCACAAACTTCAGGACCGCGGGAGCTCTGGGTACAGATGCCCCACGCCCTCCTGATGCTAGGTGTTCTTCCTCACACAGCTGGCAAGTAGGCGCTAGGCCTTCAACCTGGTGCTCCTCTAAGGAACCCTCCAGTCTCCGGGGTGGGGTGGTGAACCCCTGGGGACGCCGCTCCCACTCCCTCCCTCTCGTTTGAGACAGGGCGCTAGCCCGCATGCTCCCCCCATTACTCTGGGACCTAACGGTTCAACTTCGCCTCTCTTCCCTCTCTAAGGCCTTTTCAGACCCTTGGACCCATGACCAGGGGTCCGGCTCTTGTGCCAGCTCCCGTTAATCAAAGACCTCGCACCCTAACACGGGTTGGCGCAATCCTGGAAAACAATTACTGAGCCTAGGCTCCCTAGGGGCAAAGTTGAGCAACCCCTTCAAATCATTCGCCATGCTGACCAACACCCAATCATCCAGTGCACGCTTGTACTCATCCACACTTGGCACTGGCTGTACGCTGCCACCATTCAAACTGGACTCTGCCTGTTTAACCTTCATTTCCAGTTCCCTCATGCTTAACTCATGAGCTAAGAGAATCTTTTTCTCTTCCAAGGCGAGAGCGTTCCTGCTCTCCTCTGCTCGCTTTTCACTCTCAATGAGCAGCTTCTTCTCTTCTGCTTGAGTTTTAAGTTTTAAAACCTCCAACTCCTGCTCTCTGACCCTTTGGTTTTCCTCCAACTCCTCTGGTGAAAAACTCCTCCCTGAATGGCTACTACCAGCCCCTAAGGCTGGTCCCTCCACTGGCAAATCCTGTGGACCAAATCCATTCCCTGGGTCATCCTCATCCACCTCAACATCACCCGTCTCCTGAGTCCCTTTGGCTTCCCACCAGGCCCTCAAGGCCATTTGCAGCTCCTCCTTCTTGGCGCTACTTTTCATGGGTCATCCCAAAGCTCTGCAGAATTGCCTCAATTGATCAACTTTGTAGGTAAGCAATGCCTCAATGTCGAACTCTAATTCTGCAGCCTCACTGGCTACTTGACTCCTCTGAGACATGATGTGTGGCTTAAAGGTCGCTCAAAAATAGAAAGAACAAATCAAAAACACAATATGTGGTTGCATCGTGGTCTGCGCTAAACTTATGATGTACACCAATTACTGTGAGTGAATTTGCAAATACACATTCAAATCCCACCGCTGCCACCAAATGTTAGACCCGGGATCCCTGGTTGGCTGAGGTAGGTACCTTAGGCCAAATAGGGACCCCCGCTCTCACATCAGGGAAAGGAAGGACACCTTCTCAGATAGCCCCCGCTCACCCCCTTGGTAGCTTGGCACGAGCAGCCAGGCTTATCTTCAAGGCAAATGTGTAAAGTATTTGCAAACACGCTCACAGCAACCCAATGATGATACCACAAATGGACTCCACACGAGTTTCATAAAAACGAGTATAAATTTATATAAAAAGATATACGATAAGACCACACAATATAAATCCAACATATGCGTATTTGTAATATTCTTCCTGGCCGGTTGTTAGGCCAGCCAGCCCCTGTAAGTTCTGGCGATATTAATGAGCACTTCTAAACGTTCCACTGCAGTCCTAATGCAATGCTATGCAGTTCGTAATGCTAGAATCAGGCACTTTGCAATGTAGAACTAATGCAGTTCGTAATGCTCGAATCAGGCACTTTGCAATTGTAGAAATAATGCAGTTCGTAATGCTAGCATCAGGCACTTTGCAATGTAAGAATAACGCAATGAGTAACGCAACAATCAGGTATTTCGTTATGCAGAAACCATGCAATGCATATTACGACAATCAGGTAGTTCGTTATGCAGAAATAATGCAATGCGTAATACGCTAATCAGGTAATTCGTTGTGCAGAAACAATGCAATGCATAATACACTGATCAGGTAGTTCGTTATGCAGAAACAATGCAAAGCGTAATACACTAATCAGGAAGTTCGTTATGCAGAAACAATGCAATGCGTAATACACTCCAGCACCGATCACGGTGCCTCAGGCGGTCTCTCCGCCACTCGTACTGACTCGCAGTCAGCCTCTGTCAACAGTTGCCCCCACACGGGTATAGTGTAAACAAAAAGTGCAGCTCCGCACTCCGGCCCCGGTACTGCCACTCCGTTGGCAAGTACGGGCCGCGATACGAGCAGAGGCTCACGCTGCAGGAATGGGAGAGGCCGAGAGCGTCTCCCTCTGAGCCCGCACAACGCCCCAGGCGTCGACACACGTTACCTGGGGGGTGCGACCTCGCCCTCCTCTCCTCTTCCCGCGACTTGGGCCTCCGATGCAATCTTTGTGAATTCCGGGCAGTGGGACTCGGGCCCTCCCTCGACGAGGTTGGTTTCGAGGTCCCGCTCTGGCAACGGCGGGCTCGGGCCGGCGGCTCGGCTCCTCCGGGGCTGCCGGTCCGGGCCGCTGATGCTATGAAGGTCTCAGGCTGCACAAAGCACACGCACACAGCGTCGCTGAGACTCACTTGGACTCCGGGTGTGCACGATAACAGGGCAATCCTCACAAAGGGCTCAGGTGGCAAAAAGCACACGCACACAGCGTCGCTGAGACTCGCTTGGACTCCAGATGCCCACGATCACAGGGCAATTCTTACGAGGGTCTCAGTCTGCAAAAAGCACACGCACACAGCGTCGCTGAGACTCTCCTGGAAACTTTTGTGTTCCTGAGTTTCCGCAACAGGGAGCCAGCTCACCTCGGGCCCTTGGGGATAAGTTACTTCCGGACACAGCACACAGCAAAGTCCTTTCAAGCAGGGGGACACAGCACACAGCAAAGTCCCTTTAGCCTCTCCTTGGTTAAAGCAGCAAACTGCAGGCCAGCCCCAGAACACACAGCAAGGGTCAGTCCTTTCCTTCAGTCTCTTCAGCTGTTTCTTCCTTGGTAAAGGTTCCTCTTGAACACAAAGTAGCTTCAGTCTTGTTCAATCTTGATCAATCCATTTCTGCAAAGTTCAGGGGCTTCAGCTCTCATAGTTATACCCCTAAATGTCTTTGAAGTCTTTGTGTTCAGGGGGGCACTGACCCCTGTTCAAACCAGTTCTGGGTGCCCCCCTGCCAGTGACACCTTCTTCCTTTGATTAGTGGGGGTCTGGATTCTCAATCACTCAGCAGGAGATGGGACCATTGTTTTATGGCAGCAACCCAGGCCTCTTCACCTCTAGGGGCTACTCCTCCCCCTACACTCCAGATGCAGGTCAGCCTGTTGCTGTCTCACTCTCCTCCCCTGGGTCAAGACATTCCCCAGATCCTATCACTTTCAAATCCAGACAGTCAATCCACAACCAGGCAGAGACACACAGAAATGTTAGAGCACTAAAACCCAGCCACTTATAAAAGAGTGGCTTCTAAACACACAATGCAAAAACCACCTTCACAAAAAGATGTGTTATTGAATTGTGAGTTCAGGCATACTAAACTTCACCTCTCCATCTTAAGCCTTTGGGGAGATAGGCTGGAAAACATATGACACAGCCTTTCCCATTCTGTCCTATGGGCAAGATGGCCTTTCCACAGTGAAAAACGAAATGGAGATTATTTCACTGTCAGGACATAGTACACACCTTAGTACATGTCCTACCTTTCACATGCACTGCACCCTGCCCAGGGGGTACCCTGGACCTACCATAGGGGTGTCTGATGTGCATAGAAAGGGAAGGGAAAGGTCTGGCAAGTGGGTGCACTTGTCAGAACAACATGGCAGTTTAACAAACTCCTCGCAGGCACTGCAGTGGCAGGCCTGAGTTCCCTCTTTAAGGCTACTTGTGTGGGTGGCACAATTCGTGCTGCAGGCCCACTAGTAGCATTTGCATTACCAGCCCTGGCACACATAGTGCACTTTACTAGGGACTTTACTAGTAAGGCAAACATACCAATCATGGACAACCAATTACCATTACACTTTATACAGGGAGCACTTGCACTTTGACACTGATTAGCAGTGGCAAAGTGTCCCAAGCATCTAAGTTGGCAACACCATGTCAGAAAAAAGGTCTAGGGGGAAAGCAAAAGGTTTAGGGATCTTTAGCCAAAAAGGGCCAAGTCCAACAGTAACTTTACCTCAAACATAATTCTCTCTTCTGCTCTTGAAAGGTAGTTTTTTTTTCTTCTCATTTTCTTATGTAAACATAGCAAAAATGTGCAACATCCATTTATTCTACATTTTGCCGGGTGCACAAGATTGCTGTGTAAATGGCATTCTATATTGTACAAAAAGCAACAATGGTGCAAATGTATGTGTTTTTTTCTTGCATCAGCTCAAATGTTCTCTCATATCACCCATTGTTGTATTTTAACTGTCATCTTATCCCAGCAGCATTGCATTACTGCCATTATTGTATTTACTGCCATTATTATGTTGCGCTGCTTTTCACATGCAGCGGAACACTTTGAATTGAGGCCTTGGTGTCTTTAGCCAAAGCTATTTTTGGATGCAGGCTTGACTACCATAACACCGGTGTACCAGCACTACATCAGCCCCTCCTATATCGTAGGATCAGTTCACTGCAGGCATCGCACAGAGGTGAGCATTTCATCAAAGGTCAATTCATCTTATGCAATTATTCTGCAGAATGAAATTAGATTTAAATCGTAGTGGCGTTTCTACCTTAATTGGAGAAATCTATGGCCCAGCTTTTTCCCTGCCCAACAAGTGCAGATTGAGCCATTATATCCATCAAGACAAACTAAAGCAAGCAGGAAGAGTTTGGAAAGAGAATTTGGGTCATTTTTTCCTACAATTCCTCAAATTGGTATTTGGCATTCAACAGGATTAGCCACTGATCCTATTTTTTTCTTAAAACGTACTTACAACCTTTGCAAGATGAATTGGTGTCCAACAACTTAGATGTGCAATGGAGATGCACCTACTTGTTGGGCTGATGAAACGAACAGGGGCTGTATTATAGTAAGTGCCCCGGGGGTGCAGCGGGCGTTTGCGCCCGCTTTGCGTGCCCCCAGGGCACTTTGGTATTACAAAAGGGGTTGCTGACGCTTGTGCTTCCCCTTCAGTAATACCGATAGTGCTGGCGCTCTTAATGCGCCAACGCTACCATCAGGAGGCATTCCCTCATTTGCATAGGGGAGTGCCCTATGCAAATGAGGGAATTTCTTTGCCTCTGCGCCTTCGCCATATTAAAGACGTGGGCGCAGAGGCGAAGAAGCTCTCAGAGAGTGCACACACAGTGCGCCACCTAGGTGGCACACTGTGAGTGCAGCCCCTGAGAGAAGCCCTCCAGAGGGGGGAAAGGGGGGTCCTATGGACCCCCCAGACATCCCCTTCAAAAGTGCAGGCAGCTTGCCGCCTGCACTGTGAAAACATGGAGCGGCTGCAAGCAGCCGCTCCATGTTTTCACATGAATGCGCTGCCCCTAAGGGCAGCATAGGTTTGCATCTGCCCTAGGGCAGCGCATTCAACTTGATAGGGTGCATTTTCATTGTTTGCGTCCGGCGCACCTTTTAAAAGGTGCACCAGCCGCAAACAATGAAAATGCGTAATATGGGACCATGTGTCCCATTACCCCTCCCTCATATTTACATAATGCAGAGCCCATTTTCAGATGGACATTCAGTGCTGCCAGAGACTGAACAGGGTGTGGGGTTTTCGCTTGGGCCACTTCCCCTCAGATTACAGCACACACAAGAACATCAGGGGCCAGATTATGGTGTAGGCACATTTTCATTATTTGTGCCAGGTGCACCTTTAAAATGGTGCACCCGGCGCAAACAATGAAAATGCGCCCTATTACCATCAATGCCCTGCCCCCAGGGCAGCCACGAACACAGGGTGCCCTGGGGGCAGCACATTCACATGAAATACGGAACAACTGCTGTAAAGCAGCTCCGTGTTTCACAGTACAGGCGGCAACCCGCCTGCACTTGCAAAGGGGATTAGAGATCCCCTTGCAGGCAGATGCAGTCAGTGACTCTAGGGGGGTCCACAGGGCCCCCATTACCCCCTGCTTAGGGCTGCTCTCAGGAGGAGCACTGACAGTGCGCCACTTTTTAAATGGCGCGTTGTCAGTGCACCTTCTGAGGGCTTCTTTGCCTCTGCACCCGCGTCAGTAATACGGCGCAGGTGCAGAGGCAAAGAGAGACCCTCATTTGCATAGGGTGCACCCCATGCAAATGAGGGAACGCCCCCTTGAAGATAGCCTGGCGCTTTAAGTGTGCCAACACTATCGTTATTAGAGAGGGGGTCGCACAATTGTCTGCAACTCCTTCTGTAATACCGAAGTGCCCCGGGGGTTCTCAAAGCCGGTGCAAACGCCCCTTGCTCCCCCGGAGCACTTTATGTGATACGGCCCATTGATGGGTATGTGAAATGTCTTTATTAGACGCCAAGTTAGTACAAAAGAAGTGTAGCAAAATAGTTACTGAAATCTAAACTATATATGTAATAAGAAATACAAAGAAAGTAGAAGGAATGAAGAACATGAGCTTTATATTAGTTCATATTATTTTTTCCTAAAGAGCGTAGCCCTAACTGCTAGAAGCTAGACAATCTGCCCCTGGGAAAGATGGAATTCGGAAACCTCATAACTGAGACCAAGGCTGTTTTTAGCTTTAATAACACAACCCACAGCGTGAACAGTCTATGTCTGAGGTGAATGCCCTATGTGCTTGGAGATGTTGCTCCCTGTGCAGATCAGTTCCCTCTTCCAAAAGACAGAACATTGTGTGCAATTTGTTTCATTTCAACTGGGGTGTATGAGATGCCTCTCTGACTGTATTGATGGGCGATGAGAAATAAACTCATGTACAGAGCCTATTACATTTGTCTCATATGTCTACCCAAAGACACAGCATCGTGCCCTATTTGTGTCAGTTCAGAATGGGATGCATGAGAAGACTCTCTCACTATAGTGATGTGTGATGAAAACAGTATTGTGAGAAAGTGTATTAGAAATACACTCATGTACAAGGCCTAATACTTCTCACTCATATGTCTTACTGTAATGATGGCAATATCAGGCATCACTAGTATACATAACCTGCCTCCCTACATATTGTAGGTGAACTTTTGGAACTACTAATAACAAAACATAATATAGCATGTGATAACGTTGATGGCATTATGTAAAGTAAAGGTTAGACTTCAGAGGTAGGGGCCCATAGTTCACAATAGTTCACAGGTCAGATGTCACACAGGCCTGACCCAGTCGAAAATAATGTTGTGTACATGACAACGAATTACAAAACTTAATAGGCCATGCCTCAGCCATACAAAAAGTAGATCAATGAGGACTGGCAAGCCACCAGTAGGAAAAGATTCATGTTATTAATGGTTCGGAAATAACTATCTCTTGCCCAACAATAGAATGCAAGATTTTTTTATTGATCAAATCACCATCTTCACACTTCCCAAAGTAAACATCATAGGAACAACAATGAACCTGGATCTCCCTATGGAGAAGCATGCAGAGCTGCTTTGCGTGTCCTACAACATTGATATAAAGGCGCTCTACCTTTTACTCTCAGCTTTTCCAGGAAGATTTAGGTCTTGTGTCTGTGTGAATTGAGACCTTGGAGTGTTTAGCCAAAGCTATATTTGGATGCAGGCTTGACTACCATAACACCGGTGTACCACCGCTACATCAACCAATCCTATATGGTAGGATCAGCCCACTGCAGACATTGCATACAGGTGAGTACCACATCAAGGGTCACTTCATCTTATACAATTATCTTTGGCTCCTGGCTTGACAACCATTACGCCAGCGTACCAACACTACATCGACCCCGCTGCATCAGAGGATCATTACTTTGCAAACATTACTGAGAAATGATCACTACACTGAAGGTCCATGCATGAAAAACAACTGCAAACAACAGGTAACTAGGTAAAATATATGTGTGTATATTGTACCAAGTGTGATATGCTATTTATCATCATTGTTGCGTGTGGGAAGGGCTAACAGCATTTACAACGCTGTCAGAACAATGCAGTGCCATTACAACGCAGGCACTACAACAAAAGCATTGTTACCACGCGTTCCATTACAACGCGTTCCATTACAAAGCAAGTCATTACAACGACTTGCTTCAGGGAACTCATTGTTGGATTTTAAATCCAGCACCTTCCCTACTGTTGCACAGACTGGAGTTGGAATAGTAAAATATACTATTCCAAACTCCAGCACTTCCCTAAAGCAAGTCGTTGTAACATCTTGCGTTGTAATGGAACGCGTGGTAATGACGCGTTCGTTGTATTGCCTGCTTTGTAAAGGCATGCGTTGTAAACACATGCATGAATATGTCATACATCCGTGGGAATGAGCCATGCTGCCTCTCCTCTCCCTCTACAATGGTAATATCCAGCATAAGTCACTGTATGAAGAGGTTAAATCAGTGAAGCGAGAATCAATCATGATGACGGTGTTTGGAAGGGGTGGTCCAAGGTATTCTCTTCTGTAGTGATTCTGGAATGGAATCTGAGTGGCATTAAGCAATGCTTTATCAAATTCGTTACACTGCACTGTGGTGATAACATGGCACTTGGCCTTTGACTGTAGTAATACATGTGTCAATCGGTGCTTGTTAGTATACTTTTTCCAACTATTATGTTATTAGGCCATATTAATAATAACTGGCATTGAATAAATGTACTTATTTATGGAAAATGCATTTTTCTTTGCTTATAAATTTGTTGCCATTTGATGAATCTGCATAAAAATGATCAAACCCCAAGAAGACGTGACTAGTTTTGTGCTGACTGGTGCAGCGGAAACAGTTAGGGTAGTGGTCAAAACGTTGCATTTACTGCTTTAGCTCTCAAGGGAAGTTTTGCTCTCCACTACCATACTACAAGAATCAAAACATTTGTCACAATATTCAAAAGGAAGCCACAAGCCACACCCCTTCCCCTCGAAAAGGCACACCCCTAAACTGATTGAGAGCTGCCCTGTAATATAAAATACTCCAGTTTTTGGTGGAAGTGCTAACACCACATGAAAATCAACAGCGTCATTACATAAACCTCTTATTTGATATGTTTTTTTCTCTCAGATTGCAGTAAATTTGTATCATTGGTTTCTTGTTATTTGTACTACCTTTATTCGAAATAAAGCTTTTTAAACATGGAAAAAAAAGAAGATTATGGCTGAGGAAATTCTGTAGGTGAATTCTCCACTGGCTTTGACGTTTTCTATTCAAAGCAGATGACAGCCATGTGCCATGCTACCTAACTTCAAATAGAGGCCAATATATACGACTCAGTTTACAAAGAAACAAATCCTGACTCTGTACAGTCTGTTAGTTCTTGAAACAAATGAACCTGGTGAGAAGGCAGCACATTAAAGTTAAGAAGTGCATGAAGGGGCCTGTGTCTAGTTAAGTATTACAAAAGGCGTTGCATGAGTCACAACAGAGAAAAGCACGAGGCCCAGGAGATGTGAGACTTTGGATCTGAAGAGATGAAAGATGTGCAGTTTGGGAACAAAGAATTCAATTTGACATATGGGATTAAAAGATCAACATGGAATGTAATAAAAGATCACGCTGCATTTTAATGCTAGAATGACCTTGAAGTCCCCGCTTGTCTTGAAGTGAAGTTTGTTTGGCGGTTATGCAAGCTTTCATCTCGCATAATACTACAGTCAGGGGCACAACGCAGACACCCTGTGATACAGGGGGGTCCCCAACCCTTCAAGGGGCCCCCAAACCGTCAAGGGGCCACATGCAGCCCAAGACCAATGAATATCTTTGAGATACAGTACACTCATGGGCCCATCTTCATATTCTGCGGAGGGCCCCATCACTTCGTATTACGCCAGACTACAATAAAGTGGGGGGGGGCGATTTCTGTATGTCCTTTGAGAATGTAGATTTTCACAGTGAGATACGTTCAATAAAATAGGGTATACCGGCTTGGCAATGTTTCCCCTCAACATACAGAAAGAATATTTGGAAGTTAGAAGAATGAAAAGCACTAGATTTTATATAATCCACCTGCAATTTTAATATCAGTGGCATGTTATGTAAGTGTCCCCTTCTGAAATTCCATGAAGGTTCAGTTGGCGAATTACTTTATAATTAACTTATGCCATGATGATTGCTTGGTGTACGTCAAATTGTTTAGCATTACGATATTGATAAAGCCAAGAAGAAGACTTAGGCCCATATGTATCAAGCCTTTTTCCCGTTTGCAAACGGGCAGATTCTCAGAATCGGCCCGTTTGCGAATTGGAAAAAGCCTTTTTGGATGTATCATCCCAAAAGGCCATCGCAAAATAGAGAATTGCAAAATTTGCGATTCTCTATTTTGCTGAATGCAATTAAGGAATTGCAAATTGCGATTCCTTAAATGCAATTCTGGAAGCACCAGAAATTTGCTATTTGGCCTTAGGAATTGCAAATTACCACCAACTTCAAGTTGGTGGTAATTTGTGATTTTCTTTAAAAAAGCACTTTTTTGATTTTTTAAAAGTGCCATATGTCGCACATACATGCCCTCAGGGCATGTATGTGCGCAAAATGTGCACACATGCATATTTCAGGGGTGCAACAGGGTGTCCTTTTGGCACCCTTGCAACCTTGAAATTGCATTCTCAATTTGCGATTCTCTAATTGGTAATCGCAAATTGAGAATGTCTTCCCATTCATTCCTATGGGCCTCCTAGCCCATAGGAATGAATGGGAAGGTATTCCTTATTTGCGAATCTCAATTTGCGATTCGCAAATAATGAATATGTAGGATTCGCAAAATGTTTAGCAAATCCTACATACATTGCATTTTGCAATTCTCTAATTGCGATTCTCTAAAAATCGCAATTTGAGAATCGCAAAACTCTTTTGATGCATATGGCCCTTAGTACCATAGTTTGAAGTCAAAATGTCGCACAACGCTGCCAATGGAAAATCTAACAATAAATACAACTGTGAGCACACAAGCTAATGAACTTTAAGGTGAGTCCTACTCAGGGATGTTTTAGCGGCACTCTTGGGGAAATATTATTTTAAAGTATAGTTCTGCACTAGATTTTGGGATCTGTAGATTTTCAAAGGTATTTCTTTCAACCTTTGCAGAGTTCTATGGAAAACTTTGCAACTTTGGAAAGGATGCAAAGTTTTTCCTTGGTCATTTATGTGTAAATACCATGACCTTTTCCAAAAATGTTCTCCCACATATTTGTATTTAATACTAGTAATATGGTTCTGCATAAGACAAAGGTTACAGACATGTAGATGGTGATGGAGTTTCACAGTAATGAATAACCACAATTAATTAGCATTTCTTCTGCCGTGCCAAACTCAAGGTTCTCTCAACTCATTCAGAGGTGGGGAGCAACTGATTACTCACCCGTGGAGGCCTTTTCAGCAGCATATGAAAGCAGCGGTCTATCCACTACAGAGTTGTCCCTTTTTATGCATCAGGAGTTCCACCCTATTTAGGAGTGTCTTCTTATGCGTATTTTCCTTGACAAGTCTGTCATGCGAGGCATAAAGGACCCAAACGGAAAACAAGCATGGTACCCAAGCTCAGGAGGACATTTCTTGCATATCAGCATCTTTGTTTTGCTCTTTTATAGTAACACACCCCAGCTTTCAGAGTTTGTCCAGGTTTGTGTATGAAAAAGAAATAAGATTGTTGAGGTGGGTCAAAAACCTGGCATCCTGATCTGCATTCTTTCTTGCTGCCACACCTGTTAAAAAAAGATCTCCACAACGGTGGTGATACAACCCCCTGCTGGGGTATATATCATCCTGCATCTTCTTTTCGTGTGCAATGAAGATTGCATAGAAAAACTTCACAAAAGATGAACTGGCAAAACATTGTGCTTACAAAAGATTCACAAAGACAAACTTACAAATAAATAATCTGCATACATATTCTAGCTCAGTATAGAGTTTGAATGATCTCTCTCTTTATCTAGCAATGAGGATAATATTTTACTGAGGTGAAGGTGAAATTAAGTGAGAAAACCTGGCAAACGTCGCAAAGTAAAACATTTCTGGCAAAATAAATTCGTGCATGCCTCCATCAAGAATTGCTTATTGTACTGCAACTTTTGCATCTTTAGAATGTTTTGGAAGAGGTGTAACAAGTGAGATTCATATAATTTCATCTGTTTTTTAAGAACCGGCTTCAGAGTTGTGAGGCAGAGCTCCTTTGTAGCACTAGTAGGAGTGATAAATGCAGATTTTATTCCTAGACCGTAGGCTCCTATTAGGCCTTCTTTTCTTGCATTTATAAAACAGCAGCCAGAAGAAAAAGGAAAGACTACAATACCCAGAAACACTGGGAGCAGAACTACTAATAGGACATCACAATAGCATAACCAATAGGACGTTGTGTATCCCAATAATAAGCTTGCTGCTCTAAGTAGCGCACGTTTCATTTTTATAAAACATGAGTGTATTTACTGTTTTATTTAATGTATGATTAATGAGAATTGTTCATATTTCATTGAACTGGTATATTATTACTGCCATTCCTTGCACGCCTCCTCTGGTCTCAACGTTCTTTCTTGCATGCTCCTCTTGTCGTGCTCTCTTCCTCTTGAAACACAGTCCGGTTTTCGAGCGGGCTTCAGCACTGAGACAGCTTTGTTGGAGGTGGGCGAATCTATAAGAATGGAGGTGGACGGTGGTGCCTCAGCCATGTTAGTGCTGTTGGACCTGTCCGCCGCCTTTGATACGGTGGACCACCGAACACTGCTGGACAGGCTTAAGTGGGCAGGAGTAGAGGGGACGGCGCTCGCCTGGATAAAATCCTATCTCAGCGACCGCACGCAAAGTGTCACTCTTTACACTTTTAAATCGGAAGCCAAGCCCCTTTGGTGTGGGGTACCTCAGGGTTCGGCACTCAGCCCTCTGCTTTTTAATATCTATCTGGCTCCACTATTTTCACTCATTTCGAAATGGGGAATAAAAACTATCTCCTACGCAGATGACACCCAGCTGGTGTTTTCCTTCAAGGGCCAATCGGCAAACTCCTTTGCGAGGTTCAGGGGTTGCCTGCGGGACATATCCAGCTGGATGAACAATAATAAGTTAAAACTGAATGCAAAGAAAACTGAGGTCCTGTTCTTTGGCAAAGATATCCGACCTGCGGCTGGACTGTGGTGGCCGGAGGAAATGGGGCCACCCCCCCACCCCCGCCCGGTAACCGCGGCGAAAAATCTGGGCGTAAAATGGGAATCTGACTTGACTTTCTCAACCCAAATACGCTCTATTGCTTCCTCCTGCTTTGGAATATTGAAAGGTCTGAGGAAATTTCTACACCTACTCCCTGAGAACTGTCGTAGATCGGTTGTCCCTGCAACGGTAACCTCAAGGCTAGACTATGCCAATAGTCTGTACCTTGGACTACCTGCATATCTGATTAAGAGATTGCAGATGGTGCAAAATGCGGCTGCGAGATTAATAAGAAGAGTGCCTTTTAGACAACACATCTCTCCGCATATCAAACAGCTCCATTGGTTGCCGGTTGTGAAACGGATTGAATTTAAGGCCTTGACGATAGCTTTCAGGGCCCAGAGGGGTATTTGCCCTAACTACATTAGGAAACGTTTGCGCCCCTACCAGCAAAAACGTTCTTTAAGATCGAATTCACAGAACCTGCTGTGTGTACCTCAATTCGCGAAGTCCCGTATGGGGGGCAGATCCTTTACGGTGGTATCGACCAGATTATGGAACTCCCTCCCTGATAAGCTGCGACTTATCCAGTCTGAACTGGAGTTCAGGAAAGTACTAAAGACATGGCTTTTTAGCCAATGCTAGTTAGGAAAGCACTAAAGTCATGGCTATTTGCCAATGTGGGCCCCTGCATTCTATCTGTCCTGCTTGATTGCGTAGCGCCGGGACACCTCTGTTTGAGGTAGCTGTTGCGCTTTATAAATGTAGGTGTATTGTATTGTATTGAGGACCGCATTCCTCCGGTGACTCTCAGCTCATGTGCAAGCGAATTACCTTCACTGGCTGCCTCCCACTTCAGAACGCAGGATTTTTTCAGTTGTTTCTGGACTCCGCATAGCCACCCGGGCCCTTTGCTGGCTCAATGGTCTTGTGGGAAGTTGTTTTCCCACCCTTGTCCCTCCCCTGACCCGCCTCCTTAAAGGAGTTGCCTCCTTTTTACCTTCCCAGTACTTTTCACCCTTTATTTAGCAATTCAGGGATACTTCCTTCTAGACCTTTAGTCATTACCCACTTACAGGATACGGATGATGAGATGAACGATGTCTTTGATGACAAAGATGATCTTGGTAAGTATTCTGATGTTTTGTTCATACATGAGTCTCTGGAGAAAGGGGAAATATTTCTCTTCCCATTGGGGGTGACACTTCTTAACTGGTATCCTCTGATCTAGTGGACTATATGGGTGAACCCATGTTTGACCCTTGTTTGATTCATCATCCTAATTCTACAGAATGGTTACCATCAGAGCATGTGTCAGATTATGTCTCCCCTTATTTAAGTCATCCCCTAGAAAAAGCTGCAAGAATAAATTACACTCTGAGTGCCCACATCCTTCTTTTCCAAACAGAGTAAGAGCCACTCCGGTCATAGATTCTAATATGCTTTTGTTTTTTACCAAATTTGGTAAAGATTCAAAGAAAGGAGTGGACAGGGCCTGGTCTAACTGCCAGAATAGGAGTCCTGGACATGGCTGGTCCCTTCACCAGAATTTTTGATTTAGCTGAGGAAGCTAGAGTGGAGGGTATACAAGTTGACCCTGATATTTTACGTAATTGGGCCCAGAGAGCTATTTGCATGTTAGGTAACGCTAACATAGGCATTTTCAAGAACATAAAAGTCTGTTGTTAAAAATGGACCCTAAACTCAGCAGTCTTTCTTCCAAAGAAAAGGGTCAACAAGCCTATGTTCTTTTGTGTGGGGATTCCTTTATCAAAGAAATGAGCAAATACGTTTCCACCTTCACCTCTCTTGCCAAGGCTCAACACTCTTTAAAAAAGATTTTTTCTTCTCGTGTTTTTAGCAGGGCCGACAAAGGAAGGAGTCGCTTTGCCAGCCGCTACCCCTCAAGGGAAAATGGCAATAGAGGCTCTTTCAGTCAAGGATCCCAACAAAGATTATTACCAGTACTACATGCTTCATTTCTACCCCCGTTGTCACTTAGGCTTCAGGAACAGAGGATAGAGAAACAAAGGAGACCAATACACAAGTAAGATTTTCCAATTCTGGCATTTCTCCTGTAGGAAGGCAGTTATTTCTTTATCCCAAACGCTTGGTTTTCCCTCACAGCAGATCCCTGGGTGATTCAGACAATTCAAGGTTATTGCATAGATCTTTATCAGGACCCTCTGCAGCTGCACCTACTCCGACCTCTACGTTTCTCACAAGAACAATCATTTCTTATTCATGAAGCGATACAGTCTCTTCTTGTAAAGCAAGCAATAGAACACACCTCTTTTGATCCCACAGGTTTTCTCAGTACCATCACTTTGGTTCAGAAAATGAACAAAAAGCTTCAACATGTAATCAATTTAAAGACTTTAAACAACTTCGTAGTGGATCATCATTTCAAGATCGAAACTGTAGTTCACCTCAGAGATTCTCTTATCCAGGATGATTGGTTAGTAAGATTGGATCTTCAAGGCGCCCACCTGACAGTTCCAGTTCATACTCTTTACAGGAAGTATCTACAGTTTCAATGGAGGGAAGGTTTCTTCCACTTCAAAACACTCCCTTTCTGTCTCTCCTCAGCCCCTTGGTGTTTTACCAAGATCCTCAAACCAGTGGTGGCCTTTTTAAGAGCCCAAAGTGTCGGGCTCATTGTATATCTTGCTGATTTTCTGATTATGGCACAGGACAAAGTTCATCTTCTCTCTCATTTAAATTTATGTCAAGAACTTCTCCAAAATCTCGGTTGTCTCATCAATATTCAAAAACATTTTCTCCTACCTTCAAAGCGTTTGGAGTTTCTGGGTTTCCTGATAGACACAACAGAATCCATCTGACAACTCCCTCAACAGAAAGTGTTTCGAATAAAGAAAGAAATTTGTCATTCTTTAACCCTTCCTCACATTTCTCTCAGACCTCTGACTTGTCGCGTAGGTCGACTGGCATCTTCAGTTCAAGCTATTTTTCCCTGCTCTCTTCACTATCGAGCTTTGCAAAGACTAAAAGTACGTCATCTCCCCAGAGGTTTGGCATATTCAGATCCGGTAACCTAAGATCTAGATTCCAGAGATGAACTCCTATGATGGCTGAGCCACTTAAACGCCTGGAATGGGAGAACAATTTTCTCTGTTACCCCAGATCTTGTCTTAGAATCCGATGCAAGTCGGACGGGTCAGTTCTTGACTGGCGGTATATGGTCGCTTCAGGAGTCAAACTTGCATATCAATTGTTAGAGATGCTTGTAGGTTCCTTTGCCATCCAGACTTTTGCAAAATACAGAGTAAAATGCATAGGTCTTTTATGAATAGACAACCTGTCAGCGGTCAGGTATATAAATCATTTCAGAGGTACGATATCCATGCCTCTGGCAAGGCTGGCCAAAAGTCTCTGGGAATTTTGCCTCCAACTGAATCGCTTCCTCACAGTGAAATATCTTCTGGGCAATCTGAACCTTGTAGAAGATTTGTGTTCCAGACACCTGCAGGAAGCGATTGGCGTCTTCACCCTACAGCATTCAATTGATTTTCTTCAATGTTTGGCACAATGCCAATAGATATTTTTGCTTCCCATCTCAAGCCCATCTTCTTTCCTTCTTCAGCTGAAGACCAGATCTGCTGGCTCTGGCCACGGATGCGTTTCTTCAGTCCTGGCCTCAGAATCTTCTTCACGCTTTCCCTCCCTTCATGATGATTTATCAAGTGTTTTGCTCAGACTCGCAGACAGCAATCGCCCATAGATCTTGTCACCCCCTTTTGGGAAGCTCAACCTTGATAGCAAACCCTCCTGAAACTGTCTTCAGATTATTCGGTTCAGATTCCTCTTTTTCCTGATCTGCCCTGCAATCCTCAGGGAATCTGTCACAACCTAACTGTGGAAGGCTCCCTTTCTGGACGGCTAACACATTGAAAGGTGGTTCCTTAGGATCATAAAGTACATCTATAACTGTTTTTGAGTTTGATCTTTTGTGTACCCCTTTCTATACGTATTTTATTAAATCTTTTTGAATACAAAATATCAAATTACAACACCTGCCATTGAATTAAATTTTCTTAAAAGCAATATTTCCTTTCTGGATTGATTTTCTGAATAATTGTAAATTGCATTATTGTGGTCATAACGACATATTGAACTTTTCTAAAAAAAAACAACATTTGTATAAATATTTCCTTTGCGAGCATTTTTCATTTAATATTTCATTGTTTACCCAAGCCCACAAGGGAATATTGGGTTGCCCATTTTTCTTTATATATAATCTGTCCCTCAAGCAAGAGCCATCATCGAACAATGTATGATTGGATTCGACAGGGGGCAAATCCAATATGTCTGGTTGTGGTTTGGTGCACAATTCGGTTAAATTAATATAGCTATGGTCAAAATCACATTCACTATCTTCGTCCAGTGTGGGAAAGAAAGTAGCTGAGTTGAGGACGTTACATCTCCTTAGTGACACATTTTCTGCAGCCATGATGATTCTCTTATAGTGGGTTAGGCGGCTGTTCATTAGAGACTGTCTGTGCATTCCGTTCATGAGAATCTCTATGGAATGTGGTACCATGACAATTAGGGGGTGACCCATTACAATACTCTTGGTCTGTTGGATACCTAGGCGAACCACTGCAGCCATTTTGAGACAACTAGGTAATGTGGCAGCTGCTGTGTCTAGGGTGGCTGATAGATGCTGCAGGTCGCTTAGCCTTGCCATGAGTCTGAGTCATCACAGCCAATGCTCACCCATCTTGTTCATGACAAAAAAATATGAATTCTTTGTTGTACTGTGACATTCCAAGGGCGGGTGCATTACACAGTAAATTTTTGAGCTCTTGGAATACTCCCCCGCTTTCATCATCTTTTAGTACTAGGTCATTGACATCAGTGTGAAAGCTGCTGTATGGGCTTCGCCACAAGGGAGAAATTGAGAATTCACTGTTGACAGTATCCGACCGTTCCCAAGAACATTTGCACTTCTCTCTGTGTGGTTGGAAAGTACAGTTTCAAAGCCCTCATGGAACACTCTCCTTGGTGATTGAGCAGGGCAATGGTGTCTTGTCTGCAAGCCTATTTTGTCATTAACACCACAAAAAGGTCATCAGTGTGCTAAACTAAAGTGGAGCTACATGGAAACTGCAAGGTCTCCAGATGATTTTTATTCAAAATCTGATGAAGTGTGAAGACCTTTCTGTATACCCTTGGGGAGTGTGACAATACTCGTACACACATGAGGTTTCTCCTGGAATCTGAACTCAAAGAGATACTGGCTCTCTTTGTGCAATGGGATGGAAAAGAATCCCTGACGCAAGTCAATGACTGTGAATCACTCTGCTTCTGAAGGAATCTGGAATAGAATCATGGCTGGGTTTGGCACCACAGGATAGTATGGGAAGACAATTTTGTTCATTTTTTTGAGATCCTGCACTATCTACCATTTCTTGTTAGCATTTTACAATGCCATGATAGGAGAGTTACATGGACTCCTCTCAAGATGCCTCTTTTTTCATGTTCTCAATAATTCGGGTGATTCCTGCTATTGACTCTGGGTTCAATTTGTATGGTTGTGTCCGCGGGAATACTGCGTCAGATCTGAAAGTGATTTTTAGAGGCTTTGCATCCTTAATCAACCCTATCTCTCTCTCCCTGTGAAGTCCCACACCTCCTCCTTCACTGATTCCTTGAGATTGGGATGTAAGTCTTCTTTCATTAAGACAGGATACAATCTCACTGTGGACTCTTGTGATTTCAATTTGAATTCAGCATCTGATGCCTGAGTCTCTATTTCTACCCAATTAGGCGTGCAATATATCACGCAGTGAGCTTGCAAAGCAAGTCTCATCCCAATAGATTTACAGGACCTAAATCAGGGATTGCATACTGATGATGGTCTCAAATGGTGCCTATCTTCACTGGAACTGGGGCTGAAACCTGATTAGTGTGCTTTTGCTTTGTTATGCAGACAACTTGGACTTTCTTTCCCGAGAGGGGTAGGTTAGGGTCGTTTTGTCTCAAGTGTGTCACTGCAATATTTTGTGTGCTGCAAAAGCTCTTCAAGGGGCTTTGATTGCCAACAGAGTTATCCCTGTATTATCTAAGAGCTGATTTCAGGTTGCAGTCCATACACAAAGGATATCAGGAAACTTCCCAGTGTTTTCTCAAAGTGGGTCATTCATGCCACTAAACTCCCTATGTACTTGCATCAGACTCTCAGGGTCTACCTGAACTGACTCCTCAGGCTTCTGGGTCATTCTAAAAGTCTTAGGCCAATCATCTCTTTTTGTAGAACCTTTGTTTTAAGATGGGCATTGACCCCATTGTATTTGGTCTTCACTTAGGGTGAGGGTGCGTTTGAGTTTGCTGCTCTTGTGGGCTCTTGGGTGGGCTAATCAACGGCTCTCTTGCATTCAGCCCATAGGTCTTTCTTGACCACTACTTCAAAGAGCATGTTCAAATCTTTCCACAATACCTTGGAGATAGTGATCAATCTTGGTGTACCATTTATCTGGGTTATCTCTCAGCTTTGAGAGGGTGCTTGTGAAGTCGAAGAGATCCCTTCTAGACCATGGAACATATACGTAAGCTCCTCTCTGTACCTCCCTCAAAGGGTATACCTACTCTGCTGTCTCTGCATTTTCTACCTTTTCGCTTGTGTGGTTTCTAACTTCCCTTTCACCTTTGACCTTTCTTTCTTCGACCACTGCTCCTTAAACTTCTCTAAGTCATTCCATTCTTGAATGCTCTCAATCAGTTCCCGCTTATGAGTCTTAAACCCTTTAAATGACAGGGACTTCAAGTCATTATCAGTCATATTTATTTGGAAATTCTTTTGCAGCTTCTTTCTTTGAGATAAATCAAAGTCACATTCATCCGACAGCTTCTCCTCCTTCGCATATGTCTCAAGCACCATTATCATTGCTTCCTTGCAAAAATAGGCCAATTCGCGCTCACTGTAATGACCCAAAAAATCTATACTTGTTTAGGAAAGTAGGATCTGTTTTTATGGTTACCCTCACTTTTGCTTGATGTCAGTATGTTTTTGACTAGTCTGACTGGGATCCTAATAATCAAGACCCCAGTCACTGTACCTTCTCCCTAAATTGACCATGGTAAGTACTTGTGTACATCCACAATTGGCTCCTGGTGTACCCTTGTAAGTCCCTAGTATATGGTACTAAGGTACCCAGGGCATAGGCACACCAGGGGTCTCCCATGGGCCGCAGCATGTATTGTGCCACCCATGGGAGTCCACTCAAATTATGACTACAGGCCTGCCATTGCAGCTTGTGTGAGTTGGTGCAAGCACCTCTCACAACAGATATACGTTTCCTTATATATGAGGTCACTATTCTTAAAACCAATGTCACACCTATAGCAGTCTCTTCAGTCCTGAGGGCAGGGTGCTTGGTTATAAGTGTGTAGGTGCCCCTGCATGAGCAGGGCACCCCTACAAACCCCGGAGTCGATTCACCAGGCTTTGTAAGTGCGGCCAGCCATTTTAATACATATAGTGGACATCAGTTGTTACGAGATGTCTAACTATATAGTGGCTGCACTGAACCCGGTCATGTTTGGTATCAAACATGTTGGAATCATACCCCAACACCGATTCCAGTGTTGGAAGTATGATCCCATGTACTGGGGGGACTCCCTTGGGGTACCCGCGTACTACCTGTAACAGCCTTTAGGGTCTGACAGCAAGCTAGTGCTGCTGCCGACCACAGACACAACTCTCCTCTCCTGCTGCTGAGCGAAGCTCGAGCAGGGGAAGGTATAAGAGTAGGTTTCCTGTCTCAGGGAGGTGTGACCACCTCCCAGACAGGACTTAGTGTATTGGGCTGGGGACGCTTGCCAGCGCTACCAGACTGCTTTAAAGGGCACATTTGGTACCCTCCTTGCATACTCCAGTTTGAGCCAGTTCAGGGAGCCCTTGGCTCCCGCTCTGGCACAAAACTGGACAAAAACATGGGAGTATCCTCCTCTCTGTCCAGCTTCTCCTGTGGGAGGGACCCTTGAGTTGTTCCAGTCCTTCCCTTAGAGTATTTAAGGACTTACCTGTGAGTAGGTCATCAGATTCATCATGGCACAAGACTCAATACTGAAATCATGTCACTCTTTGACCATCTGGATACTTGGACTTCGCCTGGAACCAAGACTTAACCAAGGAAGACTCCTGCTGCTCCTGGTCTCGATGTTCTGCAAGTCTTCTTCGTCGTCTGTGTCTGTGATTCTTCCAGGATCCTCACCAGACCTGTGGGCATCAAGGACACGTTAAGTAATCTCCCTTGGAGTGAAGGAGTCACTCCCCTGCATCTGGAGGCACCGCAATAAAGCTGACCGGTCTGCTGCTCCTGATGTCCCACGGTCTTCACAAGGTTCAGCAACACAGGTGGTAGTTCTGCAACTCCCTTGAGGCCTGACCTGTCCTCTCTGCAAGTTTGAGGCCAGTATCCCTCGTCAGAACCGCAGGGACTGAATCCCTGTGCAGCGCGTCGACTTGCCATTGCCAAGGCTTGTTAGCTCTGCACTCCAGAGATCTTCGGGCTACAAGACGCTCCAGCCTCCAGCATCTCTTCCTGCCAAGTACACCATCCTCACCAGATCCTCTGCACCGAGGGCTTTCCTTTTTGGTGTGCTGCTCGAGGTCCTCTTGCAACTCCATTCCTTTGGCCTGTGGGTCCTCCTGAGGGTCTTTTCCTGCTCTAGTGGGCCCTCCTGCTTGCTCGGGCCGGCTCTGACTTTCCTGGTTGGTGAGTCCCTTGGACCTTGCTGTTCCCAACGTTCCTTTTTCTTCATTCACCATGCCAGTTGTGGCTGCCGAGGCTTGCTTGTGCTCCCGCCGGACACTGACCACCTAGTCCCCGACATCTAACCTGGGACAGCCTTTGCACGTCTCCTGGTCTTCCTCAGCATCGCCTGGTCCTCACAGCTGCAGCAACAAGGAAGCGTCAACCCTTCTGAAGCGTTCGACATTGGTGGGCATTGCTCTTCCGTGCCTCCTGGTCACTCCTGAGTGGCATAGACTCTGTCTCCTCTGCTTGCACGTTCTTCACTTCCAGAATCCACCCTTGGATTCCACCGGGCTTCTTCACTTTCTTCTCCAGAGGCACTTTTCTCCAAGTCTTCCATTGTCATCAACGGAGGTTTCCGACGTCTCTTCACCCCTGTGCACCTGGTTTCCCGGGTGTAGGTAACCTGGTCTCCAGGGATTCCACGTGGAGTGGCTCTCCAATCTTCCATCCTCCAAGGGAATTCTTCGGAGTCCTCTGTCAAGGGTCCTTCTTCTGCAAAACTGCAACTGCAACTTCTCCATTGACTTCCATTGGTAACGCTGCTGTGTTCCCACTCTGCACACAGCCTCCGTGGGGTTCCTGGGTACTTACCTTGGGTGGTTCCTTGTGTCCCCGGCTCCTCTGGGTCTTCTGGTCCAAGTCCTGTCCTCTTCTGGATTTTGCATTCCACCTTCTTAATATATGGTTTGGTCTCCCCCTGGTGACCACTGTATTTTGTGCTACTTACCTTATTGCAATTTAAGTATTATTGGGTATTTGTGTTGATATTTCTGGGTAGGAGATATACCAATGTGTTAGTGAGTGTAATAAATAGAACTATTTTTACATATACACTGTGTGGTTCTTTTTCATTTCACTTACATCCTAAGGTTAAAGTGGTAAAACAAGCTGCTTAACACTCCTTCAAGATAAGCCTGAAGGATGCTCTCCACAGCTAACACTTTGAGAGCTTTCTCTGGTTATCAAAGGCCACTAAAAGCATCATAAGCGTTGCCTGGATTAGTGCAAGGTGCATCACTTAACTAAGTGTGCACCATATACTAAGCCAGCCTCCTACAACCTGCATTTCCCTTTAAAATCTCTTCTAGTTCAGTCTTTAACTGAGCAATGTTTATCCTCTGTGTGGGGCTTGCGTTCCACTGTAGTGTTGTTTCAGGGTCTACGGTTGGGCAAGTTATTCCTGCATTAGATGTCTTATCGAGTCCTCTTCCTGACTTCTAGGGATTGCAATGCTCAACAAGTCTATAGTTGTTTGAGGAATACTTCAGACAGGTTGAATCTAGGACATACTTGTGATTATGCGGGTAGAGGGAAGACTCATACTAGTGAGAGTCTGAGATGAAGTCAGGGCACTCTGTGCTGTTGCAGTCTCTAAGATTCTTGTCTTGGTAGAATTCGGGGGTATTCTTGCTTCAGTAGAGGTTGGTGTAGTTAGTTCATTCTCAGGGGTATTCTGAGGTGTTGTCCCCATTCCCAAAGCTACTTTGCATGGATGCGGTCTGGTTCTCAAGAGTTTGTCTGAAAAGTGATCCTCCTCATCGCTCTCTGAGCCTGTCTCTTCCTAGGGATCTTTCTTTTTTGGAGTTTCCCCTTTCCCTAGTCATTCGCTGTCTATCGCAGCAGGGTATGCGCCCACTGTCTGAATCACCTCCTCTCGCCACCTTTTCTGCCTCATGTCATCTTGTATGTGTAGTCAAGTATAAACCTTATTAGAAGTCTTAAGTGTAAATCTTTTCTATTCTTTGCATTTGCTTCTTTTCCCTAAATGTTTAAGGCCTCAAATGGGGTTTTAAATCGTACATTCTCCTCCTTAAATTTTTGAGTTTTGCTATCTGAAAGGTTCTGCACAATGGGAATTGCAATTCCCCATATTTCTCTGTGTATTGATTCCACTGGCTGAGCCACATGCATATGTTTAGACCACTCTTTGCCGCAATTTCTCTAGCGGGTGTTCCCTCAGGTAGAAACGTTTCCTCTTTACTGGGGGATTTCTTTAAAGAAATACTCCCCATTTTCCAGGCTTTAAATGTTAACATGCATCCCACTTCTCATTCTGCACACAAGCTTCTCCCACTCACAATGTATCCACCAATAGCAGCGCAACCAAGTCAAAGGTCAAGCAATCACAGCGCGGTTCTGACTTCTGCCAACCTATCCCTGCACGGCACCCTATGACACATCTGACACACAGTATGGTTGATTTCCTCACAAGCTTCACTTGAAACTCATCTAAGCTACCACTGGCTGCTTCTCTAATAAAAAGGTATTTAGTAATAGTTTTAGATGCAAGATTCCTATCACAAGAATCATTTTCATACAATAGCAGACTCTCGGCCTGCGGGAGTTGCTTTGATCAATGCCTCCCTTCCCATGCACAAAGGAATGAACAGCCACCAACCTCACTGAGTGCATTCACTCATAGTGGTATTATGTCCCTATTCTGGTGCCTGTTCACTGTATACTTATACTTTTACCCTAGCAGTCAGCCTTGCACTTTTAATCAAATCTCAAGCCTACGTAAATCTAATCTGCTTTATACATCAAGGGTTTAAGTGAAGCATTAATTCAGCGCTGATTTCAAAATTCAAAGAAGAACATCAGAGAAACAATAACTACTACAAAGACCCAAATCACCCCTAAATAATATGTAAATTCAAAATCCGACGACTGCATTCCACTATTCTCTCTCGACTACAGTTCCCAGTGTGCCCCAGGCTTGCTCCCACCTACGCACACTGTTTGATCCCTATTGATACTCACTTGATCGTCTTCAGATGGCTGGCTCAGCTGCCTTGCCTCTCCGTAATTGTCACGGATCAGAATAGGGACGTGGACTGGGTCAAATTGAATCTGGGGCATGACTGTTTGGACCATGAAGGAACAGTTCTTGGTCTCTAAAGCTAATTGACCTCTGCAGGTCGAATCAGTACTTGGCAGATCCCATCGGAACCATCAGCTCTGCTGCCACATCTGACAGTGTGCGAACCCACACTTCATTTGTTACCCCTGTGTGCGTTGTCTATCTTGAACCGAGAGCGGTGTAGTCAGGTCCGGACTGGGAACCAAAACCGGCCTTGGCAAAGTGCTCGGCCGGCCCCCCAGGGCGTTGGGGGTGCAGCCGATTTCGTTACAGCCGCCGATATTGCAGCTATGCTGCAAAAACGGCCCTGTAACAAAATCGGCCCCCAGGGGCCCACAACCGGCCTCAACCCTGGCAGTCCACCGGGGAAATGCCTGGTGCCCTCTACGGCCAGTCCGGGCCTGGGTTTAGTCCCGATATGGAGTTTGGTGCCCCCCGATGGACCGACTCACTTATTGGGAGTAATTTGAATTGCCTAGTCAAGTAAACAAAATGGACTTCAAAGAGGACAGACACCAAGATCTCAAGTTAAACTTTACTTTAGAATTAGTCAAAGTACAAGGCACAATGGCATTAATTCAAATAGGAAATAAAATCGAAGTGCTAGGCCCACTAACAGAGAGTCCTAAACTGAGGAGGGTTCAGAACCAAAACAGAAAGAGATTTGCCTTCGAAATGTTGGTTAAAGGACTCCTCCTTCTCTCCCAAAATCACATTCTGTTACAGTATTTTAGAGAAAAGTTTCATACATTCACAGCGTTAGTTAATGGTTCTCATGCTTTTGACCAATAGAAATCAAGTAAAGAGAAACATTTGCAGCAGAATACATTTGAGGATTTTCTCACTATTACATTACATGGGATTCTGTGTTCACGTTGTGTACTACATGGGAGCACAATGGTTACATAATATATTGCTCAGTCTGAGACAGCTAAATTCAACCTTGGGAAAAAGTACAATTTGTTCAGAACATTCAGTAAAGTCTATAGCTTGCACCATTGAGCCTAGCAAATGTTTATACTAGTAGAGAAAGAAACAGCAATTTAATCGCATGGTGTAGTGCAACGTCCCACTAAAGATAGATGACCGATGATAAGTTAGCCTGATTCACATAAATCAATATTTCTACAGTTTACAACAATGGAATTTGAAATTTCAACTTCCTCAGCACGGCCACAAACACTAGAGGGCAGAAGGTAGGTGGCAGTGGCAGCAGGCTGACCGCACAGGGCAGTTGGCAGGGGTAGTGGCAGCACAGTGGATCACCCAGGGTAGACAGGAGGTCATTGGCAGAACAACGGACCACAGAGGGCAAGAGGGAAGGGGAGGAGCATGTACACGGACAAGGGAAGGGGGAAGGGCAGCAAGCTGATCATGGAAGGCATGTAGGAGCAGCAACGGCAGCACAATTAATCATGTAGAGTTGGATGGAGGGGGAGAGGCAAGCACACTGAGAAAGGGGTGGGGGTAGGGAGGGAAGGGCAGCAAGCCGACCACACAGGGCAGGCAGCAGGGACAGTGGCAGCACAATGAACAACAGAGTGCAGGAGAAAGGGGGCGGGACTATGCCAACAGGCCAGGAAGACAAAATAGAACAATTGTCCCAAGGGACTCTTCGACTAAATTACCCTCTGACTGAATTAATTTCTCATATAAAATTGCATTGATATGATATAATTGACATGGGGAATTACCTGTAAGTGTTACACAAGGCAGTTATGTCAATGAGTCCCTGAGGACAATTGTTCTATTTGCTACTTGTTACCATCAGTCCAGAAGGGCATATAGAGTTGTCCTTGTTATAATAACACAACCGAACATGGAGGGCATGGACACGGGCACCACAGGGCAGTGGGAAGGGGGCAGGGGCAACAAGCTGACAATGGAGAGCATGTGGGAGGGGCAGTGTCAGCACAATGGACCACACAGGGTAAGCGCGCTGGAGTGGAGGCACAGCGGTCCATGGAGGGCAGCATGGAGGAGCTGTGGTAACATAATGGCCCATGAAAAACAGACAGGAGGTAGTAGGGGCACAGATGTGGACAATGTAGTGTAGGAGGAAGTAGACAGGGGCAGCAAGCTGACCACACAGGGAAAGCAGCAGAGGCAATGTTAGCACAACGGATAATGCAGGGAAGGTGAGAGGGGCAGTCTCAACACAACGGACCATGGAGAGCAGGAGGGAGGGGGCGGGCCTGAATATGGATAACAAAGGGCAGGAGGGAGGGAGACAGGGGAAGAAGCAAAAAGCTGATCATACAGGGCAGGAGGGAGCAGCAGTCTTAGCAAAACGCACCATAGAGGGTAGAAGGGAAAGGATGGGGCACTCACATGGATGACAGAGGGAAGTAGTGAGTCAGGGGTAGGGGCAGAAAGCTGACCAGGCACAGCAGGTGGGAGGTACTGTGGTAGCACAACAGATGACGTATGGCAAGTGGGAGGGTTAGTGACAGCACAACAGAACATAATGGACAAAAGGGAGGGGACAGGAGCATCCACAAAGGACTATGGATGGCTAAAGGAGGGTGGTAGTGCTGGACAACGACAACGGAGGGCAGGGGGTAGAGGGCATGAGCATGGGCAGCAAGTTCACCGCACTGGCAGGCAGTGGGGCAGTGATAGCACAATAAAAGATACAGGTCAGGCTGGAGGTGCAAAAGCAGCTCAATGGACATGGAGGGTGGGTGTCAGTGGCAGGGGCATGCACTCAGTCAACAGAGGGGATGGGGGAGCAGGGCAGGGACAGCAAGTTAGTCTTGCAGGGTAGGCGGGAGTGGCAGTGGCAGCACAACAGACCACGCAGGGCAGCAGGGAGGGAGCAGGGGCATAGACTCAGAGAGCGGAAGGAAGGGGGAGGGTGGCAGAGTTAGGGACAACAAGCTAACCATGGAGGGTAAGTGGGACGAGCAGTGGCAGCACATCACACCATGCAAGGCCAGAGGGAGGGGGCAGTGGCATGGACTCAGACAGAAGGAGGCAGGAAAGAGGTGGGTAAGGGCAGCAAGTTAAGGAAAGACGGCAAGTGGGAGGGGCAGTGCCAGTGCAAATGACCAGACAGGGCAGGAGGGAGGGGGCTGGGCACAGACTTGGACAACGAAGGGTAGGGAGGAGGGGGGTCAGGGGCAGCAAGCTAACCATGGAGGAAATGTCTGCATGAGCAAAGGCAGCACAACAGAACATGGAAGGAAGGAGGAAAGGGGCAGGGTCATGCACACAAAGAATGAAGGGCAGAGAAGGGGGACATTACGCTGACCATGTAGGGCAAGCCGGCATGGGCAGGGACAGTAACCTGTCTAAAGAGGACTGCAGGGATGGGGAAGGGGCACGCAGATGCTGAACAGAGGGCAGGCAGAAGTGGGCTGGGATGCCAAATGTCCAGGCCAAACAGGCTGGAAAGGGAAGGTCAGCAAAAGGGGCCATGGATCGCAAGAGGGAGGGAGTAAAGGGGGAATGCACATGAAGAATGGATGGCAGGAGGAGGGCACATGTGCGTTAGTAGGAAACTGACCATGGAAGGCAGACCGGCTTGGGCAGGAGCAACTCAGTGGACCACAGCGGTCAGGTGAGAGAGGGCAGAGGCACACACACAGAAAAAGCAGGATAGGGGGTGGAGGGCATGGCAGAAAGCTGACCACGGAGAGCAGGAGCTGGGGGCAAGGGCAAAATGATGGGGAAAAGAGAGCAAGAAGGGTGGACCAGGGAGCGCAAGTTGACCACGGAGGGCAGGATCCTGTGTGTTGGCCGCCACCTAGGGGTGTGCCCGATGCGGATGGCCAAAGGCTGTGCACAGTGAAGGTATGGCCTGAATCTGTTAAAAAAAACATAGAAATTCACTAATAAAGGAAAGGTAAAATAGATAGTCAAGTATGGTAATATGATCTTCCCTAAAATAAAAACAGAAATTTGATGTAAAAACAATGGTTAAAGTGACGTTATATTTAGGTGTGGTAAATAAGGTTGTAACTTATCTTAAAAAAAACACCTAGAAAGTCACAGGAAAAAAAAAGGTTAAAGTAACGTTATAGTTAGGTGTTGAAATGGATTAGAAATTAACGCTTGGTGGATCTAGATGGAATTTCCCACCATGTGGAAAGTGTTGGAGAGATCTAGTTGAATAAGACCAGTGGGATATCCAGGTCAAGACTCTCTCTTATGCCGTCAGGCATTGACCCCAACAGCCGTCCTGGCTCTAAATGGCAGAAGAGAAATGGAGCAGTAGGCTTCAACCAAGGCATCCAGGTTGGGGATTTTCAGCTGGGATTTTATGACACCCTGCATTCAACATATGACACAAACTAATTAGAGTAGCCTTCATGACAGATATCAGCTGGAGACTCCAACCTGAGTGATGATTTAAGAGATGAGACAATATATCAGTCTCAATATTGGTAGGTGGAGACTCTATTATGGTGAGTAGGGAAGTGACAGGCATATGGCTGAGTTATAATAAGGCAGCAGACATGTTCACAGGCGTAGAATCTGATGAAGCAATTTTCGTTAGTGCAAGAGATTTTGAAGGCGGAGGAAGAGGCAGATGATGGCAAGTTCGGGCAGCAGCAGTGAGCTGGGGTCCATGATATCCTCAGAACTAAGCATGTCCTCAGGTTTTTAATACCAGACAATTGAGCTTTCTGCCATTCAGGAGACAAAGGGAACAAGATGTAGAGGTGTTAGTTGCAAGTGGAGTCAAGCTGTATGGGAACAATGCAAGGTAGGCAGAGTGGTCACATTCCAAAAAAGGGTGCAGGACATGGATGAGTAAGGATGGTATAAAGAAGGGGCAAGGTATAGTGAGTCATAGGACAATTAATGGTCATGCAGGACAGGAGTATTTTTATGGAGAGAGTAAAATTAGCACTGCAAATATGCTGGGAAAGACTAGTAAGACTGAACAACCCCGCTCCTACTCCTAAGACAGTACTTAGTAAGGATGATTCTGGGATGATATTGGACCAGTACCAAGGAAAGAGAGGAGACTGTGGCCTCCTTTCAGAAGAAAACAGAACTGTATGACAATTAATTTGGTGATGGTGGTGCTGGTGCTAGTGATGAGAAGGTTCTGAACAAGAGTGCTGGTATGTGGAATGAGCTGTGGTGTGCCAGTAAGGAGGACATGTTGTTGGGTTATGACAGGAGGATCTGGAGGAAGGCGAGATATTTGACAGGGATGGCAAAAGAGAGAAGTTATGGTGGAGGCTCCTTGTGATTTATGTCACCGGTGCAAGATGAATAACAGAGAAGGATGAGTTGGTGTTTTTCGGACGACAACGTCCAGACAAGTGGTGGCGGCTCTGCAGGATTCTCAGCTGGTGTCAGGATGGTAGCTTTTGTGCAGGTCCAACCTTGAAGTCAGGGAAGGACATGGGAGCACTCAATTGGTTTGGGTTCTAATGACGGGCCAGAGGAATACAGTAAAGATGGGACATTTCAAAAGAAAGATATTGCAATTGGGGCGGAGGAAGATAAAGTCAAGACAGTGGAGACTGGGAAAGGAATGAAGAAGGCGAGCCAGGAGGGTAAGCACAAAAAATTGTAATATATGGGCATACAGTAGCATTGGGGCGCATTGATGGCATCTACCAAAAAAATGAATGTGGAGGGTGGAATTTATAGAGGTTTAGAAGTTTTTACACTTCTACATATAGAACTAAGGGTGAATGAAGGTTCTAAGAAAGAGGATTTTGAGCTTTCCAGAAGTCCCGGGTCCCGGTTACCACAGAAAATTGGAAAGCAGTCTTTCTTATTTATGCTAGCGTCTACTGTGCAAACTTTTCAGAGTGCTCTGTGGCCCTATTTAAATGTGTTGATGTAGTGAGGAAGGCCTGGAAGACATTTGAAGGGTGGGCATGGGTTCAATATGTTGAGGAGTTTCAGGCCTGTTTGGCAGAGGATGCTGAGGGAATTTGGGAACAACTGGATAAAAAAGGTTTTCTGTAGACAATAGGCCCAACAACATACAAAGCCAGTGGATATCTTTATATTAATACACCCTTTCAAGGATATCCCACCAGGGCAGGGGTGGGAGGAGCAAGAACAGGTCGACGTGGATAAACAGGAGCATGTTGGGCATATACCAAAGGGATTTGCAAAAGGGAGCACTGCAGTTTCAGGCACAAATGTTCTAAGTGCAGTTGTAAACATACAGTCTTGCAGTGCGGTACGCAGTCCTGAGGGGCTGCAGGAGCTCAAGGAGGTCAGGAGCACACTGACAGAACCGGAATGACAGAGGCTGGGCGAGAGAGCCCCAGAATATTCTGGGAAATAAAAGGCTCTTACTCCAGTTTAACTGGAACGGCTGCAATATTGGATTTCTTTGTCTGGGGAAACAGAAGAGACATTCTTGTTACAAAGTTTTGAATTTGGATTTAAGCTGGGATATGACAGTCCCAGAAAAAGAAGATGGGCAGAGAATTTGTGATCGATAATGGGTAATGAGGATTTGGTATGATCTAATTTCTAAGTTAGGTGAATGGAGGGAGGATGAAACGACCTTTTGCATTTTGGCCTTCAGTTTGACTGATAATTTCACACATTGGTGCAGTGCCCAAAAAGAGCAAGGAGAATTCAGGTTAATACAGCATTTATCTTGGAATGAGGGGCAGTCCATAAATGATTTCACATGGGAGGTTTTGAAGAGGGTCCATAATGCCATGGTGGATAATACAATTGATTTGCTTAACAACTAATGCCCGGGTGTGTTGATGCCAAAGTGTGATATAAAGTCTGCTTTTCTCCTGCTCAAAGTCCATGCACTTGATTTTCAGTTGTTGGGTATACACTTTGGAGGTTACTTTTTTGTTGACAAGGCATTACCTGTGGGTTGTGCCATTTCATGTGCCTTATTTGAGGCATATAGTAGTTTACCGCAGAGGTTTTACCTTTACCAGTAGAGCTGAGAGCATGACACACTATGAGGATGATTTCTTTTTGTTGGTCCTGCCTCTTCAGTGGACTGTGTTGCTTGTTCGGGAAGTTCCAGGACTTGATGAAGGATTTGGGAGTGCCGTGAGCCCCACAAAGACAGTGGGACCAAGTGAGGTATTGATTTTCCTTGGAGTTGAGTTGGATTCTGTGAGGATGGAAATTCGTTTAATAATGGAGAAGAAGATGAAATTACTAGACGTGTTGGAAATTGATGCTTTAAAAAGAAAAGGAGCAGGTGAGGGATAAATAATCATTTGTAGTTTACGTGCGTGGTGGTGAGTGCTGGGCACACATTCTGTAAAAGGTTAGAGCTAGTTTTATCGGTCTTCACGCTTCCCATCACAGATTATGTTTGACTTCAGGTGTAAAGGCTGATCTGAGGATCTGCAAACATTTTTGATGGAATTTAATAGAGTATCCCTTTTTGGGATGGATGAGGAAGCCGAGTCGTCTATTTATAGTTTTTCAGATGCTGCAGGTGGTCCACGCTTTTTCTTTCTGGCAGGGAAAATGGTGCGCCAAAACATGGCCTGAAGAGTGGAATAATATTTCTTTTTTTAGTTCTTTCTCCAATGGTGGCTGTGCTTTTGTGGTGCAACCATGTTGCTAACAAAAAGGTGCTTTTCAATGTTTCAATTTGGTCAATACTGTCAACAGACAATCTGCCAGGGATGTGAAAGTTTTACACTTGTTGAGAGTTTTTGAATAAGAGTGTTAACTGCCCAACATTATTTTCAGTGCAAAACATGTCCCACAAGTTAAAAAAGATTTTGTGGATGCTCTATCTCGTTCACAATGGAAGAAATTCCGTGGGCTGGCATCGTTGGTGGATGAGGCAAAGATGCCAATGCCAGAGCAGTTGTGGAACATAAGTTGAGTTGAGTGATTGAACTGATTGAAGTGTCTTTGTCAGTATCCACCAGAAAGGTATATGGTCAAGCGTGTGTGGAGTTTTTGATAACTGGCTCTAGGAGAAGTATTGACGATAGAGTGGAACAATGCAGGGCTGATGAGGTAAACTATATACGTCATTGATAGAGAGAGGTTTGTCTGCGTTGACCATAATGGGAAAGTTGGCAGGTTTGGCTTTTTTTGGGTGGCTTTACTGGGGCTACAAGCCAACGGCTGGAGAAATAGGTAGGAGGCTGGGCATGGCAACTGGCATGTGCGGGCAAAGTTCATTGGCCCCTAACATTGCAGATTTTAAAAAGAATGGTTTGGGTGCTGCCACAAGCTTGTAGGGACTGCAAGAAGACTCTACATTTTCAGTGGTTATAGTCTGATAATTCTTAGGGGCCTTTTGGGTCACAGAATTGCAGAACTCAAAGACCATCAAAGGTTTGCATGTAGAGAATGTGCATAATGGGGAGGAAGGAAGATTTGCATGTTTGGTTGATTAGATCACAAACTGACCAGAGATGACAATGTGGATACTTGGATTTGACATTTTACCCTGATGAAAGGGTGTGTCCGCTGCGTTGGTCGAAAAGATTAAAACAGGAGGGGAGTATGAGCACTGCTTCGGTTTGTTGGCATGCAGATAGTTCTAGAGTGTCAGCCTCTCAGTTACTAGAAATCTTGTGCAAGGCTTTGGGCCTACTGCAGTTGCCTCAGCTCAGTATGGTACACATTCTTTTCACTTAGGTGTGGCGACCAAGGTTAAGCAGAGGCTTTGTCCAGCAGAGGTTATGTGAAAGTTAGGGAGGAATTTTGACTGTAAAAAACGGTATGCTTAGCCCATGTGGGCTTTTGCTAAGTTTGTTCGTGCTTTAACTTTTCGTGTTGCTGTTTTTGTAGCAAATTGTTGCAGGGTCACAGTGAGAATACATTGAGGTTTGTACTTGTAGCCGCAGAGATTTGGAAAACAATTGGGATATGACAATTCTAGGGTACAAGTCAAGTGAATTGGAACAGGGGGTATGCATTGGCACAAGTTATTACTGAAATTGGACACTGTTACATGGTTCCTATTATCTGGACGCGATTCCCATACACCTCAGGAAGTACGACTTAGTTAAGTTGAAAACTTTGGTTTTGTTGGGGTGTATCAAGGGGGATCCTTTGGAGATAAACAGGCCATGGACTGGAACATCTGCACAGTGGACTGAATTTTTGACAGGAGTGAATGGAGAGATACAAGGATGCCAGGGGTGATTGGCATGGCAAGAAGGAAAGTCAAAAGGGAAAAAAGTATGTTTTGCGATGAGGAACAAATTTTTAAGGTGGAACATCTGGACATTGAGCGTGAGGTGAAGCAATTCTTTGCTGTTGTCCATTTATGGGTAATAGGAATAGAATTGCATTTTCTGCTGTTGAGGAGCGTGTAGGCTGCTTTCCTGGGAGTTAATTTTTAGAGTGAGATCAGGGTTTTTCAGAAAAAGGTCTAAGTGTTTTTTTCTGAGTGAGGTTTCTGACAGTAAATTATGATTTCAAGGAAGGTTGGTTATGGTGAGGCTCAGGGTGAGCAGCGCAAGGGTGGGGGGGGGATTTTGGAGAGCAAAGCCTGGAGTATACATGGGGATGTTACTGATGGATGAAGTTTTAGAGTGATGAGATGTTAAATTGTACAGGGGCATGTTTAAGGGTTTGTTTAGGGGAGTGTAAGGTAGATAGTCAGGTTTTGTTGGAATGTTTAGTGAGGTCGAGGTTCTTGTATTCTGTATAGCAAACGCCAACATATTGTTTACCCGATTTTGCACCTGTCTCATTAAAGCAGTCTTTTTCACACACTAAGGGACTCATGTGGTTTCTGGAGGCAATGTCCTGCCCGATAGGGGTGTTGGGGGAGTATGTGATTTTTTCATCCCTACTCCATCTTGGGTTTTCAGGCTGGTGGTGTGGTTTGGTGACCACTGAGGGGTTCATTGACTAACAGGGCAGAGTGGGGGGGAGTTTAGGGACTTCAAAGGACTGGGAAGTTAGGCGCTATCCCTCTTTTTTTCAGGCAGGTCACAGGGATTAGGGATTATTGTTTTTCCCTCCCTCCCACCATAGAATAGGTAGTTGCTTGGGGGTATCGTTATTATTTCCATTGCTTGACTTTGGGGCCTTTTAGGGGAGATAGGTGATGTTTTTAAATGTTCAACTGTTTTGTATTTTTTTTTGTCACTGATGGGCAGGTGCAACAGGTAGGGGGAGGCGTTTTCTGACAGTATTGCAGGACTTTAAGGAAGGTTGGTTATGTTGAGGCTCAGAATGAGGGAAAGGGGGAATTTGGAAGTTAACAGTAGGATGCCAAAGTTTGGAGTATACAGTAGGATGATACTGATGGATGCAGGTTTGGAGTGCTGAGAGTTTGTCATTGTACAGGGGAATGCTCATGGGTTCGTTTACGGGAGGGGGATGGTCAAGTTTAGTTAAGTAAGACCATTCATATATTCTTTATGGCAAATGCCAAGGGATTGTTTATCTGATTAAGCACTTGTCTCATTAAAGCAGCCTTTTTAAAACTCTATTGGACTTATGTGATATCTTGAGGCACCATCCCACCCAAAGTATGAGTGTTTGCTTCAGGAACAGAGCGAAAAAACATGGCAGCAGTGCTGCATATGGAATGAGTGTTTTGAACAAAACAGGACTGAGCTTGGGAATAGCACCAAGAGCACAACCACTGGCAGAAGAGGTCACTCCAAAGTTAGTATTGTGCAGTTAAATTATGAAATGCAGCATTGTCAAAGTGGTGCAGGCACTTGATGGTCATGTGTAAAAAAAGCTCCAGCACTGAGTGGCCATCTTTGGTGGCACCCAACCCTGCTTCTCTAGGTCGCTTCTTCTCTGAACAAAAACATTAACTGTGAGAACTACATGTATATTTCTGAATTGCAGAATGCATTAATCACATAACTATTCTCCATGCGTTCTTACATCTGAGAAAAGCGCAGCTAAGTTATTGTTCATCCCCGCTCTACTATACGCAAATAAAATGAGACCTTTTAGGCTTTCAAACTCTAATCCATTAGTCAAAGCACCCTTCACACAGATGGTTTCCGAGGCTCATAATAATGTATTTACCTGAGAGCTACTCTTGCACCAAGTTCATCTCTTTCAAAAGTATGCAATACTCTCAGAAATTTCGCAAGATTTCAGAATGCAGTTACATGAGATTTTACCGTAAGGTAATGCTGGACCTGGCTCCCCCCTGAGGGTCACTGACAAACTTTTTGCCTTCTTCCCTCCTGTTTTCTGAATCCATTTTTGTTCGTTTTTTGGACTCTGTGCACGTTATCAGTGCTAGCCAGCGCTAAAGTAATATTGCTTGCTCCTTTAAACATGATGAAATTGGATTACACCCACTTGACACATTTAATTTACTTGTAAGTCCATAGTAAAGTGATACTACAGATACCTAGGGCTGGTAAATTATATAATACTAGTGGGCCGTCAGCACTGATTGTGCCCCCCAATTAAGCAGCCTTTTTAAACATGTCTCAGGTCTGCCACTGCAACCTGTGTGCAGTTTTAAACTGACACTTCGACCTGGAAAACTAAACTTTTTTGCCAGGTATAAACCTTTCTTTTTAATACATATGTCATCTGTAGGGTTGGAGCTAAACAGCTAATAGGGGAGGGTGCATTTTATTTAAAAAGTTGGACACATACTTTTAAGTATTACATGTCCTGCAACGAAAAACTATCAAATTAATTTTTTACTATTGCAAGGCCTACCTCTCCCATAAAATAACATTGGATAACCTTATTACATTTAATAAGTGGCAAGTTTTCTTTGGAAGCAGAAAGGAAAGTAATGTTTGGTGCCTAAGGAATTCTAATTTTAATTCCTCCTTAAAGGTTAAGTCAGATTTTAAGTCACAATTCTCAAAATGACACTTTTTGAAAGTTAGCATTTTCTTTCCCTAACCAGTTGATGCCTGCAGCCTGTTCCTGGGTCACATGACTAGGTGCAGTTGGCAGTTGGCCTTTGTGTATCCCTCCCAGACACCTTTTTCAGGTGATAGAAAGAGTAAACCCGGTTACATACCTTCTTGAAATGAACCCTGGGAAAAAGAATAACACCCAGATATTCCACATCAACCTGTTAAAAAAATGGTAAGGTGCTAAACCCGCTTTGCTAGGAGTAGTGGAAGACCCATTGTACCAACAAAGCATAGATCCTGGGTTATCAGAGCAGCAAAAACAAGAATTAACAGCACAGTTGCTGCCCCTCCAGGAAGTGTTTTCCTTAACACCAGGGAAAACCTCAGCTATAGAACATGCAATACATACCCTGCCAGGCAAAAAGGTACGACTACGCCCCTATCGTATTCCGGAATCCAGAAGGGAAGCCGTTGAAAAAAAAATACAACAAATGCTACAGATGGGAATGATAGAGACATCTAATAGTGAATGGAATTCGCCCATGGTAATTGTTCCCAAGCCTGATGGATCCATCAGATTTTGCATTGACTATCGAGAAGGCAATAAAATATCCCAATTTGAGTCATACCTGCTCCTGCGAGTGGACGAAAATTCTAGGAGAAGCCCAATACATAAGCACCTTGGACTTGTGTAAGGGCTATTAGCAGGTACCCCTGAGGAGACAAGACAGAGAGAAATCTGCCTTCTCCACTCCTGGGGGACTGTAGCACTTTACCGTACTTCCCTTCGGGTTACACAGGGCTCCTGCCACTTTTCAAAGGCTTATGAATACCATTCTTAAACCCTGTGCGGCCTTTGCCGCACTTATATAGATGACATAGTTATACATAGTGCCACGTGGGAAAAACACTTATCCCATTTAAAAAGAGTAATACAAGCCCTAAAAGAGGGCGATTTAACCCTAAACCCCTCAAAAAGCCGGTTAGCTGCCAAATCAGTAAAATACCTGGGATATTTTCTGGGCGAAGGCTTCATAAAACCACAGGAAAAGAAAGTAGCGGCCATAACAAGTCTACCCTTTCCCCAAACCAAGAAAGACCTTAGAGCCTTCCTAGGCATTTTGGGGTATTATAGGAGATTTATACCACATTTTTCGCAAGTGGTGGCCCCTTTGACAGATCTCCTAAAGAAAGAAGTAAAAACAGAAAAAGAACTTAAACAACCCTCCCCCATGACTTTGCAAGCCTTCCAAAAGTTGAAACAAACCCTTGTCTCAAAACCGGTCCTCCTCAGTCCCGATTATTCCAAACCTTTCATTCTACAAACAGATGCTTCAGAACAAGGTATAGGCGCTGTACTATCACAGATAGACCCCCATGGACAAGAGAGACCCATCATTTATATCAGCCGCAAGCTGTTTCCTCGTGAGAAAAAATATGCCGTAATAGAAAAAGAAGCATTAGCCATAAAATGGGCCATCGACTTCCTCAGGTATTACCTTGAAGGCAGGGAATTTACCGTGTATACCGATCATGCACCACTCAAGTAGCTCCCCAGAAACAATGGACATAACGATAGGATCTTACAATGGTTCCTTGCGTGACAACCCTTCCGATTCACCACCTGCCATAGAAAAGGGAAGAACCAAACCAATGCAGACTACTTATCCATTTATCCACTGGATTCGTTTCTTGCCGGCAAGAAAGATAGGGAGGGGGGATGTGAGGAGGGAGAAACCATCAGCCCTTGTTTCTTACCATATGTGCCCCCATCCTGCCAATCTCGTGCCGAGCGTCAACAACCCCGCTCGTATGAAGGGGTTAACCGAAACTCCTTCTCCTTTTCCATTCTCCATTCTCCTTTTCTACCGCTGCATGCTCACAAGAACCAACTAAAAGAGGTGGGGGGAAGGAAGGGGAAAGTTCTCATATCTAGGAAATCCCAGAGATTGACTTTGGAAAGCACTGAACCCCCCCCCCCACACACACACACACAAGGCCCAAATTCAGGTTCATGCCTTTCCCCAGCACTTCCTGGTGTGGTGAAGGATACTATCCTCTAAAACCGTGTGATTTCAAACAGCCTACTTACTGCCACCTTATTCTTTTTCCAGAGAACCTCGGGGAGGTACTCCCGGAAGAAGAGCACCCTGAAAGGAAAGAAGAAAAGCAAGCATTAATAGAAGAAAGAAGACCAAGGACTTGCTAACACTACTGTTTCTAAACATCTCTGAATAAAGACACGCCAAGATTGACAAGCATATTAGGCCTCCGCGATCCTTTTTCCACCCGTCCTTCCCACACCGTCCAGTTTTTATCTATTATATCTCTGCTGTTTTTCTTCATTATTCTTTGCAGTTGTTTTTGCAGGGAAACTATTCCTATTTTCCTAGGGCCGGAAAAGAAGATGAATTGCCGTATGATCAGCTGGTTTCTTCTTTCAGAGATGTCACCCCCAGAGAGGTGGGAAAAGACCTTCTTTTGTAGTGCATAGGTTATAGATGAGAGGGTTTGCTCAAAATGCAAAATTGGGCTGATATTGAATTTTAAAGAGATCAGCTGTTGAGAAGATATTGCTTCATTTATTTTATTGGTGCTGAACGTATTCCAAATTATTCGGATCTGCTTTTGATCTGCCAAAGTGTCGCCATTCATATGGGATAGAGTCCATGGAGAGAAAGATTGAAGATTTAAATCGAGGTTCAGATGAATTAGTGCATGGTTGCTCTTGTTTGTAAACTTTGTACTAAGATGGTTACATTTTTGGAAGCGATCCATACTACAAATTATGTA
Organism: Calotriton arnoldi; assembly: GCA_963921515.1. Classification (NCBI taxonomy): domain Eukaryota; kingdom Metazoa; phylum Chordata; class Amphibia; order Caudata; family Salamandridae; genus Calotriton; species Calotriton arnoldi. The sequence goes on from CAWUFW010004112.1 coordinate 1,585,801, forward strand.
GTCTGATATGGAACTGCCATGAGCTCCCTTTCTTGTGAAACTTGCAGGTACATCACCTTCCAGTCTGCCGTTTAAGATCACACCATTGATTCCGTTAATTGACTCAAGTACATTTTTCCCACGTTTAACTGCTTTTATGGTGACGGGGAATGTAGGAGTTGGAATTGACCAAGTATCTTCAGCGTCTTTATTCCTGCAGGGTTTTATTGAGAGATATTTTCACATTAAAATCTCCTGTTATGATGGCTTGGGAATTTACGCTTGCTTCGAGAGTTGGTTCAATCTGATCAAATATTTTTACAAGCATGGAATTTAATTCAGAACTGGGTGGTAGGTAGAGATTAAAAAGAAATACGGATTCACCCTCTCTGGAACTTTTTTCTGGGAGTATTTATCTTGATGCATTGAACATTACTACTGCCCAGGTGAATTAATTCGAATTTCCACTATATATATCTTCCGTCAGCAGGATCAAAAGACCCCCATTTTTGTGACCTCGACTTACCCTTGTTGCAGGAATTTCAAACACAAAATAAACCTTTTGGTCAAGTTTTCCGAGAGACCAGGTTTCCTGACAATTGCAGGGGAGTTTATCAAGAGACAAAGCAGGTTTTGTGGTTCCAGACCTACTATGTTCCATGAGAGAATATCAATGTTCTTGCTGGAAAAATCGTTGCTAAAAAGGACGTTTTGTTCCTTTTCCCTGCCTATTTGTGTTTAAGTTGCCTGGGAGCCACGACCAAGAGTTGTCCTTTTTAAATTTTGTAGGTTTGAGAAGGCTATAATTCCAGATCAGCCTATCTCCCTCTGTAATACAAATTGTTGATTTATCAACTTGAGGTTGTAGAGGGACTTTTATAGACTGACTTTGCGTGAAGTCGAGTGGTATTGAGGAACCTCAGTTTTTAAAACTGATGGTGCCTTGGGTATGACAAACAGGGTGTTTTGTTTGACTCCAATAACATCATATCCGAACTTATGCAGAGTGACGCTTTCACTAAGGATAATTTATGGAATCACGCTAGACCAGAATTCAACTCGCGCTGTAGAGATGTCAGACTTGTTTGGATAAGATACTAGTTTTAATTCGGAAGATGTTAGAGATTGGAAAGAAGGGAGTGAATGTAAAAGATTAGGTACCCTTTTTCAATTGATAGGATCATTTCCTACAGAAAAGTGATCCGAAATCTCAAGAGTTAGATATGTACTCTGTGTTTGCCCTTTTCCTGTATTCGCATCATTGAAGTCAAACGAGAGAACAGTCTGAGCAAGTGAACTATCATTCTGAGGACTGTTTTTACTTGTAAAATTGGGAGCTAAAGGATTCAGTTGTATTGAAGATTCTTCACAGGGAGATAGAAGAAATATTCCCTTCTCGATATTACTCTCAGAATTAAGCAATATTTCATCAATTGGCCTTTTTGCCTTCTTCTTGAACATCAGAACTGAACTGGACCATTTGTGAAAACCTTATCTTGTGATAATTTTATGATTATTCCTTTTCCTTCTCTTTTTGTACTTTTCATTTGTGTGCTCATAGGTGTTTCATAGGAGTTATCAGAATTGTTTTTTTTAATGATTTCTCCCTTATATTTTGTGGTTCTGAAGTAGGTGACAAGGGTCTTGTAAGAGTTGTTGTTGAGATTTTTGTGGAGACTCCAATGCATCCCCTTGAGTGAAAATAGGGTAATACTGAGGGGTTATAATTGACTCACTGTTCTCTTTAAGGTCATCGAACAACTTTCTTAATGAATCGATTGTTTCAACTTGATCTCTATTTTTATTTTGGAATTTATTGCTTATGCTTCTGGTTTGAGTTCCTCTTGTCATTTTATGATTCAGAGTTTGTGGATTCTCTTCCGGATGAGGTGTGCCATGGGTCTGTTGATGTGCTTTAGTGTTTTGCACTTTGTTTCTGTAGGGAGAAATTTGAGTGTTTTTCTGATCCAACAGAAATTGAAGAACGACAGATTGTGTTTCCAGAACGTGATTGGAAATTGCATTAGATTTTCCTAGGAGTGCCAGTATACATTCCAAAACTCTTTGTAGAGAGCTGAGGGATTCAGAGATTATTTCTTGTGTATTTTGGAATTCTGGAGAAAATAAAAATGGGAAATCGGGAGAATGTTTTCTTCTACGCTGGATGGATTACTTGGTGTGCTATTAAATGATTGGAGAGCCTCCTTTGGTAATTTTGGCGCTGGCAAAAGAATGGCCTGGCTCAAATTTAAGTCCGGCAGAGTAAAGTCCATTACAGGAGTGCGTGTTGACACAATTGGGGGTGGAGTTTGTTGCTGATGAAATACTACAATTGAGACATGTGAAGTCTGTCCTTTGATATCTTTATTCTTGTTTTCTATTGATAAGATTGGTGTTTTCACCATGTTTACTGTAAATTCCCTTTGAACTTCTGGTTTTGAAGACATTTCTTGTTCCTTTTTTGCAGACGGTGTGCAAGAGGGAACAACACAGGTATTGTGAGTGACCTGGGAGTGCCCCAATGTGTGCTGATCGAGATTTACTCCTTCTCTGTGATTGCGCTGTTCCCAATCTTTTCATGAATATTGTTATGTTTCTTAATTTTTGAAAGCCATAACATTCACCTTAGACTAGTAAGGTTAAGGTTGATGGAGACTATAGCGATGGCTGTTAGATTTTTCTTTGAATAAAGGAGGCTTTTAAGGAGCCTATGTGAGAGGCAATTTGTGTGGGCGCCTTATGACTACTAAACCTCGCCACCACACACTGTATTGGTGCAGATGCGACGTAAACAACTGTCTTTTTACCAGGCCTGGGTACAACAATGGGAGATAAAGTTGAGTTTTGCCAGTTTATTGTCCCTTCATAGGAAAAAATACAGTTTCTCAATTCACCCGAAATGGAGAGGAGAGGAGTAGGTCATCAAACTGAGTGCACAAGCAGAGGTGGCCCTCACTCGTGAGGCAAGCCGCACCGGCCTAATGCCGACCGCTTCTGCCTACATGGGGAGGGGCCTGTGGCTCAAGCCTCACCTGCCTTTCAGCTCCGGGTTGCTCCACCGGTGAATCCTGCTTCCAGCACGCCTGCAACCTCATTGATCCTGCCCCTACTCTCTGGCTCTACATTTTCCCATTGCCAGAAGGAACTGCTGTGCTGCCAGGAGAGACTGCCACTCTGCTAACTGCTCTGCTGTGTTGGCCTGCTGTTTTTGAGCTGCAGGAGGGACTGCCACTTTACAACCTGCCTTGCTGTGCTGGCCTGCTGCCTGCTACCTCTGTGCTGAGGCCACTAATGTGTTTTCCAAGGGCTTGTTGCCTTGCCTCCTGTTTTGAAATCTCAGGGCCATCAAAGATTTCGCCTAAGCCCCGTTGCCATGGGACTCTGTCAATCGTGAGTCCGGTAGCAGTGTGTTCTGACTTTTGACAAGATCAGCGCGTGTTGAGCGCTTCATATTCCCCTCAAGTTTGCACAGGACAGCATGTGTGGAAAACTTTGTGTTTCTACAGCGCATGTGGAGAGCTTCTGTGTCTCCCCCCGACAACAAAGCCTCAGTGCCGCCCTGCCTCCAGAAGCCAGAGGGTTGCCTAATAGTGCAAGAACTCTGCTGACATCAGCCGTGGGTGGGGCCCCGGCTGCCATGAGAAACATCACCCTGTGCTGCTCAATCTTAACAAACCGAGGACGAGTTAGCATGGCCCCTCGAGAAGCAGGCCAGGCCAGGTACTGTCACTGAGGGAGAGGTACCTGCGAGGCCCTGCTTTTCAGCTCTGGGTTGCCTTGCATGTCTTGTTTTTTACAGAATATAATAAGCTATATTACTAAACCTGTGTGGAGTCTTTTTGTGTTGTATTCATTTTGTTACTGTGTGTGTGTTTCACAAATACTTTACACCTTGTCTCTTTTCTTAAGCTTGACATCTCTGCGCCAAGCTACAGAGGGTGAGCACAGGTTATCTTCGTGGTGTATCTAGCTTACCCTGACTAGAGTGGTGGGTTCTGCCCGGCTGAGGCGCATACCTTAGCCAACCAGAAACCCCATTTCTAACCATGAGTGACCACTGCTTCACAAGGCAGAACAAAACTAATTTTTTATTTTAATATTGTAACAGCAGAATGGCTTTTACTGTTGTATCGTTATGATTTTAATCTAATTTATTCTGTTTTAATATTGAATTTCTTATGTTATTCAATGGGTTAAATTATTCATTCATATATTCATTCAATTGAGACAGTGCATATTTTTGGTAATTGGACATATGCCCCCGTCTACACAAGTTGAATCCAATGAGGGAGCGCACTGGCCCAAATCGTGGTGGACAACCCTTATTGTAACATCTTCCCATAATTCCAAACATTACCTGTGAGAATTGAGTTGTTGGTTGAGGAAGGTGGACCCTACTCAAGCAACAGTTACAATCCTTATTAGGGGAACTACAAAAGACACTAAATTAACCTGTGGTTAACCTTCTGGTAGCTTCGCACAAAAGCAGTCAGCCTTATTTTGGAGGCAATGTGTAAATAGTTTATGCAGCACACAAACAGTAATAAAGTGAAAACGCAACACAAGAAAAATCTCACACTAATTTAGAAAAATAGAGTAAATTTTAATAAATTATTTGACACTAAAACAGCAAAAATTAAATAAGTAGAACTGGAGATATGTGATTTCCAAAATTTAAGGTAAGTATAGCGCTTAAAAACGCAAAGTACCACATGTCGTTACCTGGTCGTGCGAGACTGGGTGAGAGTCACAAGTTCAAGCTCACTACAATGGAGAGCAGGACTGATACAGGGACCATGTTAGTCCAGCTGAAAAAGTCTCTTTCTAATGTCTAGCGCTAAGAGTTCCGTTAATGATGGAGGAGGCTGCGAGGAGCAGGGAGAGTATTGCGGATGCTAGTTGATGTAGCGTGAAGATTCTTTCAGGCTTTGCGGACAGTTGTTGCTAGAGCTTTGGGTTGGTGGTCCCCACAGGCTGTAGCGCAAAGTGCAGATCTCGCATTGCTGGCCCTTGCTGGCGGTCACTGTAGCGCGAAGAGTCAGGTTCACCGAAGCTTTGAGTTGGTGGCCGGTGCGGGCGGCAAGATCATGGTGTGATTGCAATCTCATTCTCAGTCATGAAGAGCCCAAGACTTCAGGATGTCTTCCTTTCTTCAAGGAGGAGCTCAACCAATGCTGCACCAAGGGACCAGGACTTGAGGGGCATGTCTTGGGGGTCAGGAACTCACTAAGCAGAAGTCAGCAGGGCTCAGGCAGGTCCAGATGCAGGTCCAGTTGCGGGTCAGCTGGGCAGATGCAGGTAAGCCTCGGGAATTTGTTATGTCCCAGTAGCTCAGAACAGGAGATCAGTCAGCTGACCCTTGGGGTCACTTCAGCCTGGGTGCAGGTCCAGTCTTCCTTCTCAGCAAGCAAGGCAGACCTCAAGCCGTAGAGGGTCTTGCCATTGTCCTAATAATTTATGATCAGAGGAGGGCATAATTAATAATGCCAGATCTCCTACCTTTAGGGTTCGCTCCTTAGTTTTTCTATCATAGTAAGTCTTTTGGGAAGCTTGGGCCTGTTCCAAATGGGTTTTCATGATACTTCATATTTGTTGTAAATGTGATTTAAGGCTAATGACATATTCAGGAAGGGGTTTGGCATCCTCCTGCTCTTCCTCCCATTTTTCCCTTATCATATCTAATAAGGTACGGGGGTGTATACCATACAGCAGCTCAAAAGGGGAGTATCCTGTACTCTTTTGCTGATTGAAACGGATGGCAAATAAGGTTAACGGTAACATGTCCTCCCATTTGCGGGCTTCTAATTCTAAAAGTTTCTTTAACGTTATCTTAAGGGTTGTATTATACCTCTCTGCTAACCTGTCTGCCTGGGGATGGTAAGCTGCAGTGCGTATTTGTTTTATGTTCAGTTGCTGACATACCTGTTTCATTAATTTGGAAATGAAGGATGTCCCTTGGTCAGTGATAATTTCTCGCTGGAACGCCACCCGGGAGAACATGTTAATCATGGCTTTTGCCACTTGAATGGCATTGGGTTGTCTTAAAGCAACCGTCTCAGGGAATCAGGTGGCGTAGTCTACGAGGACTAAGAAATACCTACACCCACTATGGGAGGGAAGAAGGGGGACAATTATGTCCATTCTTACCCTCGAAAAAGGCTCCTCAATGACAGGTAAGGGCTTTAGTGGGACTTTCATAGGCAAGGTCCGGCTGTTTCTCTGGCAAATGGGGCACTCCCTGCAATACTTGCGGACCTGGTGATAGATTCCGGGCCAATACAATTTATCAAGGATGGCTTTTTCTGTCTTCTCGCTCCCCAAACAAATGACTATCGGCAAGAAAGAGTATCTTTTCTTGATATGGTTGAGGGACTAGTAGTTGTGGGATGTGGGTCTTCCCTCCTTTTCGGTATAGTGAACCCTTTTTTATAATGAACTGGGGACCTACTTGATTAGGGTCTTCGGTATCCAGGGCCCTGCTCCAGGCCTTCCTCAGGGTAGGGTCTTCTTTTTGGGCAGCACGAAAGCCCCGGTCCTGCTGCCACATGTGGTCTTCCTTTGTTTGGGTCAAAGCCACTCGGGTTCAGTTTTTCTTCTCTTTTCTTTTCTGCTGGTTGCTTTTTCTGGGTTTTCCTTGGGGATATTCATAATCGGGCTCTTGGGAGAAAGGTGCCATTTTTCTCCATTCTTCTCCCTCCCTACAGGCTTTCTGGATTACATTTTCCATGTAGGGATAGTCGTTCCCCCAAACTAGGGGTTCTGGTAGCCTGGGGATCAGTCCTACTCGCAGAGGAACTGGTTTTACTGAGAGTTCATGTTGCACATGTATTTCTGTGGTGGGCTATTGCTTCTTGTCTCCGTGTACACGTTGGATATTAACAAACCCAGTGGTGGGTGGAATTGCTCCCGGAACTGCTTGCGCTTGCGTAACGCTTTGTGTCCACTAAGGCTTGTCTGAGTTCCCCATTTACGGAGACCAGTCGGTGATAAGGAGGCGTACTTCCCGCTTGTGTACAATATGGAGATCGGGTTAACCCCACCTCCATGGGCTTCTCCTTTTGGGGACATACGCAAGCAATGTGTCCAAATCCACCACAATTAAAACATTGGAGTCCTGGGTTTGATGGGGCCGCACTGGCAAGGGCACCGGTCCAGGTGGCAACATAACGGTCTCTGCCTTCCTGGGTGTTAGTGTTCTTGGTCCTTTGGATCCAGTTCCCCCTGGTTGTTTTCACTGATTTTCTTCTCAACCCTTTTGCATTTCATGTGCTCTATAAAAAGCGCTGGCTATCTCCACAGCTCGGTCCAGGGTGATTTGTGTGTGCTGGCGAACCCACTTCTATATAGGTGGATGCAGAGAGGACAAATACTGTTCCAAGTACACCTTTTCCATTATTTCCTCTTTAGAGGAAGTCAGTGGCTTCAGCCACCTATCGGCCATGTCTCTGACTCGATAATACAGAGCTCTCGGAGTCTCTTGGGGTCCTTCTTTGATTTGTCTGAGCCGGACTTGATAGGTTTCATCATCCACCCCTATTCTTTCTAAAAATGCTCTTCTTAATATCTTCATATGGGGTGATCCCAAGGGGATTGGCTGCCTGATAGGTGGCTTGAAGATCGCCGGAGAGGAGCGGGCCTAGGTACTGTCCCCACTTATCCAGCTGCCACGCAGCTGATCTTGCCATCCTCTCAAAGTTGGAAAAGAAGAAATCAGGGTCTTCCCAAGTAACGTATTTCTGCATGACTAGAGAAGGAAGGGTGGTGTGACTGCTTTGTTGACCGAGTGTCTCCGCCAATTTACTTATGACCGTCTCTTGGATCTGACTTTGTTCGATCAAGGTTTTGTGTAACTTCTCTCTATCCTCTTCAGCGACTGCTAAAAACTTCTCCATGATTTTCCCCAATCTGTCTTGCTTCTCCGCCACTTTCTGCATAGCCGCCTCCATTTCCTCTGATCCCACTTCTGACACCAACTGTGGGAGGGACGGGTGGAAAAAGAATCGTGGAGGCTTAATATGCTTGTCAATCTTGGTGTGTCTTTATTCAGAGGTGTTTAGAAACAGTAGTGTTAGCAAGTGCTTGGTCTTCTTTCTTCTTATAGTGCTTCCTTCTTCTTTCCTTTCAGGTTGCTCTTCTTCCAGGAGGACATCCCTGAGGTTCTCAGGCAAAAGAAGAATGTGGCAGTAAGTAGGCTGTTTGAAATCACACTGGTTTTAGAGGATAGTATCCTTCACCACACCAGGAAGTGCTGGGGAAAGTCATGAACCTGAATTTGGGCATTGTGGGAGGGGGTTCAGTGCTTCCCAAAGTCAATCTCTGGTATTCCCTAGATATGAGAATTCTTTCCCCTTCCCCCTCCTCTTTTAGGTGGTTCTCATGAGCATGCAGCTGTAGAAAAGTAGAATGCAAAAAAAAAAAGGAATTGCAAATGCTGGGTGAATGGGAAAAAAATGAACTTAAGAGAGTTTCCCTTCACTCTCTTTTCTATTATGCTATGCTGGGAACATCCGTTCCCTTGTATTCAATTTGCAGGGATAGTAGTCGCATAAAAGAAACAGCATTCTATGCCAGTATCAATTACTTCCTCCCCGAGAGGAGCGTGGTACACCATCTATGGCCCAGGCGAGTTTGACCCCCCTTTACTCTCATTGCTGTCCCCTAGGCTCCCTCCTCCGCCCTGGTTACATACCACGTCTGCAGCAACTCTCCTGAGTTGCGGCAGCGTGTCGGCATTTCCCGGGGGAGTCCACCACTCCTCGCTCCAGCTCTCTGGAGTCCCGTCTTCTTTGTCCCCTGCCTCTTCTGGTGGGCGGCTTCCCGACTGCTTCTCCTCCGACCTGTTCTCGGCTTACTCCGGCTGGTGGTTCTCTGACGGGGTCTTCCCGGGATTCCCCTGCAACCTCCTCGGGTCGCGGTTGCTGGCATCTTCCGAGTTTTCCTGGCCCCGCCCTTTGATCTCCTTTCGCAGGCTGCTGACGTCTTTTTCTCCCTCAGTCCGCCTTCCCTATTGGTTCCCGAGCCAGGTGGGCTACCCTTCTCCCTGCGAGGAAGAGTTTTGGTTAACCCCTTGATACGAACAGGGGTTGTTGGCGCTCGGCACGAGATTGGCAGGGTGGGGGCACGTACAATAAGGAACAAGGGCTGATGGTTTTGTCACCTGGCCGATAGGAAGATTGTCGACATCACTAAGTTAGCCTGAGCCCGGCAGCCTTGATGCTGCTTTTGCGCACGTTACTACATGGCTTTATTTTTGCAAGACTCTGTTTATGCCTTTCACATGAGAACTGTCTGCTGTGTTCTTTCTCTGCCTGTTCCTGGAGTTTAGTCTGAACATTGTTAGCAAGGTCGATAAACAATGCCCTTTGTTATTCTGTTCTGGTCAGGCCCTAGCACCTAGACAAAACATACCACTGCAGCTGCTGCTGGAGAATCGTACTTTGATATTATGGGGATACATGTTTAGGTAACACACACTTGGAGAGGGGCCTTTCCAGGGAGAAGAGCAATACTCACCTTTGATGTAGAAATCCCATCTATATTCTAAGGTATGGGGTCTGCTGACAAAACCCAGAGATCTTCTATTATATAATATCTCTTCTTTCCAAGGGGAGGGAGGTTAGGCACTATAGTCTTTTCTCTATTGTCTTTATACAATGACATCTCCTTTTATAATATATGGACTGGCTGCGATGCTAACTGTATTACTGTTATGCATTTTTCTGCTTGTTTTGGCACATATACTGCATGTTAGAGCACGTTAGTTAAAATAAACATTTAAAACTATATTTGTGTCTCAGTCAGATCTTATTGTGGACAGGTACGAGAGGGTGAGCAAAAAGGTGTGTCTTGTTTCCTGCGATTAATGAGAGATCCGGGAGTGTTGTGTTCTGGGGTGTCTAATCATTTGCTTCTCCGTGATTGTGTAGGAGGGTGAGTGAGACACTATAGCTAGTCGGTCCTGGGCTCATGGGCACTAAGGTGGTAGGAAGGCTCAGTTCCTATACACCAAGGTTCCATAATCCTGCGCATAGTTCTGTTTACGTGCAGAATCCCTGCAACATGGCGCCACCAACGTTTGGTCTGGTACTTATTCACGAGACCCCTGAGTAGCACTTGTGTTTGTCCACAATACCCTCTCACCAACATCGGAGACGTCCGTGGTGCGAGGGCATAGCCTCATATATTTACATTGTTATAGGTTTTTCAAGCTTGAATTTTAAAAGGTTTTGTTACATTTCTTCTTGATCCAGTATTGCACTACCATTTTCCTTGCTTTGGTTACATAGTCTGTAATGGAACAACCGATTAATATTGCTGTGCCTAATCGCGCCGCAGTTACTGCTCATTTGACTAAACATGGAGTCCCGGCTGCTGGAGCAGATTTTATATTTGTAATAGAGGCGGACGCAGCTTACCGCTTAGAAGTATTTTACTCTTGGGTTAAGTTTCCTGCTGTTGATGGAAACGATAATTTCTTTCATGAATATAAACGTTGTGTGGTTCCACAAGTTTACCGTCCATATTGTTTACTTGAAGTTCCCTTGTCAGCTTGGAAGCATATCATATGGTTTAATGGCGCCCTTCCTCACCCTGTTTCAGTGGTCTGTCTCGGCCCCTTATCGGTCGACGTGGCCACGTGTGGCCCATTTTGGCGGGCTTTACACCACATCCAAATTATCTTGGTGTTTCACACGCAGAGCTGCGAATATTACACACGTCTTTAATTCATATACACAGAAATGTCATACAGTATCTGTCTCGTAATGTACCAGTGGCTCCGGCAGGTGCCACTCTGCCACCAGAGCATGGTGGCGTGGTTATTAGTCCTATCATGATTAATTCAATGGTGGGGGAGCGTCCTCAGAGTAGGGATGAATTCCCTTTTTCGTTGGCCGAAAAATTTGAGCAACTCAAAGCTGTTTTTCCACCCACGTCTCCTGTAGATAAACACAGGATAATTATGATGAGTTTACCTAAAGGCCTTATTCCCAATTTTGCAGATTGCACCACTTGGGGGAAGGTGTTTGCGGCGGTTTATTCGCTATGTTTTGGCACCTCCTCCATGACCGTGTTTCCGACGGTTCTTAAGAAGGTTCAAGATGAACACAGGGCGGAGGCTGCCCTGGAGTTGGGGATGAGATTGGTTGGCGTGTTCCCTATTGCCTCCGACATGATTCTTGCTAACGTCAAGGGGGAAGCGGTTAGCTTGCAGGTGAGTCAGCGCCTAGAGGCAGTGGCTGACGTGGATAAACAACGTGAATTGCCAAAGATTATTGCGAACGTATATAAATCCTTGGGGCGCAATAATCTGGGAATTAGACCTTTTACTCAGACACAAAATGAGCCCCCGCCTGAGAAGGAGGGGCGTCCAGTCTTTCCTAAAAAGGCTTGGAGTAGAAATCAGCGGCAGCAACAACAGAAGCAAGGTGCACGTGCAGGTTCACCGACACCTGATACTTCTGAACGTAGATATGATTTGCGCGACCGCTCTAAAATTAAAACACCAGCGAGATTTCAAGTTCCTGATCTGCGGTCTCCTCGTTCCTTTCAGGAATCATCGGATCCACAGTTCGGTGGAGGGGAGCGTTAGGATCGAAGACAAGGTGAGACCACTCAGCAACAACGTGATCCGCCATGACATTTTGACGGAAAAACTAAACAGGAGGGACAACCTCCGTATCGGGCCCCGTTTCAGAAGAAAAAAGTTGCCGCTTTAACAGCGAAGAATGCCTCAGACAGTGAGAACCCTACTCCTCGATTGGAGATGGGCGGTGACACTCCTCGACAGCACGGCGGAACTTACCATAGTGCGAGAGGCACTCCATCCTTGTCTGGAGGCGAGAGCAACTGATACTTGCATTACAGTGGAAACAGCAGATACACGAGTTGCACCCCTTGAAGGGCTTTATGAGATAGTCCTCCAAATTGAGGGTGATATAAAACGAACAATTAAGGCAATCTTTTGGGAAAACCTTACCTCCTCTTATGACATTTTGTTGGCGGAGGCGGATTGGCCTCCTCCATTCGTCTTGGCTTCTTCCCGAGGGGAAGATGTAATACTCCAGAATTTCTCATGTAACGTCTCAGAAGAGGCTAAACAAGCTTACGCGTCGGAATGGGCTTTGACCCTAGTGCCGACTGTGTATCGTAATCAGGTGGGCTGGGATAAACATTCACCAGTGCATGAAATTCCTTTACGATCCATGCCACAGCCACAAGCTCAATATCCTATAAAATGAGACGCCAAAGCTTCTGTAAGTGACATTTTGACCCAGTTGGAATATGAAGGTGTACTTGAACTTTGTGTTTCATCAATGAATAATCCTCTTTTTCTGATATTGAAACCGGACAGTTCATATCACATAGTTTTTGATTACAGAAATTTAAACAGTCATGTTCGTACGTTTGCCGTATGGAACACACACAGCTCTGCGTTGATTAATAATATAGTCTGTAAAAAGTATAAGACAACACTTGATATATCCAATGGGTTTTATAGTCACAATCTGGGTCCTGACAGCCATGACTTGACCGCATTTACCGCGGTCGGCAATCAGAAAGATTTACACGTTTGCCTATGGGCTATAAAATAGTCCTGGGGCTTTTGCTGCACGTGTTGTGTCTCTTTTACATGACATTGACCCTGATACTTTCTCATACGTTGATGACATTTATTTGACAGACGGCGAGTTGATACCGCATCTTGTCCGCGTAGATCGCACCAGTATGTCTTTTGCCGACTTGGTCTCACATCGCCTATTTGGCGGTACTCTTCTTGGGTTATGAACAACTCAACAATGAAGGTAGGGGGTTAGCCCCTCACTTTTTGGAGAAATGTGCACAATTGCAACCTCCTTACACTTTAAAGAAGTTACAATCTTTGCTGGGTTTTTTGAATTTCAGACGAACATATATTCCTGAATATGCCCAGCGTAACAAACTGCTTTATGCGTTGATACAACCCTCTTTTTCGTCTTCCAGCTGGTTTCCGGAACATGCCACTATTCTTCGGTCTTTGCAGTCTGATCTGCTTGTGACCAACTTCCTATTAACTCGTGTCAATTCTACAAATTTAGTCATACGGATTGTACCGGGTACAGTGGGTTTCTCGTACTTGACGTACAATGAGGGTGATATAGTCCCAATTGCATACAAATCGCACTTGTACACATCAGCGGAGATGCGTTTTTCCTCCATTTAAAAAATTCTTACAGTAGTCCAGATGGCTATTCTTAAAGAACGCTCTCTTGCTCAGGGTAAACGCATTCAAATGGTCTTGCCTGTGCTAGCTCTTGAAGCGTTCACGAAGGCGAGTGTTCCGAATTCTAAAGCTTTACATCCTCGTTGGATTCAGTGGGCAAGCTCATTGACATCGGCGGATGTCACTTTTATCTTCGACCCATCGTAACAGACACAGGAGTTTTTACAATATGAACAGGTTCATCCACCTCCGTCATCTTTGCTTCCTCTTGATCGGTACAAATGTATCATTTATACCAACGGTTCTGCTCAGCCAGCTGTGGGCTCAGTCTAAACATGCTTATTCGGCGGCCTGCGCTATAGTGGCAGGCTCTATGGTTGACAGTGATTTTAAGTCTTCCTTGGTGCACACGCAGACTCTTGGAGACTGTACAGCTCCATTGGCTGAGCTGCGTGCTTTGTTGTTGGTTCTAGAATTTGCTGATCCTGAAGTACCCACTCTTACAGTGTGCGATTCCTTTAACTGTGTGCAGTCCTTTAATGACAATTTGTTCTTTTGGTCTCAAAATGACTATCAAGATTCTAAAGGTAGCGCAATTAAGCATAAAACGCTTTGGGTTCGAGTGGCTGTTCTTAAGGAACATTTGCCACTCACACATGTTATCCATACTCTTGGCCATCAGCGTGTGGGAGCACATGCTGTAGGTAATTCTATGGCTGATGAGGCAGCCAAATCTGCAATAGCCACTTGTTCAGTAGCAGCTGTAACAAGGTCCATGACTAAAATAGACAATGATATTCTTGCGCTTATTGCGCTTATTGCTGCAACGAAGGATGGGACGGAGTTCCCACAAGGTTTTCCTTCCAAATATTCTTATCATTTGTCACTGGAGCAAGTCCCAATTGCAACTTTACCATCCGTTGGGGATCGACTGATTCCCAACGAGGACCGCAGACTGCCTTTGATCATAGCCGCTCATGAGGGCATGGCATCTCAATTGCTGGAGTTTCAGTGACGGTGTCCCTCTTGCAGCAGCGTTAATGGTGGCGTGGCTTGTATAGACAGACTCGTAATTATGTCCTGTCTTGTGACATTTGTCAACAGATTAAGCCGTCCACAGTTGCACGTCCACCACATACCCAACTTTACATTTCAAATCATCCATTTGGTTGTATTTACCTTGATAACTGCGGTCCTTTGTCGTCAGACACTGCATATAAATATATTTTGGTTGCAGTGGATTTGTGCACGAGATTCCTTTGGGTTTGGCCACAACGTAGTGCTGACGCTCAAAATGTCATTAGAGACTTGCATGTCTTTGTCAGGACATATGCCTGCAGCACCTTCCATTCTGACCAAAGTCCAGCGTTTGCCTCTAAGGCTTACAAGGACGCGATGTAGTCACTGGGGGTGCTGCTGCAATTTTCGTCTCTATACAGGCCTGAGGGCAATTCCATAGTGGAGAGAATGAACCGTGACTTAAAGCAGTCTTTGACAGCTAGGGTTTTCGGTACTGGTCGGAGTTGGCTGACTCATTTGTATTGTGTCCAACGTGCACTAAATAATCTCCCTAGAAGATCTCTGGGTGGGCGGACCCCATACAAAATGCTCTTTGGCATTAAAATGTTTGTGCCAGACCTTGATGGTCTAGACGTTGCGGCGGCTGCCGCAACATTTGACGTAGATAACTATTGTGCTATTGATCCAGCGGGTTACTAGCAACAAGCATTCATACGCTAAATACTCACCTGGGCCCATTCATTCAGACTAACTAGTAATCACCGCTGGTGGGAATCAGTTGTACTCTTTATCAAAATCCCTGCTGCCAATTACCTTTTCTGATTGAAGAGTAATGACTTACCAATGGACCTTTGATAACTGGGGTTGAGATGAGATCATACAAAACATAATTTTCATTAACCACCTGAAATAACCACTGACTCAGGAAGTTTAAAATGTTTATCTAAATTCTTTAGCAGAGTAAATTACAATCCACATAATACTTAATCGCATATCAAGGAGGAAGCACACTATTGTCACCTATTGATCATAAATGACGGTCCCTCAGAAAGGAGATGATAGAGACAGCAGTACGAACTAAAGATTTCACATTTATAGTTACCTAATGGTGTGAAAACCAAACCCCTTGGCCAAGGAGTTGGAAAGGGTCCCCAGGATAGAATGAAGACCAAGACCTCCGGACCAAATTCAAGACAGGATAGATGACCTCTCTACCAAACGACGCCAGCATCGTTTTCCTCTCTGACACTTGGTTCCTCCTCGGTTCTTCCGCGTCTTCCTCTAATAGAGTCCGCCGCCCCCACCTCAGGACTTCTTTGGACAGCAGTTCAGTCTGTGATCGATCAGCTCTCGTCTATGGCAGCATCTGAGCCTGTTCCTCGCACTCCCTCTGCTCTCTGCACTGCTAATTAGCTAATTCTATATCTATTATACCCTTCTACACCCATGTACCTCCCATTAATGTTTCAAAATTATGGGCCCACTATTTCTAATTGGACAGGGACAGGGGGTTTATCCTCACACCACGTTAATTTAGTTCAATTTTCTTAAGCCCATTGTTTTTAAAATACCGCCCCTCTCAATTAATACATTTGCTTTATTTCCCACCCGTTTCACAACAATTTTAATACAAAGTATATACAAAATGTATCTTTTCGTAGGACATTTTGGATGAACTCTGAAGGTGATCAGCGGGTCATGTCCTTGGACATCTTCCAAGTTGACTTCATCGCTTTGCTTTGTTAGTTTTCAGGGCGCATGCGCAGGTCACATGTTTCTTGAGGTGCCATTTAGTCAACCCAGGCCCACTTTACGAACTAATAGAAATCAAAGAAGAAACATATTAATATCAAAAATAAATGTTTTCACTGTATACCTCCTACTTCTACCCTAATCCCATTTAATTATAAATGTCTATCCCGCATTAGTAGCGTTAGAATACCACATTATTAATTGCAGCAATGCGAAAGCTTTAGCATGTGAGAACATTAAGCGGCCATTTTAGCATACACTGCGCAGAAGCAAAAGATTCCCTCCAAGCAAAGAAAAACGTCATACCACGTGACATGGTTGACACATGCGCAGTAGATATCCCGCGCTTTAGCGGCCATTTTGGATTAGACGAGGATTACTTATTAGTGGAAAACACATAGGCAAGCATCTTCTAGATAAAAAATGTTGTGTTTGCACATTATTAATAAAGACATTACAAGGTATTAGTACAAATTAATTAATACTGTGAGAAGATTCCTTTCGAGCAATTCTCATTGTGAGTCCTTGCTCCATCACTGTTACAGGATCTACAAAACACTCGAGATGCCCTTGCAAAGGATCATATGCCCCCGTCTACAGATGCAGCGGTGCTGATTCCCATAACCGGCTGGCTTCCTAAAGTTGGTGGTCTGGTCCGAGAGAAGTTGGAGAACAAAAAATAATTTGGTCCATCCTATCGTGCACCGGTCCCAGTCCTTGGATTGAAGGGTACTCGTACTGTGATTTTACCTCCACTGCCTGGTCGGAAGGAGAATCGATTCATTTCCGTTGAACATGTCAAGTTACACCATTTGGCCAATACTGAATAGTATGCCTAATAGCATTCCTCGGTGGGATGTTTCTCTGCAACAAATGTCTTCCACAGCGAATCCTGTGCAACGGGAAAAGCGAGATGGAGACCTCCGTTGATGTATTGCCTGTTTTGTTGTCAACTACAGCTGCTACGTCCCTTGACTATGCCTCTCCGCCAATGGAGCAGACTACTGATATTCCCGCTACTGCGCTACAATCATATTTTAATGCTGATCAGCCCCCATTGTTTCGCCTGGGAGCTAGTGGTTATTATATGGACAGAGATAACTTTTCTTTAAGTTCTTCATCGTCTTCTTCAACTTCCACTGTGGCAGAGCCCGCTTTGAAAATTTGTATTTTCTTTTCATGGTTTCGAAACATTATCTGGTTTCTCCGTGGACTTACATTTGGATGGTGTTCCTCTTCATGTGGATTGGATTTGTGACAGTTTTCTTCCTTTTAGTCAATGGCCATTACTTAGCAGAACGCTCTGCTGTCCATTCGGTCGATGGCGTATTGGCCCCACACACTTCGTCTCACAAAATGAAAAGGGATCAACCCAACGTTAACATCTCAGCATTTCCAGTCCGTGATAGCATAGTTTGGGATAAAGTTCCATATGAAATCTACGGCCCGACGGAGACGATTCGAATGCCATAGGTCTTTCGTGTATCGTTAGGTGATGTCTTTATGCCAGGACTGCATTCCGATGACTGGGATGTTAATAACGTACATTCACTGTTTTCAGATTTAAAATATTACACTGCCTTTGAAACTGAAGATTTGTATTTAAATTCTGCTAATTATGCAGATTTATTCTGTTTTCAACATTATGGTCATCATTTTTTGCATAAGTCCAGCACGGTCCGAACTCCAGTTAATTATACTCAATGAGAACATTGTCCTACACCATTTTAGGGTAGTTCGCAGACACAGAAAAATAACTTTGTCTATTTTTCGGGCTATAATTTCTCCGACCCTATATCTTGCTATTATAGGTTGAATGCAACAACACACATGAAATTCATGCTGACCCATACTAAATTGGTATATTCTTCGAGTTTCATAGCCAATTTATCCTTGAAAGGTTATGATTATTGGAAGGACATGATTGATTTAAAATCAATATGGCTTACCAAAGATTGGCAGGTGCAGGGAACTGAATCATTGCATCGTGCGTGTTTGATACCAACACCGCTGATATTCCTGAATCAGTTTGTACAACAGACTACTTTTTTTGTATTGGCTACTACTAAAAATTTGAATTCTACCTCATTTCCGTTGTTGGCAGCCTATGACAACTGGCGGTATAGAACGTGGTGGTCCCAGTACTATTACATCCATACAGTGTAAAAAATAAAAAATACAATTGTATTCACAACAGTAAATCAAAAAGGAGAATTAAATAGTGCTCAAGTGTTATTTAATCACACTGAACACAAGATGCAGATTTACAAGAAAACATTGCAAACCATCATTGATGTGCCCGACTGGGTGGGAAGGGGAAAGGGCAGTGACTTAAGTGAGGTAGTGAGGTAAGTGAAAGACACTACTAGTGGGTATCACAATCAAATTGTTGGGCATGCTATTCAATGCCACACATTCTTAACAAAAAGGAAAAAATGACAATAAATTACATAGCTATGTAACATAGAGAGTCACAGTGCGGCATGCACTGTTGGCGATACTGGCATCAGTAATGTGTCGACGTTTCGACCCCTGAAAGTATGTAGGTGTTCTTAGAAACCTTACTGGCGGGGTCTTCCTCAGGACAAGTGGTTGAGTGAAAAGGGGGAAGGGCACCGTGTCTGAATTAGAAGAGAGTCCTCATAGACGCAAAATGTCGTCGAGGACAAAAAGGGCTCAGTGGCTCCAAAGTTCAGAAGGGAGAGAGAAAAGGACACTCAAAAAATGGGATGTACTCCAAAATGTGAGTGCTGCGGTGAAAATCGTGGTAAAACCATCGATCAGAGAGTGGAAGCCATCCACTTTACTTCAGTCGATTGAATCAAGTAAACCTCGTTAGTCGACCTCGCTTCCAAGGAAGCGAGGTCGACTAACGACTTTCAGGGGTCGAAACGTCGACACATTACTGATGCCAGTATCGCCAACAGTGCATGCCGCACTGTGACTCTCTATGTTACATGGCTATGTCATTTATTGTAATTTTTTCCTTTTTGTTAAGAATGTGTGGCATTGAATAGCATGCCCAACAATTTGATTGTGATACCCACTAGTAGTGTCTTTCCCTTACCTCACTACCTCACTTAAGTCACTGCCCTTTCCCCTTCCCACCCAGTCGGGCACATCAATGATGGTTTGCAATGTTTTCTTGTAAATCTGCATCTTGTGTTCAGTGTGATTAAATAACACTTGAGCACTATTTAATTCTCCTTTTTGATTTACTGTTGTGAATACAATTGCATTTTTTATTTTTTACACTGTATGGATGTAATAGTACTGGGACCACCACGTTCTATACCGTCTTACACCCAGGTCCCAGTGATTTTGGGTATACCCTTCACTTTAATGATATGACAACTGGCAGCAGTATACAAATTGCACTTTAGATGAATTGAACAATATGGTCGAAATGGTACCCTTAACTCGTTCACAATCAATCCCTTGGGCTGGTTAATATGGCCTCTCAATACCAATGCTTGTCAGTTGCGTTTTTCAAATGCATCTAGGGGATTTACAATCAGTAGGCCAGACCCTTGTTTCCCACAATCACATTCGGTTACTACATGTTCTGTGGGTAAATTGTGTCAACAATGGTTAGAACATTCTACATTGTCATCTGTGAAACAACATCTCTCACGTTTATCTGCCGACACTGATCTGGCAGATTTCCTTTAGGTCCAAAGTCACCTCACCCTAAACGTTTTGTATATGCAGCATATAATGAATTTTGGAAGCTGTCACAGATGGAGGCAGCTTTCCGGTTAAGACAACTTGATCAAGACAATTTGCGTAAAGTTTTAGATGTGGTTGATAACAGCATTAATACTTTGTCTTCTTGTATTTACACATTGGATAATATTGTTTCATCTGTTATTGACATTGTGCAGAATGATGTATCTGTGTTGTATCATGGTCAAAATCAATTGCGCTCTGTAATGCAATTTGGTTGGACTTTGCAAACGTTAAAAAATGGAAAAGTTTCATGGGACGCTACTGCCCTGTTTTTGCTTTTCAATTTGACAGATAAACAAAAGCTTATGTCCATGAAAGATTCAACATACACACTGTTACATATAGAGAAACTAGATCAGCTACCATTCTCAATAGCTGAGACTGCTTCCTCGGTATGGTTAATACAGGGGGTTATCTCATTACCCATTTCTTTATTTCAGTTTACTGCATGCATGAAACATTATCCAATCGGTAGGTTTGAGCCCCTTGGTAGCAATTTCATGCACAAATTGTGATACTTACCATTCACATTTCACTGTCAGCGTGATGACAAGGAGGTTTTCCTGACAGGGGAGGACTGTGATTCTACAGTAGGACATGTTTTAGTTTGTACACAAGTTCAGCTTCGCGGAGCTTGCAACTTGTCCGCACCTAGTTTGGCCTGTTTTCTAAAAGGAACTCTGGTCCCTTCTATTATTCCCACGTTAACTTTGCTTTCTAACAGGAGTTATCTTATTCTGAATAACCACAACTGCTGCGGCTTACGGGCCGGCATTTGGTATATAGTAACGGTCTCCCATTGTGTTACTTGTTGCAGCAATGTTCTTTTTCCGCCCCCACACGGGAGTGTAGATAGTTCGCTGTGGCCTTCCATTCCCACTTTGAAAACAGACTTCAATAAATTAAGCAGACTCATAGCGCTTTTGTTTCAACAAGAAGTCACTCTCACTTCAGCTCGAGAGACCTTCGAATTGCAGGTGGCTAGGACATCTAGCGAGATTCAGTCACTCTTGAATACGAATCTCCCACTGCATTTTGGGGAACTAATCCATCAAATATTTAATGTGTCTGATACTGAAGGCCTTGCACATTTTTTTAAACGTGTGGGATCTGGCCTTGCTTCATCTTTTCAGACGATTTTTTGAGTAATACCGGCTTTTATTCATTCTATTTTTTCCAGTGCCTTCGGAGGGTTTCCATTGATCCTCTTACTGGCGTGCGGTGTGCTGGTACTTCTGCTCCTGTTACGCAATGGCTGCCCATCATGTGGTCCTGCCCAGACTCGGCCAATTGCGCCTGTACCGTGAACGAATGCAACTATTTTTTGGATGCTTGCCTTTGGCAACGCTTGGAGTGAGTTATGAGCTTACCTATCGCTTCGCCTATTTTACTTGCGTGCAACCTGTGTTCTATTGCCGACGATGCCCTTTCTATTGGGCCTTGGACGTCTGCCTTTCCAATACATCACGCGCTGACCTGGATTTTGATCTCTTGGTGGGTCCATTACTGGCCCATGACCAGGCCTGTTCTGGGGACGGCCGTTTGATGCATGCAGCTGCACTTGGAGTATTGGCACGCTGGAATACCTGTGAGGCTGCTCAGCTCCTCTTGCAACGGAGTTTCATCGAATATCACACAAGTTGCCCAGATATGCTTCTGGAGGCATTGGACTATGAGGAACACGTATGTTCATTCGAACTGCTCAACTAGATGGCATCCCTCTTTGCTACGAATGACGGGTACGACCTTCTGGAACAAATTGCATTCTACGGTTCACATAATCTGTTAACTTTTCCTGACTCGCCTTAACAGTCGATTATTTATTTATTTTTAATGCAACTTTACGAATTTTCCTTTAACCCAATTCGGCCTTTTTACAGGCGTTTTTGGCTCTGCTTACCGTTGACTTCTATTTTGCTATATGCTACAACCTGGCCAAGGGGAGGGTGTCACGTGGCCGATAGGGACATTGTCGACATCACTAAGTTAGCCTGAGCCCGGCAGCCTTGATGCTGCTTTTGCGCACGTTACTACATGGCTTTATTTTTGCAAGACTCTGTTTTTGCCTTTCATATGAGAACTGTCTGCTGTGTTTGTTCTCTGCCTGTTCCTGGAGTTTAGTCTGAACATTGTGAGCAAGGCCAATAAACAATGCCCCTTGTTATTCTGTTCTGGTCAGGCCCTAGCACCTAGACAAAACATGCCACTGCATCTTCTGCTGGAGAATCGTACTTTGATATTATGGGGATACATGTTTAGGTAACACACACTTGGAGAGGGACCTTTCCAGGGAGAAGAGCAATACTCACCTTCGATGTAGAAATCCCATCTATATTCTAAGGTACGGGGTCTGCTGACAAAACCCAGAGATCTTCTATTACATAATAATATTTCTTCTTTCCAAGGGGAGGGAGGTTAGGCACTATATCCTTTTTCCATTGTCTTTATACGATGACATCTCCCTTTACAATGTATGGACCGGCTGCGATGCTAACTGTATTACTGTAATGCATTTTGCTGCTTGTTGTGGCAAGTATACTGCATGTTAGAGCAAGTGAGTTAAAATAAATATTTTAAACTATATTCGTGTCTCGGTCAGATCTTATTGTGGACAGGTACGAGAAGGTGAGCGAAAAGATGTGTCTTGTTACCGCGATTCCTGAGAGATCCGGGAGTGCTGTGTTCTGGGGTGTCTAATCATTTGCTTCTCCGTGATTGTGTAGGAGGGTGAGTGAGACACTATAGCTAGTCGGTCCTGGACTCGTGGGCACTAAAGTGGTAGGAAGGCTCAGTCCCTATACACCAAGGTCCCATAATCCTGCGCATAGTTCTGTGTATGTGCAGAATCCCTGCAACAGTTTCTCCCTCCTCACAGACGGATTTACATATGGCAGCCATACAAAAAAGTAGTAAACAATTCTGCCGACTTATTGCTAAAGGAATCGGAAGCAGTAAATCGCTAATGCCCACTACGGTCTCACAGAACAATTGGGAAAGGTATTTGCTTGATCTCTATAAAGTAAATCCAGACTGCTCCAACAGCAGTGAAGTCTGCAATTTCAGGCCTCTTATGAATCCAATAATCTGTTAATATTACCTTCAGAAAAACAAATTGAACTATATATCAAGAAGGCTGGGACCTCAGCAGCCATGGGCCCAGATATGATTCCTATAAAAGTACTTCAAAGTAATCCGGCAAGTTGGAGTATGTTTTTAGCACCGCTCTTCTCTCTTTGCTATGAATCCCGCCAAATTCCCTACTCATGGTCAGGTAGTATTGTTAAAAAGGTTCTCATCTTAACCCTGGGAATTATCGTCAAATTGCACTTTTTGATGCCATTGGGAAAATCTTTGTGGCAAGTATCCTTGATCATCTAAAAGACTGGTCTTCCTCCAGGGACGTAATCCCGAAGGTCCAAGCTAGATTTTGGCCCAACCATTCTGTGACCGATAATATAGGTATCTTACAGAAAATTACCGATAAGTATGTAATAACTAAATCACAGGTGATTTATAGTCTTTTTGTCGATTTCTCCGCAGCATTCAACAGAGTAGACAGATCTATCCTGTGTAGGAAATTAATAAAAATGGGGATATACTGGTTCTCTTTTGAGGCTGATTGTCGCCCTCCATTCTTCTACATGGTGTAAAGTCCAGATGGGGGGAGAAAAAAGTTTGACCCGTACGATATCCACCTTGAATGGTCTAAAGCAGTGTTGCCTATTAGCCCCCACTTGCTTTTGCTCTTCCTAAGCGACTTGCCAGAGAGTTTTATAAAAGTAAAGACTTTCCCTCCCAAGGTAGCTTCTGTAAACATACATGTGCTAATGTATGCAGACGATGTGGTACTATTTGACCTCACTCCGATCAACTTACAGGGTAGCATAGATGCCATTAGTAGGTATTCTAAAGTAAATTTCCTAAAAGTAAACATCTCCAAAACAAAGGTGGTCTCATTTAGGAGAAGGAAACAGTATATCGATTTTATTGGAAATTAGATGGGACATCAGTAGAGGTGGTAAAAGCATACACCTATTTAGGGAGAGTGTTTACACAATCCCTCGAAGCTTCTTCCCATTTTCAGCATTTGGATCAAAAAGCAGTAGCACATATAAACGCCATAAAGAGATATTATTCCTCTTCTGGTAAGAGACTTTTTCATTTTCTCCTCTAAATTTATCAAGCAAAAATTCCTCCTACCCTAACTTATGCCACAGAATATATCCCCACTGAAAGATGGTACATTCTGAATACATGCAAAAGTAAATTACTACGTAAAATAACGCAACTGAGCCAAGGTACACCCGTTCAAATCCTTCATTTAGAGTTCTGAATTGTTAGTGCCTTTTCAATGTCTTTGGCCAACATAATTACAT
Organism: Calotriton arnoldi; assembly: GCA_963921515.1. Classification (NCBI taxonomy): domain Eukaryota; kingdom Metazoa; phylum Chordata; class Amphibia; order Caudata; family Salamandridae; genus Calotriton; species Calotriton arnoldi. Next base: position 1,609,858 of record CAWUFW010004112.1, read on the forward strand.
GAGGATTTAATCTTCTGCACGTGGAAGAAGGCTCTTTAAGGGCCTCACTAAAACAGGAAACCTTTATTGCCGGTACACATTTATATACTTTTAATAGAAACTTTAAGATAGCCTTAGAATATTACCAATGTACCGAAAGTATCCTTCAATCCTGGTCTCCAGCACACTTGAAGCTATTTCTAAAAAATATGACCCCTCGATTAATCTTCAATCTTGATAGGGCACATTGCTTCAAATTATCCCACTATAAGTCTTTTGCATCTAGTATTGAGTTTAAAACCCATCAAAAGTATGTGAGATATACTTTAGAACACAGTACTCGGAGATGTATTATCATGTTGTGCCTAGGGATATTACCTTTAAAGGCTAATACAAAGAGCTGGTGTGAATTAGCTGAAAGCACAGGAGTTTGTAATAAATGTAATAGTGGAGTCCAGGACTTAAACCACGTCTTTTATTCCTGTTCTAATAAAGCGGTGGCAGAGGCCAGGAACCGTTTCTTAAAACCTATATGTTTCAGGTATACTCTTACTACTACCAATGACTTGATGGCCTTATTGAAATCTCCGCCGAATGAATTTCTTTGTTATAATATGTATAAATGTATTAAATCTTTTTACCTATATTATAAAAGGAAATTTTTATCAACATGTTCGTAGTTGAAATTTTATATAAATAATATGATTTATGTATTCATTTCAAATTGTTGATCTCTGTGGAGGTCTAAATCAATAAAATTGAATTGATTGGTTGTAGTGTTCACCATAGACCCCACTGGAACCCTTATTGAGAGATTTCACTCCACAATCAAAGTTTATGTTGAGGATCACTCATGAGCATCCCTAATGACTGAGAGTGATCACTCCGAGTAATCTTCAAAAGGGTCTGCAGTGAAATATTGTAAAAGTCAGAAATCCTTATTTTATGTGAAGCAGACCTTTTACACTAGCAACACCAATGACACCAGAAACAAGGGCAAAAAACCTTGAAGATGTATTTGGCTGTGGTTAAGGACCCAGTGTGCAAAAATCCATGTTCCTAAGATCTTCTCTTTTCTGATTTTCCAGCCAGATGGATCCGGTTAGATCTCTGGCCCAGACACGCCTTGACTCTTGCAAAGTGATCTACTCTTGCTTCACCAACAGACACATGAACGGTATATAAACACAGCAGAACAATCCAGGTGCACTGTGCCTGAATTTCCACACACACAATTCAAACGCTAAAAGCTTTTCATTAGATCCCAATTGATTTCAATAGGAAATTTAAAATTGTCTGCAGTGCCAGCAATGCGTACTGGAGTAAAGGAAAGAGGTTCTTGCTGAAATGTTGCCTTGTATAAGGGTCATGCCTCACATCTGGATGGGCTCTGACCATCCTCGAAATGGTTCGGCAGAACATTCCTATTAGTCAATGACAGTGCTCTGCAGTGGCCTGATGGTTTTAGAAATGGCAGATGAATGCATACATATAGTGAATTGTTGAGGATTCTTCTCTGCACAATTGATAAAACAGCTGCACCAGGACAGCAGAGCACTTTACTTTTTTAAAAAAGACTAGAACTCTCAAAACTAGATTAGCAAGATACTCAAAAATGCAATCCTTACAGAAAAATAATTTTGAGGTAGTCACTCTTTCAAGACTTCAAGTTGTTTAGCTACAAAGATCAACATTCACAAGTTCATACAAACATTAGATAGTCTCTAAAGAGTCTTTAAAACAAAAGGCTACTTTTTATCTGCCCTCAAACTGTGAGATCATTTTAAAGACATTTCCAATTGAAAGGGGTGCTACAAGACTAAGGGGCATATTCTCAAAGACTTATCGCCGAGTTATCGGCACTTTAGCGCAGCAAAAGTGGCGAAAGAAATATCGCCCCATTCCCAAGCTGGTGCAAACTGCCCACATCACCAGTTTACCAGCGATAGCTGCCGCAAAAAACATCGCCATGGATGAGAGAGACAACTAACACTAATGATATGCAGAGAAGGCGTTCCCGTGCAAAAACACACGAAAACACCACTTCGCGAAATTCTCAACTTCCAGCCAGATCTGTGATGCGAACCAAAAACAGGCGATAAGGCACGTTAGCAGTAGGGATTTAACACCTGCCTTTTACTGGTGTTAAGCAGGACGACAAACTGCAGTAGAAAGGGAGCCCAGCCCAGAGCCACATCTGAAGACCAACAGATGACATGGAGACAATGAGCGTGCAGCCTGGAGACCCAAGAGGGCCACAACACCCACCGCAACCACCCCCAGGCCCCCCCGGACCACCCCCCTCTGACTACCACAGAGGCAGCGCAAAACAGGACAGCGGACGTTCCCAAAACCCACCAGCCTCAGAGACTCAACGCCAGAGGAAGTCATTGCCCACTACAGGCACAAAAGGACAACCATCCTCCGCATCCTGACCCACATTGCCCACAGGCTGACGGTACCAACACGGCGGACAACCACCATCCCTCCACAGACGAAGCTGCTGGCTGTGCTGCACCTGTTGACCCCTGGTACCTCCCAAACAACAACTGCCAGAGTCGGAGGAGTCTCACGGCCAACCCTATCATACGTCCTCACCCATGTCATGGATGCATGTCCACAATAGCAACGGCGGGCCCCGGTCACCGCACCACACGACAGTTCCAATTCGTAGTGTTCCTGCGCAACCAACCCCAACGCCAGCCGTTGCCAGACGCCACTGTGCCCCAGATCCAAAACTGTAGTAACTGAAATGGGGGTGCGCACGGTCATGAAGTCCAGTAGTCAACAGTAGTGTAAAAACAGTCCTTTATTACAAATACAACAATAAACAATACGAAAAGCACAGCAAACGCCCAACGGGGAACTTCATCAGGGCAACGTGTGGATTCAAGTAACTGCATAAGCCGCGGGAACTCCCCAATATCATTCCATACTCCGGAGGTCAGTATCCAGAAACCTGTTGGACAAATGGTGGCAATGGTCAAGCGTCCGTATAGTCACAAACCTAATCTCATTCAGTGTATAGCACTTGGACAAACAGGAATGCTCACAGGAAAGACAAATCCTGCACAAAAAGACCGTAACAGAAGTATGTGTGGTCGTAACCTTCGTAGGATAGAAAAGGAAGGTTACGGTCACACCAACTTCTGTTACGGTCTCATGATGCAGGATTACCCGTACCTGTAAGCATTACGGTTTGTATCAGCTTGATACCCCTGCACCTTCACTCCCCCCACCCAGCCACGAGGGCGCCGCCGTGACCGGTGGTGCCTACGCGATCCTGTGCGCCTGCTGCACCCCAGCCCTGGTCCCCAGACCAGTTCGCCAACCAGCGATGAGTGCCCGCCCCTGCGCACCCAGGCCTCAATGCTCACCTGCCGCCACCGGTGTGTCTCCAAGAGGGCCCACCACGTGCCGGTGCAACCTCCTCAGCCGATCGCTGGATTCCGCGCCACAGGCCCCCAGCGCACCCTGCAGCACCGCACCGCGGAGTCATGTCTGTGCAGCCTGCTGCCCTCGGCGTACACTGCGGTCCAGCTGGGATCACAATTCAAATCGAATCTTGATTGGCAGGACGTCGTATCGAGGTCTACGCATCATCGCAGGCTGCACACCCACTCAGCTCTTCAGGTGTAGGCCTGGGCGGAAAACTACGCTACGCTCGCAGAGTTTGCGGAGTTTGCGCTACTACGCTCTACGCGAATTGCACGTAGCACAGTGCAAAAGCGCATAGCGTAGCGGGCATTTTTTGCTTGCTCGCGGTCCTCAATGTCAAGTTGGCGACCGCGAGCGAGCAAAATCAACATCCCGGCGAGATTTTTTCCTCGTTCGCGAATAGCAACATCAAGTTGCCGATCGCGAGCGTGGTAAATAAACCTCCCGGCGAGATTCTCAATGCGGGGAGGTCAGGTTTCTCATTGCGAGTGGTCGCGTATGCTCGCGACCGCTCGCGATGAGAAACTACCAGTCCGCGTTGAGAAAGCTGCCGCTCGAGTACAAATCCACTCGAGTGGCAGAAAACGACCGCTTGCACTGTGCAAGATGCCGTTTGCAATTATTGCCCAGTGCGGACAAGCATCCGGCACTGTGCAATCAGTGCGAACAGCATTTCCCTACCGCACTACGCAGTTCGCGTAGCTACGCGTAGCGTGCGTAGTGCGAAGTGCACTTCGCGTAGCTACGCGGTGCGCTACTACGCGAACTACGCCCAGGGTTATTCAGGTGCCACTAACTCAGTGCACCTCAAGTCATCGCCACGTGGCGGTAGGCCCGTGCCGGCCTAAGTGCCTCGGATGCCACCAACTCTGTGCACCTCAAGTCATCGCCACGTGGCGGTAGGCCCGTGCCGGCCTAAGTGCCTCGGATGCCACCATCTCTGTGCACCTCAAGTCATGGGCCCTTTATGATTGAGTCTCGTCGAGCGGACGCCATCATGTCACCTCCGGCAGTGGGGAATGTGATGTGGTAGGGCCCTAGGCCCGCATGCATAAATAATGACCACATGGACACACTCAGCTAGATAGTGGAAATGGCCTCGGGCACGTGCGCCCGGCCCTTTTATTGGCAGGGTCACATGTCCTGTGACGCATGTGCTGGATGGGTGTGGTGTGGGTGTGAATCAGCCCTCAGGGAGTGGCTGTGGCATGCTGACAACTAGACCTGTGATCAGCAGACCACTACAGGGAAGCCCTGGGACATGTAGCGTTGTCGTCCCCCCCTGTAAGCGTAAGCGGAGTGGGCTGGCCTGGCGTATGCCAGTCCAGCGTAGGGGTGTGAATGATGACCCCGGCGCTCTGGGCGTGGTTTTGTTCTGGCCTGGACAAGAAGGTGACTAATGCGTGTGTCTCTGATGTTGTGGCAGCGCCACCCGGTCCGCAATCGGTAATGTTGCACCCTGTGACTCAAGTCCCACAACATGTGCAACATGGACGTAAGGAGGAATCGCTGACCCGACATTCATCCATACTTCCGTACTTGAATGTACATAGACATGACACATCTGTGTGAATTTAATTGTTTAATGCACATTCAGTGGAGTGTTGTAGCTGGAGCAGTACAGGGACATGCAAACCCCACTTTACATTGTTGGCCCGTGGAGGGCCAGACAGAGTCCTTCCGGGAATGACAAGTACATCGGAAGAGGAAGAGTTCAGTCCGCAGTCTGATAGCTGTGTCATTGGTGTCCAAACAGAATATGGCAGTTCATGTCGAGGTCCAAGGTGAGTGTTGCAGAGTGCATCGGGGGACAGTGGAAGGTGATGATGCAGAGGGCAGAAGCAAGCAGAAACAGGCCATATGGCGGAGAAGAATGCTACCGCTTCCTTACTACCAGTAAGGCAGATTCATCCGCATCTTCGTCCTCTGATGTCTCATGTGCCTCACATGTGGGTGGTGGTGTTTTCTCTGCAGCACTGTGTGGCACTGACACATCAGGGGCCGGAGGTGGATTGGCTGCCGCACTGTGAGCCACTGACACATCAGGGGGCGGAGATGTGGATGTCGAAGCAGCAGCAGCATTCATCTGCGCCAGGCCTTGTGGCAGCAATGCCATGACGAGGATCCGCAGGGCATGGTAGATCCCAGCTACATCACGCTGGTGTGTAGCCTTGGCAGCCATTCTTTCCGCCTGCACCCGCTCCATGTTCTCCATGGTCCTCCGCATGTGTCCCAACTCCCGGATGACACTGCTGGAGCCACTCTGACTGGACAGTTGTCCTTGTCTCTGAGTCAGGACTCCAGCGATGTCATCCATGGTTCATCGGAGAGCATGGAGCGGACTGTGGGTGTCCGTCAAGGACTGTAAACGGGCCCTGATGGGACTTAGACACCCATGTATGGCATCTAGTTTGGCTGCCATGAGGTCGAACCCCACCCGCACCTGATCAGCCATCTTCTCCTGGCACCCTAACACACGGAAGGCCATGTGTTGTTCGTGGGGGTCCTGGGAGACAGCCGTGGTGGTGGGTGCTTCCTGCTGTGTGGTCTGTGCAGGGGGTGGGGTTTCCTCGATGCAGCTGGGCTGCCCTGCTCCTGGAGGTGGGGTGCCGAAGCTGTCCATGAGCCATTGGAGGGCGTCGGTGTCGATGGAGGGGAGGTCCTCTTCATCATCAGTGAAGAGGTGTACCGTCTGCTCTGCAGGAGGTGTTGATTCACCCTCTGCAATGTAAAGGGGAGATGCGGTTTAACATCGTTTTCACATGTATGTTGACGCATTGTACAGGTTTACATACAAACTGCATGGCAATGTACATTGTGACTGTTTGGGAGGAGCTGCCTATTTGATGCGGGACAGTGGACATTTCAACAACATCACAGATGTGTGTTTGTACTTGTGCATGGGTTTGTTGTGAGATTAGTGATGTGTGGGGAGGGCCCCCTCTGGGCACATAGTCGACGGGGGCCTACTTGCAGTTTCTAGGTGTGCTGCAGTGTGCCAAGGGGATCAGGGACATACTCCAGAGTAGTCGTGGGTGTGTACTGTGCTTTGCTTAATTGTGCATGTGTGCCATTGTGCCCATCTCCCCCCCTCCCCCAGTCCCTGGTCGTTACTCACCCTCTTGCTGTTGTGTCGGCTCCTGTCGAGCAGTGTCCGGTCCCCCAACTCCTGCCACCATCTCCACACTGATGACTGTGGAGACCATTTCCTCCATCTCGTCCAGCTCCTCCTGTGGCGCTGGACTCCCACCTCCAGTCTGCATTGCTGCATTCTGGTTGTCGGCGAGTTTCTGCTTGGTTTTGCACTTCACATCATTCCAGCGCCTCTTGACCTCTTCCATTGTCCTCCTCAGCACTCCGATTGCATTCACCTTGTCCACGATGGACTGCCATATTCCATTTTTTGTCGCCAATGACACATTGGAGGTGACAAACAGTTATTGATGGTATTTTATCACCTCCGTTATCAGGATCCTGTTTTCCTGCGGACTGAACCGCGTCTTCCTCTTCTTTCTGTCCTTGCCCTTCCCTGACCCCGAGGTCCCGGCCTGGTCCTCCGGGGGGCTTGTGGGGTTCTGCCCGTCCTCTGTTCCTGCTCCGGCTGCCTCCATTGTGCTTTGCAGTTGTTTGGTTTTTGTTTGTGTTTTTTTTTCTGCTTTTGTAGTGATTTTTCTCATCTGACGTGTGTGAATTGCAGGCCTGGCGCTGCTTGTCGCAGATTTTTCTATCGCGGTTGGGCCCATCGCAACTTTTTTCACGTTCGGGTTTCATTTTTTATCGCCGTCGCGGTAGTTGTATCGCGGACATTTGACGCGTTATCGGGAGACTACTGCATGTTACCGCCGTGTTGTGAATACGACGTTAACACAGAGTTATTTTCCCGCGATAGACGGCGATATGAAAACGTGCATTAGCCTTTTTTGGCGATGATTATCGCACGTTCTTGAGAATATCCCCCTAAGAATTTTATCTATCTTTTGAAGATGCTAAACAAACTGAACATCCTGAAAGAGGGTTGGAAGGGCCTGAGAAAGCATGTTTGAGGGTTCTTGCTTTCCTAAAGACTGGAGTTTCCAGACAGAGAGTATCTGTTATTCTGAGTGCATTTGAACCACATGATATAACCAGTTATTGGCGAGATAGCTGGAAGATTCCTCATTTACAGAGTTAACGAAGAAAAATAGTTTGAATAGACTTCTCAACTGAATGAGTAGCCAAGTGAGTGAGCACAAATTTGGAGTAATATACTATGATATTCTGCTCTAAATATAGGGGGGCAGATTTACAAGCCCCTTGCGCCACAGTTGCGTCACTTTTGTGACGCATCGGCGACGTAAAAAATGCAGCCAATTTACAACGTGATGCATCTAGGGAGATGCGTCACGTTGTAAAGCCCTGTGTCACATTATACCTGTTTCAGGTATAATGTATGCAGGGTGGGCGTTCCCACACAGGAAAGCCTCGTAAAAGTGACGCAGTGAAATCTACAAGATTTCACTGCGCCACTTCTAGGACGCCCCTGCGTCAACACCTTACGCCTGCTTGAAGCAGGCGTAAGGAGTGACGCAGTGTAGTGAGACTAGGTCGCAACATGCATTGCTGGAGTTGCGTCGTGCTTACGACACAACTCCAGCAATGCGTGACTTTTGCGCCAACAGATGCGTCAGAATTTCTGACACATCTGTCAATCCTTGTGCCATGGTGCGCCGTATTGTAAATACGGCGCATCCATGGTGGCGCAAGGGTTTCGCAGGCTGGCACAGGAAACTGACCCATCTCTACAGATGAGTCCGTTTCTTGTAAATCTGCCCCCAAGTGTACAAAAACAATCAATAGATTGGTTTGACCAGGAATCAAAATACAATTTATTTAGTTCAGATTAAAAACATAAATTCAAAGATATCTTTTCTTTGATGTAACAAAAATTATTTGAAACAAGGTGCTCCAAGGAATCATAAGGTGCAGTGAAAGTGAAAAGGGTGAATTTGGAGTGCGCAAGTGCTATACAGAAAGCATGTATACAAGTGACCGATATGGATACATTTGTTGTTCTAGGGGTGACGGCAATCCTGCAGCAATGCAGGCTGTGTGACTAGGAGGCCGTGTGACCACTGGGTGTAGCCCGCTAGTTACCGCCATTGGTGCACGTACGCAAGTCAGATGGCTGCCTGACGAGAGCGTCTTCACTGGGAGGCCTCAGGACCGAGGCAGCCCCAGGTAGGAGCCAGGAGGCAGCCCAACAGCAAACAGGTGAGCTGCGGTGGACTCAAGCCGACCTCCTCACAGGGTCCCTTGCCCTCTCCTGCATACTGGGCGGTTCATGCGCTGCAAGGCTCGGAGCCACCGGGGAGGAAGCGGTGAGCTACATCCACTTTGCTGTGCCGGCGGGGGTATCCATCGCTACTGTAGCTGGCTCTTCGCCCGCCCGCGTGTTGGGGGATCAAGGCCACCACACTAGTTAGGCCTGCACTGGATGCTGTGCGCAGAGAGATACCTGCAGTTGTTGTCCTCGGGACCTCGAATCCCAGCCTTAGGCCTCAAAATTCCAGCCTCCATCGCTAGGAGAAGTGAAGTGAGGAGGGACTTGTTCTCGCTGTCGCTGTCACTGCGAAGCCTGGGCCAAGGGTGGGCTTGTCTGCACTGGACTGGGCTGGGATACCCCCTTAGTTGATGATATAGGGGGCTCCAGCTTTTAGGTATTGTTACATTGTTACATTGTTTGACATTTCTATAGTGCTTTTTTGTTTGTTTGTTTTTTTAGTATTTTTGCGGCGCTATAGTGGTACTACTTGATCAAGTCTCCTCTGTAATAGTACAATGGGGAAAAGGAAAGCAGGAGACGGGGCATCTCTGTCTTCCAAAGCTAAAAAGAAAACTTTGACATCGACATCGGCTGCTGGGAATTGTGTGTTGGATCGTATTGATAATCTTATCACTGAATGTGTGGCTATTGTAAACCCTGCCTCAGTCACTAGTGGTAATTCCCCTCCAGTTGGAGCTCCTAAGCAGATTCCTAAGATGTTCCATAAACCTAAGAGGGGTCAAGGTTTATTGTCAGAGGTATTACAAGTTGACTTCCCCAGACTATGCGAGCCTGTAATTCCTCTGACAGATATTAATGAAACAGTAATTAAATGTCAAAATCGCTTTTCGGTCCTCAGCCCTGATGTTGATACAAGCGAAGAGTCCTGTAGTGATATTTCGAGATATTCTGCACAGGATTGCTATTCTATGCTCCATTGTTTGATGGGTGTGATAGGGGATCTACGGGACCAAATAGCATCTCTTACGAAGATGGCAGCGAGCCTTGAGGAGAAGGAGAAGTCGAAGAATTTTTCTATTGCTTCTGGATCATTGTTACAGAAAAAGATGGCTGCACATGTATCCATAAATCAGGTGGTCACTCATGAAAAATCGAATATTAAACCACTTAAGGAAATCCCCGCAGCAACTTATCAACATGTTTTAGCTCCAAACTCCAAGCATAATTCCTACCTTGGGGACATTCACTATGGTGCTAGGGGAAATGATATGTTTGAGAGGGACACAGGAGGTGGCCAAGGGGGGGACCTAGCTTACCCCTTGTGCAATGTCATCCCCTAGTCAATTTCTACCCACCCTGTCCTATGGGAGTGGTGAGAAATGGTTGCTATGTAAACCAACAGGGGAATGCTCAGGCACAAGTTTTCCTTACATCAGTCCCCAAGTTGCCCGCGGGTGGTAGGGAAGGTCTTTATAAATAAAAGTATTCACTGGTTTAGGGCAGTTCGCCAGTGTCATTCCATTATAAGAAGCGACATTGTGGGTGGCGAAAGATTGTCAAGCCTAAATGAAGAATATGATAGCGTCAAAGTCCTCTTCGTCTATAGGAATATTGTGGATGGCCCGATGGCCATGGAGGCTAGAACTATACCCCAGGCAAAAGCCCAAATTGTGATCAAATACCGGAACCAGGATATGGGCGCTAGCACCACAGCAAGAGCTCCACTCCCGGCTAGGGGGGTCTATCCCTTGACTGGCTTTATCCCTGGCTGTTAAGGATGGTCTTGATGTGGTTACCTCTTTTGTTCCCTTATGCTTTGACAAAGCCACTATTCACTTTCAACTTGTGAGTCAATCCCCTGCAGTCGGGAGTAAGCTAATTAGTGCAAATGCAATCCGTTCTGGGCCTGAACCATGTTCGGGTATTCATCATGATTTGGAATGGGGTAACTTTATTGATTCCCATGATGTTTGCCTCTTTCAAGAGACCTGGGCTTTGTCACCTATCCATAGATGCGGGTTCACGTCTGTAAACGTAAACGCAACCCGGTGTGGAAGCGGCAGACCCTCAGGTGGCCTTGGGATTTGGGTTAAAACCTCCCTTCAAAGCCAAATTAAGAAGTTTCATATTGACTCTTCAGATTTGATGGTGGTAGTGCTTATTTTGCCCTCTGGTATGGTTTTAACCATTTTTAATGTTTATAATAGAGCGAGTCCTGGCCCAGCAGAGTCAGCTGTTTTAAATATCCTTGAGACGGCAATCACAGAACAAACTGGGAAGGGCTTCCTTTTGGTGGCAGAAGACTTTAATACAACATTAGAACCCCAGATTGATAACCAACTGGAATTGACCTCCGGTACGCTTGTCTTCTAAAGCTGGTCAGGTTTTGGCCCTCACACTTAATTTTGGTTAAAGAGCTGCAAATGGCAGGACTCCATCTGATCGTTTAGCTAAAATGACCTTTAATAGACCTGGTTATGAGAGTTGTATTGATTACTTTCTTGTAGACGTGAAGTTCTGGTCACATATAATTGATATGGAAGTGGTTGATAGATCGGACAGTGACCACCATGCATTAACTCTAACCCTGTCTGGTCACTTTAGGATACTTCCAGCCCAGCTGAGACTACGTGACTTGGGCTGCCTTTCTTCATCTAACAACCAAAAAAATATAGTGTGGAAATGGGTGGAAAAAATCCCTTATCTCTTGAGGCAGTAGCTACTAAAGTAAAAACTGAAGTAGAGTTTCTTTCATCCCTCACCGAATCCACCAGATGTGAGGACCTGGAGTTGGGAAACATTGCACTTTTTAACCAGATCAGGGATCTGCTGGGTAAATCGCCAAAGGGAGGTGTGAGTTTCCCTAAGCCGAACCCATGGTACAATCGCTCCCTTAGGTTAGCCAAAAGCGAGTTATTGGTGGCAGTGAAATCCAACATGCGCCATAATAATAGCCAGTTGTAGGTCCAAATATAGACAGGCTCTGTCAAGGGCAAGGAAGAAATGGGAGGATAAAATGTGGTTAACTCTCCATGAGGCCATGATTGTTAAGGATAGCAGCACATTTTGGTGCCTGGCCTCTACTTGTCCTACTGGTATCCAAACTGCATTGGATCTTTGTGTACAACCCGACGATTGGGTAGACCATTTCAGTAAGCTATATTCTAGCAGTGGAACATTCGCTATGGATGATAAACTGAGTGAATGTGTCTATGCTCAGGAATTTAATAACACTCTTGGTTTTACCTTATCAGAGACTCTAAATGCCATTAATTCATGCATTCCTGCCAATGCCCCGGGTCCGCACAGGATTCCTAACGATTTATTTAAAGCCAGCACTGAAGTATGGGGTCAGTACATAAATATTCTGTAGAATGCTATATTGTCGGGTCTTGCAATTCCACCCTCCTGGAAGTTTGCAGAGATTCTGCCCATCTACAAGAAGGGGGATCGGGCAAGTCCGGCGAACTATCGTCCCATCAGTTTGATAGATTCACTGCACAAAAAATTCTGCAAACAAGTATTGTTTCATTTGCAGAATTGGATTAATGAGGAGGGTATCCTATCTGACTTCCAGGTGGGTTTTCCGCACAGGTATCAGTACCCTGGATTAGGGCCTTAGGTTCCTGTGTTTATATTGGCATGAGGTGTTACTCCATGAGGGAAAGCTGTATGTCGCTTTTGTAGATCTGCGTACAGCATTCAACCTTGTTCCCCGGGCAAGTATGTGGAGAGTACTGGAAAACCTGGGTATTCCCCCCTCCCTATTGAACATTTTAGAAAGACTCCATGTGGGAAATAAGGCTCAGGTTCGATGGTGCTCAGATGGACAACTCACTGATCCATTTAGGGTGGTCCATGGAGTCAGACAGGGCTGTGTTTTAGCTCCCACTCTCAGTAGCAGTCGGTGGTGGGAGTGCCGCCGGGCGCTGACGTGGGGCGGGGGAGGGGGAGGGGCAGGGTGGGGGGTAGTAAACTATGGATTACGGCGGATTACAGGTAAGTAAACATATAAATAAATGCAACGAATTTCGTTTCTCGCGCTGCATCGCCAAATGCGATGCAGCGGGAGAAACGAAATTCATTTTATTTATTTATATGTTTACTTACCTGTAATCCGTCATAATCCGTAGTTTACTACCCCCACCCTGCTCCTCCCCGCCCCACGTCAGCGCCCGGCGGCACTCCCACCACCGACCGCTACTGCCCACTCTTTTTTCTTTGTATATTAATGGGGTGATTGACCACCTTAGTAAGGAGGGGTGTGATGGACCAAGTCTCGGGGGAAGGAGGGTTCCAGCCCTCCTTTTTGCCGATGATACCTTATTGATTTCTAAGACTCAGCAAGGCCTACAACTGCTCTTGAACCATTTTTCTTCATTCTGTGCTGAGAGGGGCCTTGAGCTAAATGGTACCAAAATCAAATGCATGTTTTTCTCTAAGGCTAGACATTTTTGTTGTAGCAGACATATCTTGTTTGAAAACATGCCTATCGATTGTGTGTACTCCTTTGATTACTTATGCATTCGGTTGAAACCAAACCTGAGGGGTTCACCGCAGAACTTCTTCCAGGCGAGTGGCTCCTGTTCTGGAGATTTATAATGTTAAAGTTATTGGGTCTGCATTGTATGGTGCTGAAAGTATGGGGATCATCAAACCATACTAATCTTGCTATGGTTGAGCATGGGTTTATGAGGACCATTCTTTCACTCCCAATGAGTACACCTCTTCTCCCCCTGTTTTTAGATCTTGCCTAGAGGAAGGTATCGCACAAAATTGAATGTCGAATGTTACTGTTCTGGTATCGTTTATGGACCTCAGCCGATCTTGAACTCTATCGTGAAGGTGTCAGAGATTTATTGACCCCCTCAGGTATAATCAAAATCCCTTGGTTCCATGTTATCAAAACTCACTTATAGAGGTTGAGCCTACATGATTATTGGCTTTTCCCTGAACAATTTTGTCAGTTATCTAGAGAAAAGATCAAAAATTTGTATTGGGAATCAGCAGTTATGGACATAATGACGAGTAGCACAGGTAGTCTCACTTTATCTTTTATTGATTTTAAACCATTTATGAGCTTATGAGACATCCATTGATGAAATCAAACCCTCTTTTGCATGCAAACTATATCTGCAGTTTAGATATCGTATCCTTCCGGTCAAATCTTTTATTTTTAACTGGTCCGTAGGGAATGGGGTGATGATGACCAATGCCCGGCATGTGGGGGGTACCGAAAAATTGGAACACTTATTGTTCTTTTGTCCCCAGTACAGCAGGTCGCGAGCAAAGTGGATTATTACACTATGTAAGAATCTTGGTACCAAGAATCACCAGGTTGCTTTTAAGTACCAGTACAGTTAGGCACTATGTCTTCGGGGTGGCCAAATTACTTATGGCACCCTGGAAAAGGTGCTCTAAGTACCTATTGGAAGTGTAAGTCACTTCCTGAGCAGCTATAACCAAGACAAATACAGTGGAATGTTTTGTAAATTGTGTATGTGTAAGTTCTCAAATTGTTTTATCATGTTTTAATAATTTTATCCATTTTATGACAACAGCTGGACTGTCTTTTTAACTATTTCATACTTTGTAAACTGTCTATTTTTTTTGGACAACAGGATGTGGGAGCACACCGCTGACCTCTCAGGCAAGGTTCGGCTCTGGCATTCTGGTAAATGCAGTTTCTTGTAGCACGCTCCGATATTTTCGAGTGTTTCGCCAAAGTTGGCG